>PKMM01026163.1:347486-668781 GCA_002933915.1 Eutrema heterophyllum | reverse complement strand
AAAAAAAAAAAAACTTTTTCTTTGATATCTGGTTTTTTTATTTTAATAATATTTACTGGATCGGATCCGGATATCCGCGGATATTTGGTTTTTCCACGGATATCCTTCACTCCGGATATCCAAAATTTTGGATCCGGATTCGGATAGCAAAATCACGGATATCACGGATACGGATACGGATACGGATAGTCCAAAAATCATGGATATCCGATCCGATTCCAGCCCTAATGTCAAGTACATAGCACAAAATTAAAAGTTCAATAATTATTTCCAAAACTATTTACAACATCTGCTCGAACAAAGTCTTCCTTAAAGGTATATATTTATTTCATTGGAAACTTCGTTTATAAATTTGTATATTATTTATTTTTACGGGTGATTTAATTAATTTTGTTTTTCATTTTTTTGGTTATAGTTTTTTTCCATGGGTTATTAAATATTTTATTATAAACCCGCTGTGCGGGTCCTAATCTTGTATATATATATATATATATAATAAGATTTAGACAAATATTTTATTTGAAGAATAGAAGTTATTTAGTCAAAATTCAGAACGATCTCTAGAACTGATGGAAGAATTGGATCAAGATTTCAAAATTAAGGTGTTCACATTATCCAACCATAAAGATTTCACTATTTGGATCAAGATTTCAAAATTCAATTATATATAATTCACTAGAGTCTGGAGAATATAAATTATTTTTTAATAAAAAAAATATTAATATTATATAAATGATTTTAAATAAATGAAATATTAGTTATGGTTTTAATGGACATAATTCTACTCGGCTCCTCAGTTGGAGGAGCAGATTTTACCCTTTTTTGGTTACTACAACAAGTCTGTCATCTCAATTATCTCCAATTTTTGTGTGTTCTATGTTTAGATTGCCTAATCATTGCTTTGATGAAATTCAAAGTATGTGCTCGGCATTCATTTGGAGTGGTTCCGCTAATCATGAGCATCACAATGCCAAAGTGGCATGGGAAGAAATTTGTTTAACAATGAATTAAGGAGGGTTGGGAATTAGACGACTAGAAGAGGTCACTTAGATTTTTGCATAGCTTAATTTGGAAGTAGTTTACTATGTTGGGATTATTGTGGGTAGCATAGTTGAAGTATTATTTTGGTGAAACAATGTTCTTTTTGGTCTCATTTATCAGTTATCAAATAGTTGAACAACCGGGAACAATTTACTTACGATATTTAGTTGTCCCCTGAACACATCTACAACTTTCATCGTACTGCTCTCCAAAGAGCAACTCTTCTCAAAATCTCAAAAAGCGATACGTTGGAATCTCATTCCAACTAAGGATTTTTGTGGTTCTAGAGGATATACAGTTACAGGAGAACTATATGCTCAGAATTTTACCATGGGTTCTTAGATTTGATGCAAGCTTATAAAGCTTCGTCCTCTTGCTGCGGAGTTTATGAAATGGGAATTACATAATGGCAGTTCGACGTTCTTTTGGTCTGACTATTGGAGCTTTTGATCATCTAATCGATATCACTCATGAATTAGGCATTCGCTAGTTAGGCATTCGTCAATATGCTAAGGTCTCTAAGGCTGTGGCTAATGGAACTTGGCGTATTTGTCGTTTCAGAGAGTCCCGACTACATATTTTAATCGCGTGCATCCATGAAGTTCCTCCACCGACTCTAGATGCTTGGAATGATGTGATTTTGTGGAGACGCATTCGATAACTATCATAACTATTTATCTTCCTCCTCAACATGGAAACATATTCGCTCTCGCATGGAAAACAGAATTGGAGTAGGGTGGTTTGGTTTTCAAACGGTGTTCCTCGTTTTGCGTTATCACATGGCTGGCAATTAGAAATCGTCTATCTACATGTGCATTGGAGTTGTTTTCAGTCTTGTCTATTTGTAGTGAACCGAACGAGACTAAAAATCACTTGTTCTTACACGTACACAGTCTAGAATGATATAATTTGGGATCTCCTTAGTGCTCCAACGGTTCCATATTGGAAAGAGATTCTCTATTGGCTTGTTACCCACACGTATGAGACTATTACCTATCTATTACTTAGAGTTACTTTTTAGGTTGACAATTTACCACATTTGAAATAAACGAAATGAGAAGAAGACACAAGTATGTTTACCGACCCAAGTCTCACCTTATTCGAATCATTGGGTAATATCACTTCGTTACCAAGACAATCCGCGACTTTTTGGTCTTTTTTGATTTCGGACTAGAGGATTTCGATAAGTTCTTAGATTTAATTGATTCATTTGTCGTGTGATTTACTTCTCTCATTCTTTTGTAAATAAAACACGTTTTTATTGAGTAAATAAATTTGACAAACCGAACACCTTCTGTGATTTGCGGTGAGAGATTCTTATTGGCAAGAATTTGGTGGTTGGGATCCTCTATTCTTTTGGTTTTTGTTTTAGTAAGTGTCAGATCTGGTGTATTCATATGGATGGAGGTTTTGGTTGGGGGTTCTTTCCTCAGAGAAGATCTATAGTTTCTTTAAAATGTTTAGTTTTTAATTGATTATGAATGTGTATTTGGTTTGCGTTTTGCAATTCAAGTTTGTTCAACAGTGTTTAGAGCGAGCTATACATCGAAGCTAACTCTTCCGGAACAAAATTGACAACGACAATCAAAGAAAGAGACATTATCTTAATCATGAGAATTGTTATCGTGTTGTCGTCAAAAGTATTAGAATTTGTCTGCTATTGTTTGTACGAGAATGCTTTTTGTTGACCTTCTTCAGACTCGAAACAAGACCGTTTTGGTATCGCCAATTTGTCATCACTGAAATATCGATGCGGGAAAGACTGTTGGTTTCTCTATATATTTTATCTGCCAGATCTCTTCTATGATGTAATCCATTCGAAATAAATATCAATAAGGCAAAGTGTTCAAAAAAAGGAGGAATGCAAGCTTGGTTGGCTACTCGCTAAGAAACGGTGCGCTTTGCTGAGCGGGCGATTTTGAGGCGATAGGGTTTTCACTTTTGTTCTCCTCAAGGCAGGGCGCCGCCATCGTTGATTGACCTCCGATGGAGGAGGGGTTATCGACGGTGGATCAAGAGGGAACTCCTCCAACTCCAGTTGCGACAGCTCCAACGGTTTCATGGGTTAACATGGTGCAGAAGAAGAAAAGTCTTACTAAATATGATCTCAATGTTTCGATGAAGGATGGCGTTGAATCGGTTTTAGTTCCTGACGAGGTGTTTACAGATGCTTCTCCCTTATGGGAGGATTTCGTAATTGGAAGATTCTTAGCTACGGCGCCTCATGTAGCTAAGGTGCATGCAATAGTTAACAAGATATGGGCTTTGGGAGATAAGTCACAGATGATCGAAGTTTTTGTGATCAATTTAACAACAATAAAGTTCCGAATCTGCAATCCAGTAACAAGGAGTCAAGTTCTAAGGAGAGAGATGTGGAATTTGGTGGAGATACCGGTTGTGATGTCAAAGTGGTCTCCGTTAGAAGAAGAATCCTTATTAGAGGTAAAAACAGTTCCACTATGGGTTTATTTGAGAAACGTTCATTTGGATATGTTCTCTTAGAAAGGTCTTAGTTTCATTACGAATGCAGTAGGAGAACCGGTTAGACTGCATCATGAAACAGCTCAGTGTTTGGATTTCAAGCTAGCCAAAGTGTTCGTCAAAGCAGATTTTTCGAAAGAACTTCCTAAAGTGATGAAGTTTACCTCTTCGAATGGAAAAGAATCGTTGGTGGAGTTCTCTTATCCATGGATGCCTATGAAGTGTTCTACGTGTGAGAAATGGGGACACTTAGCAAATGTTTTTTTGATTAATAAAGCAGCATCTAATCCAATTGCTACAAAGCCAAATTCGGTTACATCGGAGATGGTTCTAGCGGTGGTTGAAGCTGAAAAGGAGTGTGCGAGAGAAGTCTTGAAAGAGAATGTTTTGGCTCAGAACGTGGAGGAAACAGAGGAGGGGGAATGGTCTAAGGTCTCTCCAGCTAAGGTTTGGCGTAGTCCGAATAAGAAAAGGGATGTGAAATTTGGTCAAGTGTCAAACTTATCAAAATCAAGATTCTCGATACTAGGTGATTCTGAGAAAGAAGAGGATGAGGAGAAGGTGGAGTCGGGGGATAATGGGGAGACGGAGGATAATGGGAGAAGGGAGAAGATGGAAGATATTGATGAATCGAGGGGACATGAGTTGGAACAGGGAGAATTGGTGGAAAAAGATAAAATATCGGAAGTTAATATTCTCGGAGATAATGCTTTGTCTCAAGAACCAAATCAGAGAGGGAAGGATATGGCTCTTAGGCAAGCCAGAAGTAGCAAGAATGTAGATCAAACTATTCAAAAGGCAAATGAAGAAATTCTGAGCAAATTGAATACAAGGTCTACCCGAATCTTTAATGTCAGGTTTCTTTTGGAATGTGCGTGGATTCAACAAGTCTACTAAACATTCTATTGTCCAGAGTTGGATACAAAAAGATACATTTCAATTTGGAGGACTGATGGAAACGAGAGTGAAAGAGAGGAAAGCGAGCAGAATTGCGTCTGCTGTGTTTAAGGATTGGTCATTATTATCTAATTATGAGCATCATCGTTTGGGAAGGATTTGGGTGGTGTGGAGTTCGAAGGTGAGAGTAACACCTCTTTTTAAGAATGGATAGATGATAACATGTTTAATTTTGATGGAAGGAGCGGAGGAGGAATTTTTCTGTTCTTTCATTTATGCATCGAATTTTGTGGAGGAAAGGAGAGAGTTATGGGAGGATCTAAAAAATCATCAGAACTCACCATCGGGACAAAATCCATATGTTTCTTATACGGTATGCTTTCCAAATCTCTCTTCACTCCATATGGCATGAACAAAAACAACATGAGACATGGAGAACCTCTGAGACAAGCCTCGCAGCTAGCAAAAATGATTGACAAGCATATTCGAAACCGATTGACCTCTATTCGATAAATGGGAAATACAAGATATGAAACTGGGATGCAAACATGGTTTGCCTCAAGATGATTTTTTAATCAATTTCAAAAATAGATAGAATAGCTAACTTATGTAAGTCGAAATAAGACGCACTCGGATGTAAAAACGATTTTTTTGGTTTGAATTAATTTTACATTTAATTCAAAAAGAAAAAAATTCACTGAAAAAAAAAAATTCGAGAAATTAGGGAATATGGAAAAGGAAAGGCGCACGACTTGACTGACTCAAGAGACAATCTCACATTATAAAATCCAAATCGTTTCGTCAAAATCCCCTTTAACCCACTAGTTTCCTTCTGCATTGACCGGATCGCTTCTTCCCTACGCGGATTCATCTTCGTTTCACCATGACTCATATCCTTTTGATTCTCTTCCTTCAAATCGCTTGTTAGTCTTCGATTTTAACCTCTGCGTTTCTTTCTCGATTGCTCGATCTACGAATCTCCTCCGTCTTTGAAGTGTTATTCCTGCAAAATTTAGGGTTTCTTTTTTTCCTAGCAAAATTTTTTCAATTTAGGGTCTTTTTTTTTTTTGGGTAGGATCTGCAATTCTAGTTGATTCTTTGGTTTAGATTGCCTCGAATTATCTTTTTGTTTCTGGGTTATCCTCTGTTGAACTAGATCCTGTGTTCAAAATCTTGCTTAGATCTAATAATATGTACACAAACCCTTGTTGTTTTCTTTGATTCAAGCTTTTTGATTTCTGATGCGAAATCGCACGTGGAAGTCAGAGAGAGCGTGACCGTGAAAGAGCCGCGGCTCGTGTCGGAGGAAAAGGAAAGAATGCTGACGACGGATTGACGCCGGAGCAACGCCGTGAAAGGTAGAAATCGAATCGAAGAAAAGGCGTTTTTCGGTTTCGATTGAATCACTATTGGTTGCTTGATGTATTATGATTTGTGATTTCAGAGATGGAAAGGCATTGCAAGAGAAGGCAGCAAAGAAGGCTGCTCAAGCTGCAGCTGCGAGTTCTGGTGGAGGAGCAGGAGGCAAAGGAACTGCTAAAAAGTGATGATGATCTCTTGGTTTGTCTTTTGGGAACATTGTAGACTTTACAGTTTTTAATTCCCTCGAAATTGTTTGAGATTTGGGTTAACTTAGAGTTGAGCTTTGCTCTTGTCTGAATCCCATTATACTGTCTCTGTTTGAAGTTGCATATTTGATGCTTATGGTGAAATCTTATTTGGTCTTTCTTTGATCTGTTATTATGAAGTATACTTACTGTCCCTTGTGGGGGACATTGTAGTTCTTGTTACTCCTGAGTGTTTGACATCGGGTCATTTAGTTTAGACCTGAGATTGGCTCCTGTCTTAATCGCATTAATGTAATTTGCAATTTGATGCTTGTGGTGAAATCTTATCTGGTCTTTGATCTGTTATGAAGTATACTTGCGATTATACCGTCTCTTTTGGGGACACTGTAGTTAAGTTTCACTCTTCCTCTCAGAATGTTTGAAATCGGGTCATTTAGTTAGTTTTGTGTCTGGATCGCGTTATGCTGCCTCTATATTGAAATTGCAATGTGATACTTCTGGTGTACTTAGGTGTAGTTCATTGAATGGTTTTACGGAAATTTTAGTACAGAAAACTCGAAATTATTCAGTCTTAAGGCATTAGGGATGATGGGAAGCATTTTTGGGGTTGAACTCTGTTTTTTACTCGAAAGTGTTATCCGTGTGAGGAACATCGATGCGTGTTTGCTCGATTACTCTACTTTTGAAAATGCATCTTTCTCAAGTATTATGAATCCAATCACTTTGGTGATTTTTAGGATTTTGGAGTAACTTCACCTATGCTCTTTTGCTTTGGTTTTGAGTTTTCAACAACAAAAAAATTAGTGTTCTCACTTGATTAATAAGAGAACTAGTCTTGCTTGTTTATAGGAAGTGTTCTCCACTTTTCCCATTTCCTGCGTTGTAAGAATCAATGACTCTTTCACATTTCCTTATTATTTGTTTGACTAGGTTTTGCATCTACCCTATGCGTGAGTATTTTTTTAAAAATTATTTTGGTAAAAAATTATATGTGATCAATTATATTTATTATGATATAAATATTATTTTGAATCTAAATTTAACTTTTGTGTCATTTCTCCATATTTTGATTTGAATAACCTGTACAGGATTGGCAATTTAAATTTGATTCATAAGTTTGTCATACTGTGTTGTTTAATTGGAATTTTAGAAGGTGTTACTCGTGTGTTGTTTGTTTGGGGGTTAAGATGTCATTTTTTAGGCTTGGGCATTTTACCCGAACCCGTTTAGAAACCGAAATGGAAATCTTTCTACCCGAAAGACCCGGAACCAAATCGACCCGGAACCGAGAACCGATCGGGTATCCGAGAACCGAACCCATATATTTTTTTTTTGTTTTTTTCGGGTTTTCAAAAATACCCGAAAATATACCCGAAAAATACCCTAAAATCCGAAAAATACTCGAAAACCCAAAAATATATCCGAAAACCCAAAAAATACCCGAAAACCCAAAAATACCCGAAAACCCGAAAATACCCGAAAATATACCCGAAACCCGAAAAAAATACCCGAAAACCCAAAAATACCCGAACCGATCCAAGATCCAATTTTTTCGGGTATTTTTCGGTTCTTGAATTTTGGACCCGAACCGACCCGGAACCGAAAGGACCCGAACCGGAACCGAACCGAAACCATTTCGGTTCCTATTCGGATCCAACACCCTCCTACCCGAAAGACCCGGACCCGATCGGTTCCTACCCGGATCCGGAACCGAGACCCGAATGCCCAGCCCTAAATTTTTGATATGTAAGGAGTCTGTCCATGTACAACTCTCATATTGCAAGAAAAAATTTCTGTATTCTTTATCAGAAATTTCCCTTCTTGTTGTTAATTAAAAATTTAGATATATATATTTTTTTTTCATTAAATTGTAAACGGGTAATATATTGTGTTCAACAACCAAATAGGAGGAACATTAAAAGTAGAATACAACATTTCTGAATCAAATGCTCGCTTAGCTAACGTATCCGCAAAGTGATTTCTCTCTCGAATAGTATAATCTAATGAGCATTCCGGTAGTTTTGTAATCCACCATCTGATGTCAATTAAGATATTACCAATCTCAGTATTGTCTTCCTATCGGTTAATCAAATTTGTTAAAACTTGATCACCAAACTCTTCTCCACCCTTTAGCCCATACAACCTGAAGAACATGAAGAAATCATATCGCTTCAGCCTGTAACGCTGAGTGCACCAGTTTCAATTTAGCATATCCAGACGAGATATGTTGACCACTATGATCTCGTAGGTTCCATCCAACACATGTATACTCCCTTTCTGAAGTATAACTAACCGGCTCCATCCTTCTCCAAGAAAGCACCATAATGCTGTGCCATGACGTCGAAAATGATCACAATTAGCTGTAAGAAAAAAAAAGTAAAAGAAGAAAATAGGCAGTAGATTTTTTACATGTAAACCAACTGTTTGAGTCAACAGAAGTAAATCATTGTTTCCCTGCACAAAACGTACAGGCTGCTCTGCCTTCACCCAGTGACCAACAACACTACCTTTACTTCCATTTAAGTAGGAGGAGAAAGTTAAGCGAAAGATGAGAGAAAACAATTTCTAAGAATTTGCACTTCATCAGAGCAATGTAACCCTCTTGTGTTATACACAACGAATCACAAGAGACATCACACACAACTAAGCACAGACGCAATACAGGATTTGTACAATTACAGATATGCATAAGACGCAGGAGAAAGTGTTGTAAATTACCTGAAAGTTGATTGTTAACAAACACACGCAACACATCCCTCATGCTATCAATTGACACTGTTGGGTAAGCTCCATTTGTCTTCCAGATACGCTTATTCTACATTTGGTTGAGAAAGAAGGAAAGCCATTAGGCCCATTCAGATAAAAGACAAAGAACTAGTAAATTTCATAGTTTAAACGGTACTAAACTCCTCTAGATTACTGAACTGGCAAGAAAATAAACATACAATTTCGGATAAACAAACTTTTTAAAATTCTTTTTCCTTATATGATTGTTGTTAGTTAGCTCATGAAATATATAACTCTGCATAGCTACCTTGTCCTATGCCACAAGTAATCAGACCGGTCTTTCGTAACATTCAAATGCTCCAATAATCCTTGGAAAGTGAAATTGTTTTCACCCCATATGCCAATAGGCTCTGAAAGAGCCATCCATGATTTTGAGATATAAGAAACATTATCCTTCCTCACGACTTTGTGCAGTATATACATACTACCTAAAGGAGGCCTTGCAAACTCAACCGTTTTAACAAAAGTTTGTACTCATACCTGCTCAAGAACAGACAAAAACGAGAATCTCAAGACCATCTCGGAAGACCAAAAAAATGGCAACTGTAATTGCCTGGTTGAATGTGCTAAAGGATCTGTCAGACTAGTGGACTAAATTTAAGAAAAACAGACAGCCCACAAAAAAACTTTCAGAATTGCACAGCACAAGCAATTACCAGTAAAATGAATTTACAAAACCGGTAAAGACGGAAATCAAACCTTTGGAAATCAAGCCTTGAAATAAAAACTTCAAGGAAATAGTTCTTTGATAAGAGAAAAGCTTTGTTAGAAGACTGCATGACAGAAAACATACCATCCATCCCAATCCTCTGTCCAAAGTACTGGCTTAGTCTGTGAATTTGGTTTAAAACCATCACAATAGTATCCGTTGCATGCATCAATCTGAGACAAAAAGAGATGAACAGACGTCAAAAATGAAGGATTCTTTTCAAAACCAAGGAATCATTCTTTATGAATCGATAGATAAAACCCTTTTTAAATTCCAAAGTAAATAAATGGAAAAACTGGTTAAGATGTCATTATCAGTGACCACAGGTCGGTAAGAACTGGGCATCTCAATCATATTATAGGAATTCCAAGAAAATCTCTATTAAAAATCATCAGCTACAAGATAAAAGCGGAGACATCTTAATGCACAAAAATCAAGTTAGCAACATTACAATATTCTCTGGAGCATCCGTTTGCTTGCACATAACCCACGGAACTCCAGCGCCAAGCCCTAGAGCCATGCCGGGAACATCACGCAGCCACACTGGAAACCCCCTTTAACAAGAATTGAAGCAAGAGAATAAAGAGAGCTGAACATAAAATAATCAAGAAGACACCAATTGGCTGTGAGAAGACAATACCCGAAGTTCCACTCAGCACAAACGTAAGGGCCTCCACTCGGCACAAACGTATGCGTAGATGTAGATAGAGACCACTTGATCCAACAAGCTTAACAAATTTGACAAGGTCGTATCTTCCTTCAAAGTTATACTGAACAAAGCCAATACAAAAGAAACATCAAAACTCCCAGCATTAACTTCAGAGAGATAGCACAGAATCAGAGAAAAATTGGCCCTTTACAGGCTTGTGCCCGTTCCAGAACACATAAGTTTGAATCACATCTGAAACCAATTTCAAGATTATGAAACAGAATTCAATAGCAATCAATCACTGAAGAAAGAGCAATCAGCATTTCAACAAAACAATCAGAAATTGTCAAAATTACTGAAAGTAGAAAGGTCGGTGAAAGGGATAGGGCAGTATCCGCCATTGAAGCGAAGAAATTCGTGCCATTGAAGCAAAGCTCATCAGAGTTTTCCTTTTTATGCATCTCCAAGAAAGAAGACAAGAGCAAGCTTGTAAACATTTTTTCGGAAGTACTTCTAATAAATGCTAAATTTTCCCCGGAGGTATATCAAAAGTCAACATAACCCCATGATAAAGTAAACATCTGTAAAGTTGTTTACATTGAAATATTGATCTGACGCATATACCCTCGGGCGAAGAAAAAAAAGGAAATAACAACGAATCTCACGTCGTCGTTTCAAGTCTATAGTACTTTTTGTTCGATGAGCCTTGAGTGAGAAATTTCTTGGGAACGAAGGAAACTTCCTTTTATTTCCTTTTTTCTGTGATGCTATACTCTCTATGCTCTCTCGCTTTTCATATTTTGATTTCCCAAAAGTTGAGAGTCAAACCCTAGCTAGTTGCCTCTTTCCAAATTCATTCTCTACGAAAATCAACGACTAGCTACAAGAAAACACATGAAGATGACGAAGAATTTTTCAATTGCAACAGAGATATCTAATTCTGATCTTGACCGTTCTGTGTGTGCTGCACTTAAGGCCGCTAACGCAAACAGCATCGATGGCGTTGAGAGATGCTTCGATATTCTCCGATACTTGAAGAGTTTGAATCTCTCTGTCAAAGATCTTTGCAACTCTAAAGCGATAATTCTTTTGGGGAGTCTGAGAAAACACGAAAACCCTAAGATTCGAATGGGTGTTGATGTCTTGTTCAACTCCTGGTTTAAAACTCTTTATCGGAGTGGAAGAGACCCTCCTTCTTCTACTTGCAACAAAGATGTTCCCCTGAGTCGTCTGAAGAAACCAAAGACTGGGTTTTTGCGGTTGAAGAAGACTAAAGATGAGAGATCTCAGGCTCATGAAACCGGAGAAATTAAGCAAAGTGATAATTGCAAGTCTTCTGCAGCAAAGACTTTTCAGACACAGAAACAAACTTCTTGTCCATCTTTGAAGAGCGTGAGGGACAATACTTGCTTATCTATTCCATCCAAGGCTCGTCTAACGCAAAATAAACCTGTTCAAGTATTCTCAGAATTGAACAAGACAGAAGACCAGAGATATCATGAGACCAAAGAGACTAAACAAAATTCGAATGATGATTGCAAGTCTTTTGTGGCGAGGCCTGTTCAGGCGAAGAAGCAATCGGCTCTACCGATGAAACTTTCTGAAAACCCTAAATCTGGGGCTCGTGAAGCAGAAGAGATTAAGAAAATGTTGAAGAGGCCTGACGTTTGCAAGTCTGTTTCAACAACATCAAGGCCTCTACAGATGAAGAAGCAGCCGCCTGTCAAAGTTTCTGGAAACCCTAAATATTGTCCAGCCGTGAAGAAGAACGCAACGGAGATGTTGGAGCTATTTGAAATAGCCAAGAAATCAGCAGATGTGGCCAACGCAAAGGGACTTCTCGCGGCTAAACCAGAGACATCAATCTGTGTAGATACTCTCTCTTTGCTCATCAGTTTACCCATCAGCTCAACAGCTCCTGAAACAAGGCAGATCATGGAGAGGCTTGTATATCTTACAAAGCACAAAGACCGCAAAATCTGCAATTCTGCATCAGCGCTTCTTCACCATTGGAGGCAGAGCATCAGAGATCAACAACACAAAGATGGACGTAAAACTCAAGCATACTAGTGTCACCAGAAAATCTGCAAAAGACAAACTAGTATAGGCTTGTGACTAGACCACAATGACGGTTGTTTATTCTTTTGGTAAATTAGAGTTAGTATAGTCACCACGTTAAATTTCAATTACTCAAAAAGCTAACAGTAAGGAATGTTTTCACAATCTCTATTTGTGTTGTTTTTTCTTCTGTTTATGCGTATCAATGAAATTGGAGTTTGATCTGTACATTTGTTTTCAGTTGTAATTGAGAGACAAAAGAAGTTTATATTTGAGAAAGTTTTCATTGTTATCTGACATAAACTCAAGGGATAACCTTTTTAAGAGAATGAATTAATGGAGCATTTTAGTTTGACTAAAAATGTTTAACAAACATAAGCAACAATAATGGAAATTAATTTCTGAGCTTAATGGAGCTCTCTACTCTCTTTTGTTCCATTGTTACCATCAAAAAAGCTATAAACAGAGTCAGTAGTGAACCAGAGAAGAAAAAGGAAAAAGAACTTTAGGCCTAAGCAAAAAAAAAAAAAAAAAATTAACATTGCACTTAATCCAACCAAAAGGAGGTGGTTCCCACTGTGCACTTCGATTACTTTCTAATTGATGTTGTCCGGTCTCTCTTTTCTCATTATCTGCATTTGCCGCTGCCCATTCTGTAGCTCCTTGATAGCTTCGAACAACATCTTCATTTGGATGAACATTTCTTTTTTGAAAAAGAAACTCATTTCTCGATTTCCAAATTGTCCATGCCGTCCAAAACGGTAAGATTCGTAGATGCAACGAAAGTGTATTGTCTTCTTCAATTTGAAACATTTTCTCAATATTGTCTTCTAATACCATTGCAGGGTAGTCAAACTGATGGATATTCACACACCTCCATATTGCAGCCGCATGATCACATTCAAATAAAACATGATTAATGGTTTCTTCTCCAACACAACATCGTTGACACATTGGATTAGCCTTAATTTTGACAAGATATGAGTCGCTCCGCCATCGGTAACGCACCTGTAATTGTGCGCCATAAGAAATGTTGGATTTTTGGTAAGATCTTTAATTTCCATACCTTTGTCTTCAAAACTAAAGATCCAGGTGGTGGCTCTATATCTTCCTCACTTCCATCATGTGTATCAAACCAATATCCAGATTTAACAGTGTAGTTTGCATCCTTTGTATATGGCTAGATCATCTTATCCGTTGTTGCATATGTCGACAACAATATTGATTTTGCTAGAATCGCATCTTGCTCTGTAAGTGTCATGTCTATCAGCTGCTCATTCCATTCTCTTGTTCCAGGATTCCACAAATTGGCAATACATAAATTATGATTTAAGATTGGGCCATTGACTAACTTTGGTGGAAGCGTTGGAAGCCATGCATATCTAGAGATATTTGTTGATCTTTCATCTCCTAACTTAACACGTAGACCTTTTTAAAGGTCCTTCCCAGCTTGGATTGATCTCCAGCCATATAACGCTTGTCACCACATATCGATTCTAAGAACATCGACGAATGATGGTACCGTCCTTTATACAACCTTTCCAATAAGGAAGAGGGATTTGTTTGTATTCGCCATGCTTGCTTGGTAAGAAGTGTTATGTTAAAATCATGTAAATCCCGAAATCCTAATCCGCCTTCTCCCTTTGGTACCAAAACAGTCGTTTCCACGCAACCCACGGTATCTTACGACGGCCATTATCTTTCATGGTCTTCTTCTGACTCTATTGAGTTTGAGAAAACATAATAAGAGTGATGAAAATTAACATAGAAGAAAAAAATGTTTCATATTTAAGCATGTTATTTAACACAAACAAAAAGAATACAAAAATCACTTGTTTCTTCTTGTACATCTTTTTTTTTTTTATGCTGTAGATGACTCATTTACTCATTGGTTTTGAGGGAATACCATTTTACAATTTCATGCACAAGTCTAAGAGGCTTTAAAGAAACAAGCCTGTATAATCAAATCCACTCAACGCAGTCACAAATTCATTGTTTTCCAGTTTCACCTGTATATAATGTAAACAAGGAATTTGACTGAAACAAAATCTTAAGAGACCAAAGAGGTGGTGGACCAGTGGTAACACAAAGGGTTGGTTTCTTTGTGCCCCAGAGAATATTTAAAGACTGACTCCAGATACTGGCGAAGATTATGGACCCAAAATCAAAAAAATCTGAAGAGTCCTTCTATGCTTCATGTTAGGTGGCAAAAATACTTGGTTTTATAACTATGAAAGGAAAAGAAAAAAAAAACTGAAGATTCTACCAAAACTTACTCTTTTGATGTATTGGCCACCGGAGGAACCGTGCTTTTGAGACTCGACATGAGTTCCCTCAAGAAAATAGATAAACTGAAAAGATTTTATGCCATAATCGTTGAAAGTAACATATATATTAGAGATCATGGTGTGTCCCTTCTCGTCCCAACTTTTGTCGAAACTATAATTTGACCCAATTGGTCCCACTTTGAACATCTCTGGGTACTCTTTTCGTTGATAATCGTAAATTAATTTGTTCTTGTGAGGTTATATATATACTTAAAAGTAGAAAGGTTTACATAATTTCTCTAAGAAAACTTCCTAAATCAAAATATAAATAAACTTCAAAACAGTAAGTTTGTTGAATTAAAGATTTAAACCAAAAATGTAAAACCAAAAATTTCCTAATATCTTGTTCACTTTTGTTTTTATTGTTAATTTTTTTTGTCTATTTTCTTTTATTTGTGCTTTCCTTTTTGCCTTTAATTTCCTATAATCATCTAATAATATATTGTTATATGATACTAATAATCTTCGAAGTTTCCCATTTTTTTATGTCAGTTCTTTGCAAACAAATCTAGATGCCAACTTTTTGAAGATTTGTGTATGTAACATCTCGACCGTCACAATTTGTGGGCTCCATGTCATCTCTCGGCCCCATGGGTTCCATCTTTGTCTAATGGCCAGTGCGCTATTCCGAGTGGTTTGAAAGTCTTGTTGTTTAGTGTAGATAACCACGAAATCTTTTCCTGTATTTTGTTTTCACTTGCACGGTATTGGAAAGTACCTTTATTTTTTCTCTAACTCATCCCAACAAAATTCTAGAGTTAAATCCAAAGCATGTTGGGGCTTAGCCCAAAGCCACACATGCATGGTCTTCGTGATCCATCATCTCGGCAAGCTCCCTCATCTCAAGCAAAATGATATCGAAGCAAAAACCTCACCAATCCTCGTTTCGTCTGCAATTTTGGCTATAGATTTCTTAAACAATGTTGAACAAAAACAAATAGTATGTAGATAAAGAAGAAAAAACAGTGCGTTTTTTTCCATCTGATTATATTAGAAACGAGGTAGAAAACTTTACAACACCAAAATTGGTGATCAAAGAACCTCACCATGAGGATACAAGAGCTACCTACTCACCTGTCACATAACAATGTGACAAAAATTCCTCAAACATGAGGAAATTAGAGAGAACCAACTCTGCCTGCCAAAAAATTATAAATCTTCGTGCATCTTCTGCAATGACCCTATGGAATCTAAAACTCATCTATTTTTCGCCTGTCGATTCACCGGGGAAGTGTGGATAAAGCTAGCAAAGGGTCTTCTTAAGCATCGCTTCACAAAAGATTGGAATTCCCTGATTCAGATACTTGTGGACACTCAGCTAGATCGAACTCACCAATTTCTGATTCGATATGTTTTTCAAGTAGCAGTTCATTGCATCTGGAGAGAGCGAAACAATCGGAGACACGGCGAAGCTCCTTCTTCCACTGCTCGCCTCTATACACTCATTGACAAAGAAGTTCGCTGTAGGGTTCATTCAATCCGCGAGCTAGGAGATAACAAGCTCAAAGATCCATTTCAAATTTGGTTCGGTACTCGAAGCTGAGAAGATCGACTCAAACCATAATCTTTTTCTAATTTATTTTTGAAAAACTCAGACAAAAGTCACACATTCGTTGTAAAAACGTTTTTTTTAGCTTGAATATAATTTTACATTCATTCAAAAAAAAAAAATTATAAATCTTACATTAAACAGAGGTAAAAACACTCTCAGTAGCAAAGATCCTATTCAACCATGAGAGATAATTTAAAGCCACATAAGATTGGACAAGCTCCTGGATCGTCACATTTTGAGCAATGAGAGACGCCCTTTTTTTGGCAACGAGTTCTCGATCTCCACTTTCCGCACATTCAAGGGATGTAAGATATGACTAAATTCAGAAACATACTTGAAGGATGGCCACGCTTTTTGTCTTAGAACAGCCCCAAATATATCCGCAACTTCCGAAGCAAAATGACTTGCTTCACCTTGTGACTCAACATACTCTCCATAGCCCAAACAATGCTTTTAAACTTGGTCTCAAACAGGCTACCCAATATGTGAAAAGGCACATCCAAGCAACACCTCCCATATTTTTTCTTGTTTGACCATGAGAAGCCTATATTGCATTTCAATCACCCAGGAGGTGGCAGTTTCTATTTGGTTGCCTCCTCCTTCTTTGTGAGCAAATGACTGAATTTACTTCCCCTTTAACCTCTTGTGAAGTAAACTAATGATTGTAATCTTCTTTGATTTTGGTAATTATGTCAATAGCCGATAATCAAGTCCCTTTGAATAGAAATCTGTTTCTATTTTCCAAATAATCCAAAGAATCGAAGGGAATGCTCTTTTAGTGGACAGAGGAATCAAGTTCGATTAATTAAGAAGCAAAAGATGGTGCATATTAGAATAAATTGAACCTGAATTGAATGCTTTTTCAAGACATGGAAAATCAGATATTGCCCAAACTTGTCAAGCAATTGTGCAGGAAAACAGCACATGGTTGATCGACTCTCCATCTAAACAACAGAGTTGATAGCGTTGGTCCAAATTTATGCCTGGTTATTAATTTGTTAATGACCGGTAAGGCTCCATTCAAAACTCTCCCAACTTATCCAGTGTATCTTCCTCTTGTTTTTCCAAAGAGTTCCACCAAAAATCAGCCATTGTTGATGTTAAGGTTTCACAAGTAGATTTTGGTAGCTTAAAACAAGACATGGTATGAACCGGCATCGCATAGCCTCTCATGACTTTAACAAAATCTCTTTTCCTCCTTGAGACAAAGATCTTGCAAACCAACCAGAGAATCTAGTCTTCATTCTGTCTTGGATGTATGACAACATCTCTTTTTTGGATCCACTAAAACATTGAGGCAAGCCCAAGTAGGTGCATGCACCTCCAGAAAAAATATCCAGTTTTTTTTTTAATGGATCCATGCAACACCACGTCCACTTTGCTTTCAAAGGATACAGAAGATTTGGAGAGATTGATTTGCTGGCATGTTGCTGCTCCATAAGTAGACAAAATCTGACATAAAGGCATCACACTGATCTTCATTTTCTTACATAGGAAGAGACTATCATCAGCAAAAAGAAGATGAAAAGAAAAACCTTAGTCAATGAAGCCAATTTCAGAAATTTTCCTTTCTTTTCCAGAACGGTTGAAAAGGTGAGTGAGACCCTCCGTGCACAACACAAATAAGAAGGAAGAAAGGGGATCACCTTGTCTGAGTCCCCTTTCTGGAAAAATCTTGCCAAAAGGTTTGTCATTAATCAGCACAGAAAAGGTTATACAAGTGACACATACAATAATCCACTCCATCCATTGATTTATATATTTATTTTTTCTCCATCCATTTATGATGAAAGTTCCATTCCACTCTATCATATGCCTTAGACATATTAAATTTGATGGCCATAAACTCTTTGAAGATTCGCGGATGAGTACGAAGAGTATGGACCAATTCATGAGCTATAAAAATGTTGTCAGAAATCCACAAAGGCAGATTGAATAGGCGACATAATAAGATGAAAGATAGGTTGAAGACGCTTCACAAGAATCTTTGTGATAATCTTGTAAAGGGCTGAGTAAAAACTTATCGGCCTATGGTCAGACTTATCGATCTTACATAATTTCTGGTTTTTTCTCATTTTAATACCTTCTACAATCCAGTCAACTATAAAATAGTGTGGTTTATACTTGATTGGATTGTAAAAGGGACAATTAGCTAGAAAATCAACAACAGGAGCAAAATTAGGAAAATAACCATGATGTGACAGAATGTCCAATTCATTGTTACTGTCGGATAAGATTTTTACGTTTTTACCCTTGATTTAGTGTGCTGAGAAATCCACGTTATAACTTTTTGTTGTTCTTGTCTATCATTTTAAATAGCACGGTATCACTTCTTGTAACATGTTATATATTTATAGTACGAGATAAACATTTAAATGTATCGCTAACTTTATATTTAACAAAGTTATATATTTTTGTAACATGCTAACATATTTATTGTATCATATAAACATGTAGATGACTCTTTAAATGTACTTCTAACTTTATATTTAACAAGGTTATATATTTTTGTAACATGCTAACATATTTATTGTATCATATAAACATGTAGATGTATATCTAAATGTCTATTTAACACACTAACTAACATATTGAATGTTAACTTTCATATTAACGTAACTATAGTCGTGAGAAAAAAATTTCATAGTTTGTATGTTGTATGTGTTATTAATTTGTTTAACGCGATAAACAATAGTATAACTGGTTACTAAAATATATATTATGGTAAAACAAGAAAGTTACAATGTTAAAACAATGTTTTCTAATAAAATTATAATAGTATTCGTGTTACTATTATATGTAACAAGTTAACTTACCAAATTACAATAACTTGAGACAGATGACAGAGAAAAAGGAAAACAATCGACATGATCCCAGCTGATTGATAACAACAACAACCCGGCACACAAGATGCAAAACCCACGAACCTTAGATGGTCCGTCGTATAACCGATGGTCCATAAATGGATCGATCTGATATTGATTTTGATTTATCACGAAAGAGGAAAATCGGAGATTACTCGCGGCGGCGTCGTAAGCGCGAACACCTTCTTTGACGGAATCAAAAGTACCAAGCCAAACACGAGATTTCTTCCATGGATCACGGATCTTCGTTGCGAGTCGACCCAAAGATCTCAACTTCAAGCCTCTAAACCTCCTGTTCTTCAAAGATCTGTTGTGATTCGCGATGACTTCTTTCATTACAAGAAAACAACCCATTTCGGACGGCCGAATCCGTCGGTATCCTGTCGGAAACAGCCATTCCAGACGGATTTTGGCCGTCGGTTCTATCTCCTCGGAAATAGAAATCCGTCGGAAATCCCTTGGAAATTTTCGACGGATTTCCGAGGGCCATTTTACCCGACGGATTTCCGAGGAAACGACCGTCAAGGATAATTCTGACGGATTTCCGAGGAACATTCCGTCTGGGATAATTCCAACGGATTTCCGAGGAACTGTCCGTCGGGAATGTTTCCGAAGGATTCCCGACGGCCTAAGTCCCGACGGTGTTCCGACGGACATAGGATCGATCGATCTTAAAAGATGGGATCGATCGATACGATTTCGTCGGAAATCCCTCGGAGATTTCCGAGGGATTTCCGACGGATTTAAAAAAATAAATGTTTTAAAAAAAAATAAGTTATGGATTTATTTATTAAATAAATTAAAAAAAAAGAAAATGAAAATTAAATAAATAATTAAAAATCTTATAAAATATAATTATTATTATTATCGAAAATGTTGGAAAATTACAAAAAAAAAAAATACATCAAAGTAAATCAGGCGGGAAATCATCGAACTTCAATTTAAAGAAATCCACCAATTTCCCGCTCCTTGTTTTCTGAGTCGAGAGCTCTTCCTCCAAAGCGTTGACCTTCTCCTTGAGCTCTTCGTTTTGCCGGATAATGTCTGGATCCGTCGAAAAACCACTCGAAGAAGTTGAGGGTTGGGACGCAATCTTACCCAACCCTGGCCGACGACCTTTTTTAACAGATACCTCATACAAAAACAATATCAAACATTAGATCTTATTAACAAATAAATATTTAAATTGAAATGATAATCTATAATTATTACTTACCCTGAGCACTATGTCGTTGATCTCGGGCCGAGTGAGCTGGTTGGAATCGGTGATGCCGTCCTGCAATCTCTGGGTAAGGATCTCGTCCTGCACCTTCGTCACCTTCTCGACGAGCTCCCTGACGGCAGGATCTTGAATTTGACCGGTCTTCTTGTTGGTGAGCGTCCTCACCATCACTTTTAGGTGATTCGGAACTTCGCCGTCTTCCTCCGTCTAGAAAATAACTAAACCGTTAGTTACTAATAAATATAATAAAAACGATATTTAAAAATAACTAAAAACACTAAAAATACTTACCATTTCGATTTCGGATTTTTTGAAGCTCTTCGCCCCGTTGTTGTGGATAGCGGGTCCCTTGCCTTCTTGGAGACTATTCCGGTTCTTGGAGCTAGTCTGAGATAGAGCTACGGTCTTCGGGTCTTGCCAATACGGGATGTAGTCCTTAAACACCTCCGCGTTCAAGCCTTTTGGCTTCTCTCCACGCCTTCTCCAAACTTGTTATCAAGACCAAACATGTTAAAATACAATTAAAATATATAATAAAGCATCAGTTAACATTTACATAATATTTCAACCAATCACCAGAGTCATTCTACTTGACGACATCAAGCTCATCTTCTGTGTAATTTGGATATCAATCACGTATTTGGGCCATGAAAATACTGTGCATTAACAAATGCATTAGAAAATAGCATGCATTAGTAAACTTAATTTGTTAACTAATTAAAAAAAAAAATAGGTACCATTCAAACGGCTATATAACAGATACATTATATCCGTCGGAAATCGGTCGGAAATTCCCCACCGATTTCCGACGGTTATGATACGGTCGGAATATTCCGACGGATTTCCGAGGGAATACCGGTTCGTCGACATTCCCTCGGAAATTCAAACCGTCGAAATATTCCGATTGATTTTCGAGGAAATTCAAACCGTCAAAATTCCCTCGGTATTCTGTCGGAAATTTCTGACGGTTTGAAGCCCGTCGAAAACGCCGTCGGAAATGCACGTGTTTTCTTGTAGTGTTTGGCAACGACAACCGCGATAAGTCCGGCGGCGGCGTCGGCAGGGGAAGAGCCTCTACCTCTCCTCATACCGAAATGAAAAGATGTGGAAAATCAAAAGTAATATAACAGAGAAAGGAACGAGAGATTTGAGATAGGAAGAAGATGACCGAGTAGGAAGATTTTAGAGAAGAGAGAAGAAAGAAGAGAGAGAAGAGAAGAGAGAAAATCAGCGGCAACAAGTTAGTGGGGGAGATAGGGGTAAAGTTGGAGTATCATATTTGTAACAATGCTCCAAACAGTGAATGTATCTTATTATATAAAGTTGAACACGTCAACGTGAGCATGACACGTAGGATAATTCTTATTCACGAGATCGTGACATGTGTTCTTGTTAATTAAAATCGTGACATGTGTCAAAATAATAATATGAATAAAAGAAAAAATTAAAAAGTATTAAGTAATATTTTAAAAAAAATATAATTCACGAGATCGTGACATGCGTAAAAAACGGAAAATAACAATGTAATAATATTAACTTTCCTATTGTTAGTTATTTATTTTTTAAGAATACAAAATAACAAAAAAAGAAAAATAAATTGTGTATTATTAAAATGAAAACTAATAAAGTATAAAAAATAAAGTAAGAGAAAAAATAGAAACTGCAAAATAA
Organism: Eutrema heterophyllum; assembly: GCA_002933915.1. Lineage (NCBI taxonomy): Eukaryota > Viridiplantae > Streptophyta > Magnoliopsida > Brassicales > Brassicaceae > Eutrema > Eutrema heterophyllum. Next base: position 646,955 of record PKMM01026163.1, on the reverse strand, counting down.
ATAAAAAATGTAAACTATAAAATTTATATAAGATTAATAACAATTTATCATGTTTGATAATATTTTTAAAAGAATCAAGTGACAAAAATTCTAAGATTTGAAATTTGCTTTTCGAATTCTCTCATTCATCTGGATGGAATGTTTACCATATTTATGGTTAATATGAATCAATTTTGAATTTTCTTAATTGTGAATTACAAAATATAATTTCTAGATAACTAAACATGAGTCTTAATTTAGAATCTAATTACACATGTCATATTTACGAGAGTTATCAATTTTATCGTCTAATATATTTATTTTTTGCTTGCGAATCACGCGGGACCCAATTTAGTATTTACCAAAATATGCTCCAATTCTTGTATACCACTACAAGAAAACACGCGCATTTCCGACGGCCTTCAAACCGTCAGAATTTTCTGACGGAATACCGAGGAAATACCGGCAAATATAATTTCCTTGAAAATCGGTCGGAAAATTGTGACGGTTTGAAGGTCGTCGGAAATCAATCGGAATTTTCTGACGGATTTCCGACGAAATGCCGACGAATTTATATTCGCCGGTATTCCCTCGGAAATCGGTGGGGAATTTCCGAGGGATTTCCGACAGATTCAGTTTTAGCAAATCTTGATCGGTTGGGGATCGGTTTCAAACTGATCCCACTTGTTTCCGATCGATTTCTGAGGGACTTCCGACAAATATATATCCGTTAATGTATCCGTTGTAGTAGCCGTTATATAGGCGTTATATCCCTCGGAAATCCGTCGGAAAGTCGCTGAATATTTCTCCCCCTCATTCACAACATTCACAACATATACACACAAAAAAAAAAATTACACAATGTCTTATTTTCTATCTTGGATGGACAAACCTCCGCGTGATCCCGCGACGGGGGAATTGATGGATGAGTTCGCACAAGGTGTGGAAGAATTCATGAACTTTGCGTCAAACAATAGCATGACATCGGAATATAGTAATATGTATTGTCCTTGTACTAAATGTCTTAATCATAGATTAGTCTCTATTAGGGAAGTAAGAATGCACTTATATAGGACTGAATTTATGTCTGGTTACAAGATTTGGTATACCCACGGAGAAATTGATTCAATGGTGCAATATTATGATAATTATAGTAGCACATCAGATAGGTTTGGTAGTACTTCGGATACTAGGTTAGAGGAACCAACACTGAAAGTAGATGTAAACGAAGGTTACACTCAGATGGTGAATGCTGCGTTTCGTGAAAACATAGCATCGTATCATGTTGAGGATGATAACATGATAGAAGAACCAAATTTAGAAGCGCGTAAGTTTTTTGATATGCTAGATGCGTCTAAGCAGCCATTATACAAAGGATGTAGAGATGAAATACCGCCTCTATCAACTGCAAGCAGCTTAATGACTATAAAGACGAATTTCAACTTAGCCGAGGATTGTGTTGATGCGATAGCTGATTTTGTGAGAGATATCTTACCTGAAGATAATATTTCACCGGCTTCATACTACGAGATTCAGAAGCTTGTAGCTGGTCTTGGATTACCGTTTCAGATGATAAATGTGTGCATCGACAACTTTATGATCTTCTGAAGAAAGGACGAAAACCGGTTGAAGTGTCGCTTTTGTCACAAACCTCGGTATCAGGATACAGGTGGCAGAGTACCTGTTCCACATAAACGGATGTGGTATTTGCCCCTAGCTGATAGGTTGAAGATGTTATATCAATCTGAGCGCACGACAGGGCCTATGAGATGGCATGTAGAACATAACTCAAATGGAGAGATTGCGCATCCCTCAGATGCAGAAGCATGAAAACATTTTGAAGAGGTTTATCCTAGTTTTGCGTGTGAGCCAAATAACGTATACATCAGGTTATCTACAGATGGATTCAACCATTTTGGAAAGCATGAGAGACAATATTCGTTGTGGCCAGTAATCGTCACACCTTACAATTTGCCGCCAACTTTGTGCATGAAACGAGAGTTTTTGTTCCTCACGATCCTCGTCCCCGGTTCAGAGCATCCTAAGAGATCCCTTGATATTTTCTTGCAGCCATTAATTTATGAGTTGAGAATGTTGTGGAAAAATGGTGTTGAAGAGTTCAATGTTTCCCTGCAACAAAATTTTATGATGCGTGCGGTACTTATGTGGACCATAAGTGATTTCCCAGCATACAATATGCTATCTAGATGGTCGATGCATGGAAGGTTGGCGTGTTCGTATTGTCAAGATAACACTGATGCATTCCAATTGAAGAACGGATGTAAGACTTCTTGGTTCGATTTTCATCGACGATTTCTACCGCATGATCATCCATATCGTCGGAGCACAACATTGTTTAGAAAGAACAAAAAAGTTTTTGATGATCCACCTCCTGAGTTAGATGAGAATTATATTATGACTCAGTTGAGAGATTTTAGTGCTGAGAGGGCAGTTTCATGCGGGGGTAATGGGCATTATCCCGTTGACGGTTGTGGCGAGTACCACAATTGGTACAAGAAGAGTATTTTATGGGATTTGCCATATTGGAAGGACCATTTGCTGCGCCATAATCTAGATGTGATGCACATTGAAAAGAAATTTTTCGACAACATCATGAAAACTGTTCTAAATGTTCAAGGAAAGACGAAAGATAATTTGAAGGCCAGATTGGACTTGCCAGATATTTGTTCCCGTAAGGAATTGCATGTAATGACGAACGAGAAATCACTGCCCTCTGCTTTCTGGTTGGATGCGACTTCAAATGAGGAGTTCTTCGATTGGATTAAGCACGATGTCAAATTCTCAGACGGATACGCATCTAACCTTCGTAATTGCGTTGATAGTTCAGAAGGGAAGTTTTCTCGGATGAAGAGTCATGATTGTCATGTTGTCATGCAGCGCCTCCTTCCATTTGCATTTGAAGGTCTTCTTCCTATGAACGTCCATGGAGCTATTGCAGGTACATACATTTACACTATTACATATGTTACCATATTTTTAGTGGTAATGGTCCAAAACAGTACAAAATGACAAACAAATTGTTAGAATCGTTTGGGAAAATTGTCAAAATAGTTTTTTACGAAAAAAAAATTGAACTGTTTTGGGTTAAAGGTTGGGTTGTTTTGGGTGTAGGGTTTAGTTTTAAGGGTGTAGGGTTTATGGTGCCCTAAACCCTAAACCCTAAAAACTTTTCCCAAAAAGACTATTTTTACAATTTTCCCAAACGTTGAACTATTCTCGCAATTTGTTTGTCATTTTGTACTATTTTGTCAAATGCCCTATTTTTATTTGTGATCATTATACGTAAGTTATTTAATTATGTATGTCTACTATATATGCAGGGATCAGTGCTTTCTTCTAAGATCTATGCACGAGATCACTTACATCAGCCGGAATCCGAAATCTGGGGGAAAACATACCGGTTCTCCTTTGCAACCTCGAGAAAATATTTCCTCCTGCCTTTTTTGATGTTATGGAACATCTTCCTATTCATATCCCTCGAGAAGCAGCACTTGGTGGGACAGTTCAATACCGACGGATGTACCCTTTTGAGCGGTATATGTTCCATTTAAAGAAGAAGGTGAAAAATCTTGCTAGAGTCGAGGGTTCTATTGTCGCACAGAGCATTAATGAAGAAACTTCCAACTTTGTCGGCTACTACTTTTCAGCGCAAGTCCAAACAAAATGTAGACGCCTGCACGACATGATGATGGAGGGAACAAAGTTAGTTATCATGTCTATGTCCCTGATATATTTACTCAGATTGGACGACTAAGTGGAAAAAGCAAGGATCGGCGAGTATTAGAGGAGGAGCAAAGGCACTTACATATGTATATTCTGATAAACTGTTACGACGTTTTGGAATATGAGAGGTACCTAAATTTTTTTTTTTTAATTAGTTAACAAAGTTTACTAATGCTATTTTCTAATGCATTAATTTGTTCATGCACAAGATGTTCATGGCCCAAATACGCGATTGGTATCCAAATTACAAAGAGGATGAGCTTGCTGTCGTCAAGCAGAATGACTTTGGTGATTGGTTGAAATATTATGTAAGTGTTAAATTATGCTTTATTATATAATTAAAGTATAACTTCCTTATATAAACATTGTGTCGATTATTGTCCACATGAAATTTTTACAGGTTGGTCAGATGACTGCTAGCGGGGTTTCGTTTTCGACGTGGTTAGTTGAGATGGTGAAAGGCCCGACGTTTATTGCACAGTCTTATCCGATGTATTGCACCCGAGGGTATGCTTTTAAGGCTCATCGGGAAGGAATCTCAAAGACAACTTGTAATGCTGGTATATCGTCTCAATCTGGAGAAGTTGTCTACTACGGTGTCTTCCTCAAAATATTGGAGGTCCATTATCCAGGAATGATAGACTTGAGGTGCATTGCGTTCTTCTACGATTGGTATAATCCAGTGGAAGGTCTACGTCAGGACGCATTTGGTGTTACATATGTCCACTCTCGAAGGCGACTTCAGTAATACGATCCTTTCATTCTTGCTTCACAAGTGGATCAGGTTCCCTACATTCGATACCCCCGGGTAAGGAACAAGCAAGACCCTTGGATTACTGTTACGTCGATACACCCAAAGGGAAGAGTTTATGGTGTTTCCGAGCACGACCCTTTGCAGGAAAACGCAACTGGTAACTTAGGTTCGATCGAGCATTCTCTTGAAGTTGACCTCGTGGTTGATTTCACCATGGACATGGATTACGAGGTATTTGAGGATTCTGAGGAAGAGATCGGCGAATTTGATGAGGATTCCGATTCAGCTACGTTAGATTATTCATCGGAATCAGAGTAATCAATTATGTAATAAATTTTATTTCTCTATGTATTTTTTATATATTTTGAAACAAAGTTAATTTTGGCGATTAAACGCCTTGTAGTTTTTCTTTTCACAAGTCATGTTGTTTCGAGTCTTTTATTTCATTGAGTCTAAGCTGATAGGACCATTATATAAGGTCCCCTTGCAGCCGTGTAATGTTTTTCACCTTTTGCTGAAATAAAAACCTAGTTTTCTTATAAAAGTTGCGCGCCTTGGATTATGAGAGACCTTAATTTATCAAATTAACAGAGTTTGATAAACTTTTTTTTTTGAATTATTAGATTATGTTTTTCAATTTTAATATACTTGGTATTTTAATAAACTTTTTTCCGGCTAGAATGGAAATCCCGAGAAATATATTTGAATCCGTTGGAAATCCCTCTGAACTTTTCGAGGGATTTCCGACGGATCCAGTTTTAGCCGGGGATTCTGAATCCATCGAAAATCCCTCAGAAACTTTCGAGGGATTTCCAACGGATTCAGATATTTTCCAGGTTTTTAACCCGAAAATGCTAAGTGTTAAACATTTTTTAGTAACAAGTGGGATCGGTTCGAAACCGATCAAGATGTGATAAATTCTGAGGGATTTCTGACGGATTCTGTTTTAGCCGGGAGATTCAGTTTTAGCCGGGGATTCATATATTTTCCATGTTTTTAACTCGAAAATGCTAAGTGTTAAACATTTTTTAATAACAAGTGGGATCGGTTTGAAACCGATCCCCAAACCGATTAAGAAGTGATAAATTCCGAGGGATTTCTGACAGGTTCAGTTTTCGCCGGGGGAATGTTAGTACGGATCCAATTTTAGTCGGGGGATTCAGTTTTAGCATGTGATTCTGAATCCGTCGGAAATCCCTCAGAAATTTCCTAGGGATTTCCGACGGATTAAGATATTTTCCATGTTTTTAACCCGAAAATACTAAGTGTTTAACATTTTTTAATAACAAGTGGGATCGGTTTGAAACCGATCAAGATGTGATAAACCTCAATTTTGACGGATTTTGAACATGTTTGTTCTTGATAAATGTAGAAGTAACAAATTAAAACTACTTTCTGTGAAATGTTTTTAAGAATCAAACATTTTGTAGTTTTAATTGAAACCCTACACAAACACGTAAGTGTCCTTATATGTTCTATGTGTTTTTATGAAAGCTTGAACTCGTTCATCGATCGATTGTTACAAAATTCAAAATAACTTGTTTTGTTTGGTTTTCAAAGGTTTTTCTTATTAGTATGTAACACTAATGGTTATTAAACACTAAATTTTATGAAATCTTCAAAATCTAAACCCTATACACTAAAACCATCGGAAATCCCTTGGAAATTTCCGTGTTGACTGGCCAATGAGAAAGCATGCAATTTCAAGGTCCGTCAGAAATCCCTCGGAAATTTCCGACGGAACCTGAAATTTACCTGCGAATTTAAACCGCCAAACGAAAATTGATTGAAAATTAAAGCGGTTAATTAATTCGATTTCCGACAGATTCCCGAGGGAAATCGTAATTTCCGAGGGATTTCCGACGGAATCTGAAATTTACCCGCGAATTTAAACCGCCAAACAAAAATTGATCAAAAAATAAAGCGGTTAATTAATTCGATTTCCGACGGATTCCCGAGGGAAATCGTCCGTCGGAAATCTTTAATCATATCTGCGATCCTTCTTCTTCTCTTTCATTGTCTTATGTCTTCTTCTCTCTACTTCTTTCTTCCTCTCCTCTCCTCTCCTCTTCTCTCCTCTCCGCGAAACCCTCTCTTTCTTCTCTCTTCCTCTCCTCTCCTTCTTTTCTCGTCCTCTCCTCTCCTCTCCTCGCCGCCGCCTCTCGTCCTCTCCTCTCGTCACCGCCGCCGCCGCCTCTCGTCCTCTCTTCTCCTCGCCGCCGCCGCCGCCTCTCCAAACGTAAGTCTTCTCTTTATTTTTTGTTGTTGTTGTTAGATTTAATTAGAAATAGTTGTGGAATTAGATTAGGTTGTAAGATTGTTAATTAGGTTGTTAGATTTTATTTGTGATTGTTAATTAAGTATTTGAGGATTTTATTTGTGATTAGATTTAATTAGGTTAATTAGGTTGTTATTTTTTGTTGAATTTGTGATTATATTTATAAATATAATTTATAAAAAAACGTGTTTTGAAAATATATTTATAAATAGAATTTTATAAAACGTTTTTAATAAATGAATTTTGTAAAAACGTTTTTAATAAATATATTTTGTAAAAACGTTTTTTTATAAATATATTTTTTAAAAACGTTTTTGACAAATATATTTTTAAAAAACGTTTTTCATAAATAAATTTTTAAAAAACGTTTTTTATAAATATATTTTGTAAAACAGTTTTATATATTTATTTATTAAAAACTTTTTTAATAAATGTATTTTTAAAAAACGTTTTTTATAAATATATCTTTTTAAAAAAATTTATTGATTTTTTAGAAAAATATTTATGATTATTTAGATGTTTTTTTAAATGTTTCGGTTTTTCTGTTTTTCTTTTTTTAGGTCTTACGGTCAATTCGATGAATACCGTCTTGCGGTCCGAGGCAATCGGGGCGGAGGAGTACTTCTGCAACTCCGAGCCCGAGTACTCTTCCGTCTCATGCGCCTCCTATTCCGGACAATTAGAGTGTAGCTCCTCCTCCGTTCATGACCGTTGATGAGCTAGTCCAACAGCCGGGACGAGAATTACTCACAATTCTCGATCCGAAACTCCGCATTCCGAGGTCTACTTGGTAATATTTTTTTTTCTTAATTAATAATTTTTTTGCTTAATTACCGATTCTTAATTTGTTTTTTTATAGGTTTGGAATATCCGGGAATGACATTAGCAAGTCAGCTTTGAAGATGTTGCACTCCATCCTCGACAAACCGCACAAGAAATTTCCGGATGTTCCGTCAGACGAAAAAGACATTTGGTTTCAAACGTTTGCGGTAAGTTATAATTTATTTAATTTTGTTATATATTTTGAGATTTTTAACATCTTTAATTTTATTTCTTTTGTAGCAAGAATTTAATTGGAGGTCTACCATCACGAAAACAATGGAGACGGAATTTTTTCAAGGAGTCGGCCACGCAATTCTTGCCCAACATGTACGAGTGGAAGCAGGTTTGGAGAAAGGGTGGAGATAAGCCAAAAGGCTTGAACGCAGAAATGTGGAAGGACTACATCCCGTACTGGGAAGAGCCCAAGATCGAAGCTCTCTCTCAGACTAACTCCAAAAACCGGAAGAATCCCCGAGAAGGGAAGGGACCCGCTGTCCACAACAACGGGGCGAAGACCTTAAAAAAAAAACGAAATTGAAATGGTAAGTATTTTGGTGTTTTTAGTTATTTTCAAATATCGTTTTTAATATATTTATTAGTAACTAACAGTTTTAGTTATTTTCTAAACGGAGAAAGACGGTGAAGCTCCGGATCACCTAAAAGTGATGGTGAGGACGCACACCAACAAGAAGACCGGCCAAATTCAAGATCATGCCGCCAGGAAGATCGTCGAAAAGGTGACAAAGGCGCAAGACGAGATCCTGACCTAGAGATCGCAGGACGGCATCACCGATTCCAACGACCTCACTCATGTCGAGATCAACGACCTAGTGCCCGGAGTAAGTAAAAATTATAGATTATCATTTCAATTTAGATAATTATTTGTTAATAAGATCTAATGTTTTTGTAGGAGGTACCCGTTAAAAAATGTCGTTGGCCAGGGTTGGGTAAGATTGCGACCCAACCCTCAACTTCTTCGGCCGGTTTCCCGATGGATGAAGACATTATCCGATAAAACGAAGAGCTCAAGGAGAAGGTCACATCATTGGAGGACGAGCTCTCGACTCAGAAAACGAAGAGCGGGAAATTGGCGGATTTCATGAAATTGAAGTTCGATGATTTCCTGCCTGATTTATTTTAATTTAGTTTTTTTATTGGAATTTTCAAACAATTTCTAAAACTTTTAATAATTATTTAATTTTATACGATTTTTAAATATTAATTAATTTTTAATTTTTGTTTTTTATAAATTATTTAATAAATAAATTAAATTAAAATTGTTTAAAAAAAATATCGTTTTTTAAATCCGTAGGAAATCCCTCAGAAATTTCCAAGCGATTTCCGAGGGAATTTAGAATCTTGTGGGTTTGAAACCGATCCCCAAATTATTATTTTTTTTTTTTAAATATCGGTTTTTCTAAATCCGTCGGAAATTTCCGAGGGATTTCTGAGGGAATTTAGAATCTTGATCGGTTTGAAACCGATCCCCAAATTAATTTTTTTTTTTTAAATCTCGATTTTTTTAAATCCTTCGGAAATTTCCGAGGGATTTCCGAGGGAATTTAGAATCTTGATCGGTTTGAAACCGATCAAGATGTCCTACGAGGGATTTTCCCTCTCGGGAATCCCTCGGAAACCTGTCGAAACTTTTGGCCCTCGGGAATCCCTCGGAATTATTCCAGACGGACAAGTCCTCGGAAATCCCTCGGAATTATCCCGGACGGACTGGTCCTAGGAAATCCCTCGAAATTATAACCGGACGGACTAGTCCTCGAAAATCCCTCGAAATTATCATGGACGGACTGGTCCTCGGAAATCCGTCGGGTAATTTAGCCCTCGGGAATTTGTCGGAAAATTCCGAGAAATTTTTGACGGATTTCGATTTCCGAGGAGATAGAACTGACGGCTCAAATTCGTCGGAAATCCGTCTAGAATGGCTGTTTTCGATGGGATACCGATGGATTTGGCCGTCCGGAATTGGTGTTTTTTCTTGTAGTGTATGCACTGCAAATACTCCTTTTAAAAGGTATTACAAAAACAGAAAAAAAAAATTATGTAAGAAAATATAATATATATATGATTTGATCAATTTTAAAAAATATGAATAGAGAATTATAAAAACTAGAATAACCGGTTGCAAAAAAAAAAGGGTAAAATAACCATTGCATCGCATATAATACCTCAAAAAATCATGGGTTGTTCACTAGGAGAGTATTATCCTTGATATTCCATGAATCCTTAGAAGGTTTCGATTCCGAGATTAGATCAAAACCTTCCACAAGATCAGTAGTTTGTTTTGATAACTTCGTATGAAATATGTGCATGGCCGACTTATTAGGGGGACATGTGGGTGCGATGTCTCCTAGAACCGTTTTCCAGTAATTAAGGGGTCCATTAAATTTTTTTATTTAAAAATTAGATATAAAAATATACAAAAGCAAGATTAATAAAATCAAAATTTATGTGTATTTTTTTGTTCTGATAAAAACTAGAGAAATTGATCAAAATGACACTAAAAAACTAAAACTTGACAAATATAGCACTCTATTTGGGGCTACCTAAATTAACATTCATTAAATATTAAAATATTAAAATAACAAAGAGAAATTAGGCAATTTCTTTTTAGGAATTGTTTATCGCCGCCGGCCATCATCGACATTTCACCTCATTCTTAATCGACAATTTCACATCCAGGATCAACAAATTCTAATTGTTGTCCAGAATTACAAATCCAGGATCAAGCCCCCTATCGACAAATCCAAGATCAAGCACCCTATCGAGACACGGCAGATTGCTACAGTCGCTCGGCGGAGTTATAGATTTCCCCGTCGACGGAACCTTTGATCCTTTCGTTGTTGGGTAATTTAATTTCATCTTTTCTCTTCTCTTCGTTCTCTTTGGGGATTCATCAATTCGATCGATCGTCGGCGATATTTGAGTAGATGATTTTGATGCCTGCAAAGTGTTTGATACAATAATATATGAGTATGATTTGATTATGCAGCCACGAATTGAAATTCGTTGGTCATTGAAGTTTTTTCTTGTCTTTTTTTTTATAGGTTCTATTGTGTTTTGTGAAATATGGTAGAGATCTTTTGTGTTTGTGGAGAGTGGAAAAAAATGAAAAGCTCCAATGGGATTTTGTACTAGATACAAACCAAGGATCATCAATGTTTGAGTTTGATGAGGATCTCAAACACAACGATTTACTTGAGATGGTTTTTGAAGACTTTGAGATTTATTCCTCATTTAGAACCGTTACCGTTAAAGATGAGGTTGGTGGTAGAGAATTCTCCTCCGGTGTTTTTAAAAAACGATCGCCAACTGAGAAGTTTCATCAACAAAATAAAATAGATCTTGAACTGATTCCTTTGTATGTAACGGTGAGTAAAATTTATGTTTGGTAACAACTTCCTAAATATTGAATTTACAGTCTTTATAGTTCAGTTAGCACACTTTCAGTATAAGTTTTTCTTTTGTTTGGTTCAGGTGACTGACAGAGACAGCAATCTTGCTCCTGAGAATATTGGTAGTAGCATTCAATCAAAGACTATATGCATTGAAGAGATTTGTGAAGTGGATAACACCCAATGCACATAAGTGTCGCGAACTGTAAATGGTGATTCTCATGTCGATGCTTCATTCACGCATGGAAATCAACAGGTAATATAGTCTTTATAGGTCGTCTCTGCATGATTCAAGTGAAATCATGCTTTTTTGCTGTTTTTTGTCATTTAGACAAGCCTTCCTAAATAAGTTATACGTATTACTAAATGTTTCCTGAAAGCATTTGCATCTTTCTTTCTTTTTGTGTAGCCAATTCATGGATCAAACGGAAGTAACACTTTAACATTCGAGGCAAACAAAAACACATGTTCGGGTGCTGATGTTTTATGTCTTGCTTCAGATCATCCTCCTTCTCATGTATGCATTTCAAATTTCACCCAACGCACACGTGTCGCGAACTGTAAATGGTGATTCTCATGTCGATGCTTCATTCACGCATGGAAATCAACAGGTAATATAGTCTTTATAGGCCGTCTCTGCATGATTCAAGTGAAATCATGCTTTTTTTTTTGCTGTTTCTTGTCATTTAGATAAGACTTCCTAAATAAGTTATACGTATTACTAAATGTTTCCTGAAAGCATTTGCATCTTTCTTTCTTTTTGTGTAGATTCAACATGCTATTAGAAATGACATTTCAACATGCGCGACTGTTGATGTTTTGCGTTCTGCTCCAGATCTTTCTCCTTCTAATATAGGCATTTCACATTCTGTTGAATTATACGTGAATAGACATTTTAAGAACAAGGATGAGTTAATGCTTCAAATGAGAAAATAGGCATTAGAGTGGAAGTTCGAGTTCAGGTATGTTTCGTTGAACAAGACAAGAGTGATATTAGGTTGTGTTGACCCTAATTGCACCTGGAGGATGCGTGCAACAAAGCTCAAATCTTCCGATTTTTTTGTGGTGAGGAAGTATGTCCATGGACATACTTGCAATACAACTCATAGACATGCCAACCATAGGTAAGCCTCTGCCAAGGTGCTTGAGACTTTAATCTGCATCAATTATGGAGAAAAGAAGTATGGTCTCAAGCCAATACAAATTATGGAGCAAGTTAGACTTGATCATGGTGTACACATTGGATACAAACAAGCTTGAAGAGTGAAAGAGTATGCTCATGATTTGATCAGAGGGACTCCTGAGGATAGCTATTACAACCTCTCAAAGTGGTTGTTTAAAGTTAATGAGAAAAACCCTGGATCAAAGGTTTATCTTGAGATGGAGCCAAATGGAAAATTCAAATACACCTTTCTTGCCTTTGGTCAATCGATAAGAGGTTTCGAGCTGATGAGGAGAGTGATTGCTGTGGATGGTACTTTTCTCAAGGGGAAGTTTACGGGAACATTGCTTGGAGCAAGTGCGCAAGACGGAAATTATTCCTTATACCCTCTAGCATTTGGGTATGGATATGGTTTTTTAGAGGACTTAAGAGTGTGGTCCCTGATGCGTCAGATTTGGTGTTTGTTTCAGATAGAGCTCCAGCCATTGCAAAGGCACTTTCAGTGGTTTATCCGCTTGCACATCATGGTATTTGTAGAATTCATCTATTGAGGAATATAACACCAAAGTTCGGGAAAACTGGGTTGTTGCCACTTGTGGAAGCTGCAGCTGATGCTTATACCCGTCATGAGTTCATCCGCATCTTCAGTGACATAAGAAGCAAAAGCCCCAAATTAGCTGATTATTTGGAAGGTTTTGATTTTGCAAAGTGGGCTCGCTCTTATGCACCTTCGAACAGGTACAATATCATGACAACCAACATTCCAGAGTCACTGAATTTGATGTTAAACTTGGCTCGTGAGTTGCCAATAGTTTCTCTCCTTGAGACTATTAGGTTAACTCTCACAACGTGGTTTCATGAACGAATGGAAAAAGCTTTTAAACACAACAAGCTCGTCACACCACGTGTAGTGAAGGAGATGCTAGAAAGGTATGATGCTGCAATGAAACTTGATGTTTTCCAAGTAGATCGGTATGAGTTTGAGGTGAAGGACGAGACTCAGAAGTACATCGTTCACCTGGCAAACAAGCAGTGCACTTGCCTCGTTTTTAACATCGACAAGATCCCTTGTGTTCATGCTATTGTTGCAGCTAAGCGTACAAACAAGGATGAGAACAAGTACGTTGATGAGATGTACTAAACAGAAACATGGGATAGAGCATATGCTGAGAGCATACATCCCAGTGGAGATTTAACTACCGGTAATTTCCCAAATTCATGTGCCCCACCAACTACTAAGAAAAACAGTGGGAGACCTCCGAAAAAGAGAAAGAGATCAGCGGGAGAGTTTGGTGTACCCGGTTCAAAATCTCAAGGACACAAGTGCAGCAGATGCTCCAGAGGAGGACACAACAAGAGTACATGCAAATCACCTATATGACAAACTTATATTTTGTGCAAGACTTTACTTTTTTTTCATCATTTTTGAAGTTTGGTTATACTTCATGGTTTCTAGACTATTATTATTGTTTTCAAGAAAATACCTTGAGATTTTAGTAAGATTATTATATATTTTAGGAACTTTTTCCTAACTTCATTAGACGGTTTTAGAATAGTCTTCCTAAAACAGTAATAAGCCTTCCTAAATCACCAAGAAATGTTACTAAAATTGCACAAATCAATGAACCAAGAATCTAATCGATGTAGATTAGCGTTTGAAACAAACAATTAAACATTTTTCACAACTGCTACTTTTAGTATTCACTAGTAATGTGATTCTTAAAGCTTTAGAACTCAAATTGACGGTTTTAGAATAGTCTTCCTAAAACAGTAATAAGCCTTCCTAAATCACCAAGAAATGTTACTAAAATTGCACAAATCAATGAACCAAGAATCTAATCGATGTAGATTAGCGTTGAAACAAACAATTAGACATTTTTCACAACTGCTACTTATAGTATTCACTAGTAATGTGATTCTTAAAGCTTTAGAACTCAAATTTTTATCACCTTCTTTAGCATTTTTGAATCTTGTATAGCTTAATGACAGTAAATGAAAGAAGTTTCGGTTGATGAAGGTACCTCGTGGGAGATGGCTGTTGTAGAAGTATGCAGCATGGTTGTCCCTTCTCCTTTCCAACAACAATAATGTTGCCTCAACGTGTTGCAAAACAAAAGTTATACAAAATAAACAATTGGAAAACAGTCCTACTCATTTAGGAATGCGATCCTGAATTACTTGTAAATGTTTCCTAAATAAAAATATTTTGGAAACAGTCTTACGCATTTATGAATTCCTTACTAAAACAAAACTACAGCCTTAATTAGAATAAAATAGTTTTATTGACTAATTACCTCAGCCGCCATATGCTTTTTCGGGTCCTCTAATCTAGTAAACCATGAAAGCCCTACTTGCAGGCTAGCAATTCTCATACTGCATTAATTAACTGAAACCAGTTAGTAACAGTTAAGAAATTCTATTCCGTTATTGATAGATAGGTTTATAAGATTTTCTAACCTTTGTCCTTTTTTGCCCTTCCAATCAAACAACCTTGAAAGTTTGTTGAATTGAGGTGTCATGAATGGATCAATGACTTGATTTACCTCCGGCGTTACACATAACGCTGGGTTTTTTGGCCCATGAAATGGAGTCTTGTTAGGTTGTGCTGGTCTGAGTTCACGTTTGCTCCTTCTTAAGAAAACTTTATCATGCACCCTTTTTCTCATACCAGGCAGATGCGAAGGTTCTTCCACCCTCTTTTTCTTTGCCTTCGTATCAGTGTCATCATTTTTTCGGGTTTCAGGTTCTTTCCTTTTTGATGCATTCATCATCTTTGCCTTCTCATTTGACCAAAAAAACAAAGATAATGGTTTATGACGATTCAGAAATGGTTTCCTAACTATGTAAAAAGCTTCCTAAATCATGATTTTATATAACTAAATGTGTTTTAGGAAACGTTTTGAAGAAACACTACCTCTAATTTGGAAACCCAGACTCCATTCAACCACTCCTTGGGAATCCAGATATTATCAATCAAAACTTCTTCGACTATATCAGACAGAGTAACCAAAATTCCGTGTTTCTCGCCCCTCAGTATACAATTCACTTTTCTTTCCCACCATCCGCCGTTCAGGTACACTTCCACTTCTTCCAGCAGCCTTAACTCCTTCGAACTACCTTTCAATGAAGGTAGTGGAGGTTGAATCCGTTCCTTGCTGACGGTCTCCATGATATTTTTCAGATTCTTCTTCTTGTCAAGGAAGACGGTTGAATACTCCACGGTGTATAGATAAAAATCCTCAAGTTTTTGGGTCAATGTTCCCGGAAACCATCCGCCTTCTTCAGATTTGATCTCCACATGAGCACCTACTTGTAAATGTGGCTGCAAATACAATAAATTTTCATTAAGACTTGACAAAAAGTTAAAAAAATACAAGTGGAAAACCCCTGAAATCATACCTCGTCATTTGTATGTCCCTGTTGGGCCGTCTCTTGTGTTTGCGTTTGTGCTCCGTCTTCTGATGGACTTTTATCACACACCAAAGAGCACTGGATCAGAACCACATGCTCTGTACCAGATTGCAAAACATTTTAGGAACCTTTTTCAGGTTTAGGAACCTTCCACTAAATATTTAGTATTCACTAGTAATGGGAATCTTAAAGCTTTACAACTCAAATTAACGGTTTTAGAATAGTCTTCCTAAAACAGTTATAAGCTTTCCTAAATCACCAAGAAATGTTACTAAAATTGCACAAATCAATGAACCAAAAATCTAATCGATGTAGATTAGCGTTTGAAACAAACAATTAGACATTTTTAAATGTTAAAAGTACATGTTAAAAACCATAAAACCTTACATCGACATGTGAATCCTCATGTGTTTGGGTCACCTCCTCTGTTTGGGTTCCGCCATCAATCTCATGCCTTTGTATTTCCTAAAGATTGTAAAAAACATAAATTCAAAAATTCCAAATCGGAATGTAACGTCTTAATAGACTGAATCTAACAGCTTCAAATCTTGTTCTTAAACCAAGGAATCAATCCCACTAATTAATTAGCCGATGTGAACTAGAATTATAATCACAGCTATTACAATAACACAACTATTACAGTAGACCATAAACCTTACCTCAACATGTGAATCCTCCTCTGTTTGGGGCACCTCCTCTGTTTGGGTTACGCCATCTCCATTAATATCATGTGTTTGTGTTTCCTAAAGATTGTAAAAACATAAATTCAGATTCACTGAGATCCGTCTTTGGCTAACACAATGATCTTCAACCTTAACTAAGAATTTGTTTGCTTTACCCATTTTTTAGGAACCTTTATATCATTAATTTTGAACTGGAAGATTTCTTGTGTATGATCAATGAGGACTGAGATTTTGTCATTCTTAATAATCATATTGACAAATCCTCTACGCCAGTAACCTTTGTGATACACAAAAACTTCTTCATTTAGAGATAAATCTTCCAAACTTACTTGTTGATCATCATTTTGAATAGGTTGTGTATCCATAGAGGATCCGATCTGAGTCAGAAATTCTGCAAATACATTTGATACAAGTTTAGGCAGATTTTCCCCTAAATGTTTAAAATACAAGAATACGAGAAATCTTACCTCATCATCATTTGGATCTTCCAGTTGTTTCGTCTCTTGTCTTTGGACTCCGCCATTAGTATTGCTTGGGATAGTTGGAGATTTGTTAGACGGATGGGTCCCACCATATGTTTCATGATGCTACAAAAAAAAAATGAAAACAATTACTTGCAAGAGAAATATTTTATTCGAGCTAAATTTTTGGTTAAAAGTTTGGTTTATTCCTCATAGATTGAGGATCCTGGAGATGAAACATTCTCTGAAACTTAATAGATTGATGATTTAGGGAGGGTTTGCTAAATTTGTATGAATACTTCCTAAACTCAGTATGGGTACCAGAAATCTTACCTCATTACTTTGATCTTCACATTGTGGTGTCTCTTGTCTTTGGGTTCCGCTATCTGTGCCATGATGCTACAACAAAAAAAAAGTTAATTGCAAGAGAAATTTTTGTAAAGTATTTTTAGGTAGAACTTTTTTGACCTAAAAGTGTGATAAACGGTTATGTGTCACAAAATCTTGTTTACTCATCATTTGTATTTGCATGATCATATATCCCCAGCTTTTCTTCTATTTTCGACAAGCGGGGATTAACATTACTGAACCACTTTGAACTATCTCGAAGAGGCTGTCCAGCTTCGACACGAGCGACTCGCCCGAACGAGATGGTCTCTCTCTCACCGCGTTACCAAACTGATAAGAACTTTTAGCCATTTGTTCTATCGCATCCATAACATCCAATGATTCTCTCTCCCAGTCTTCTTTTGTTAACTTGTAACCCTTCTTCACAATATCCACCAATGATTCCATATCTGGATTATCTATGTCTTCCAAAAAGACTTTGTCTTCTGGATCATTTGGTATGGATGGTAAGACGCATACGACCCTCAGCTGCAAAAACAGAAATCAACGTTTCTAATTGCTAACTCAAGCAAGCTAAATCAATGATATATATGATAGAGAAAAAAAAAGTTATTTCAAGAAGTAAAAACTTACGTTAGCATATCCTTCTATGCTCCTAACTTGTTCAAGTGCTGGAGATTTTGTATCAATGTATTTCTCACAGAGAAATGCCGTTTCTAGCTCTAAACTGCTCACCTTGCTGAAGGCTGCTTACAACAAAGGTACGGATTCCAGAATCCAGAGATGCATAACAAAAGTAAATCCATGCAGCTCGTATCTGTCTTTATTCAGATGCGATGGGATTTTTCGCTTGATCAAGTTGAGTAGTACATCAAAGGCATCTCTTCCCCACAAGTAGTTCATCAAAGTAGTCATGTCATGAGCTCTCTTAATCAACAGGAGGCTCTCAATCACTATTAGCATACCAAGAGAGAACCTCTCTTCGACTTTCTCCCGTGGTATAACACGAAGCACCTCAATTAGCTCCTCAGGTGTATGATATGTACCCCATTCGTACTTATAAACTTCAGAGTCTTTGTCTTCTACTACTTCACACTCGGTGCATTTCAGACCAGTTACCATCTGAAATTCTCTAATGGAGAATCTCATAGGCTGGACCCCGAAGTGAAACCAAAGCTCGTTCTTTTTACTTGTCTTTAATGATCTCGTAAGCAGACAATGTATTATTTTCGCAGACAGGTGCAAATTTCTTGAGCTAAACCTCAGAACTGGTCCTAAAAAAGAATCATTTATCCTTTGGAACAATTCATCGCCGAGAATTTGTTTGACTACGTCGATATTTTTGTATACTGAAAAATGGTTTATTGCTGGCCCTGCAACTTGATTAGGCTCATCTCCTATTGTAAATTGGAGCTCAGGGAGCCTGATCCTTGTAGGTATTGAATCTCCCATTGTGTTTTCAATTGTTAAAACAAACAAACAATTAGACATTTTTCACAACTGTTACTTTTAGTATTCACTAGTAATAGAAATTTTAAAGTTTTAGAACTCAAATTGACGGTTTTATAATATTTTTCTTAAAACAGTAATAAACCTTCCTAAATCACCAAGAAATGTTACTAAAATTGCACAAATCAATGAACCAAGAATCTAATCAATGTAGATTAGCGTTTGAAACAAACAATTAGACATTTTTCACAACTGCTACTTTTAGTATTCACTAGTAATGGAAATCTTAAAGCTTTATAACCCAAATTGACGGTTTTAGAATAGTCTTCCTAAAACAGTAATAAGCCTTCCTAAATCACCAAGAAATGTTACTAAGATTGCACAAATCAATGAACCAAGAATCTAATTGATGTAGATTATCGTTTGAAACAAATAATTAGACATTTTTCACAACTGTTACTTTTAGTATTCACTAGTAATGGGATTCTTAAAGCTTTAGAACTCAAATTGACGGTTTTAGAATAGTCTTCCTAAAACAGTTATAAGTCTTCCTAAATCCTTGAGCAGAACTATCCAGAAACTAACAAAACAACAAGCTTTTGCAACTTAAACATCTATCTTTGGAGTCTCGTCAGGCAAAATTCTAGCAACAACGAGCTTTTCCCTCAAAGTTACGGACTTGACAAGAAAAAAAGAAACGAGTTCTATAGTACGAATTCAAGGTTCGAGCTATGCGAATTGAAAAGCTAGAAAACCTCGAATCAGAAGAAGATGATCACAACAATAGTGAATTTAGAATCATGAATTTAAGAACAAGATACTTCCAAATCCTCCAGCAAAATCAATGCTCCTGGGGAATATTTTTTTGTTTTTTCTTTCAACGGAAGCTTAGATTATGGAGGGGACGAGATGAATGCTAACACGTCTCCCTGCATATCCGTATTAAAACCCGGCTTCATGCAACACTTATCCCTCAAACAACATCAGCCAAATCAATAACCAATATAGCCCAACTTTTTGCTAAAGAAACAAAAACAGAAGAAAAATAATAACATCAGCATAATAGGAAGAAGATAATAACATCAACAGCAAGAGGATGAACTTAAACAACCGTAAAACCAAATTTACAAGGCCACATTCGAGAAACAACATGTGCTAAATTTACTATCGGAAATGGTCAGACACTATCAGGTTCCAATTGTTTTCTATCAACTATAACTGTCTTGAAATGAAAAAGAAATTGTAGAAGCAAGCTAAAGCCTTTGACCATGATCCCTAGAGTGAATCAGATTTCAAAAACAAACATTGAGGGCAGGTAGTTAACCGAGCTTGTATCCGCCTTATTACCGAACTAACAGAAAAAATCATCCCAAACATACGAGCCTTTGTTATATTTCTTACTGAATTCATACACTATACATGACCCAAAACTTTGATTAGCCAACATTTGATCAATGAAAACTAAATTATCCCAAAACATGAACACGGTAACATTTCTCACTAACACTCGGAGTCTGTACCAGACCCAAAACTTCGATTCACCAAATCTCTTAAACCAGCAAGATCACGAACAATTGATTGCGCTCTCGAAAAGCAGCTTATGGAATCTTAAACCCCCAAATTTCTCAAAATCCCCAAATTTTTGCCAAAACCTAAAACTTGAAATTACTCATTCTACAAACAAAATCTCAAATATCATACAAAAACGAATCTTTCCAAATCTCTCAGTCAAAGCCATAGACAAGTATGAATGTTTTGAATTCCTTAAAATTTTGAGATTTCGATATAGGTTTCAAATGGGTTGGAGAATTGTTTGAAGGAGACAAAGAAAGGAAATAAATTACCTCGACTTCCAGAGAATTGATTGAAGATTCGGTAACTCCGACGACAATTCCATCAAACCCCAGCAAAAATTCCGACGATGGTGGCGACGTTTTTTCAGAGGTTTTTGATTTTTAGCGATGATACGAAATAGGTTTGTAATTGGGTTTAATGAATCCTCTTTTAGTCACCTTCCAAATATGGGTGCTATATTTGTGAAGTTTAAGTTTTTTTGTGCCATTTAGGAGAATTGCCCTATAAACTATACAAAAAAATGTATACAGCAAAAATTTTAAATTTTTCTTTAGCAAAAACGTAAGTGTCCATTTTTAGCTTCTCTTATGATACGTAAGATTTTTTTTTTTTTTTTTGTCGACAGCCTAAGTACCTATATCGGTTCACTAAACCAAACCGGAGTACCAAATTTACATGAATGAAATCTGATGGGTAGACACGAACACCTCGTGCTAACTTGTCTGCCACTGTGTTGTTTGCACGTGGGATGTGTGAGATACAGAAAAAAAGTAAACGCCTCCTTACTCTTCGCGAACTCCTCCAAATGTGTAAGATATTTCATTATTATCCTATAAAGGAACTAGAACAGAAGCTTTGCTCTCAATGTATTAAAAAAAGTCTGAGTGATTCTGTCAAAGGAAATAGATGGTTTTATATAGAAACCTTACAACGTCCACTAACGCAACAGCATAGAAAATGGAAACGGGAAAATAGAAAACAAACTGTTTACAAGTCTAATGGATTGGACTTATTCAATTCCTAAATACTAGCTTGACTTATTCGTGACCTGCAACTTAGTCAAAACCCAACAAATTCCTCCCCTTGAACTGATATGCTCACCAACATCAGTTTAACCTTCCAAACGTTGAACTCCAAGCAAATTCATGAGCTTCACATACTAATCCAATTTGATAGGTTTAGTCATGATGTCTGCAACCTGATCATTCGTTCCAAAGAACACCAATCTCAAAGCTCCTTCACTTGCCAAATTACGCAAATAATGATACCTTACATCAATGTGCTTCGTTCTTCGATGCATAACCGGATTTTTGGACAGTTTGATCGCTGAACTGTTGTCACACATAATGTCAATACACTTGCAGCCTTCAACACCCAACTCTTGCAAAATCCCCTTTAGCCAGACACAATGACACACCGAGGAAGTTGCTGCAACATACTCTGCCTCGGTAGAAGAAAGAGTAACAATGTCTTATTTTCTTGAACTCCAACAGATCGCAGCTCCATTTAGTAGGAACACATACCCAAAGGTGCTAATTCTGTCATTCATGTCTCGAGCGTAATCATTATCTGTGAAACCCAACAACTACATATCTGACGTTTTCCGATAGAAAACTCCAGCGTTCCCTTTAAGTACCTCAACACTCTCTTAGCAACCATCATGTGCTCTTCCTTAGGATCAGCCATAAACCGTGAAATCAAACATACCACAAACATTAAATCAAGGCGTGTTACTGTAAGATACATTAAACACCAAACGAGCTGCTTGTAGAGAGTTGCATCAGTTTCTTTGCTCCTTTCCTTGGAAAGAGTAGTGCCTGGAACAATTGGATTGTTGACAGAATTGCAATTCCACATATTGAACCTTTCCAAAACCTCCTTAGCATACTTTTTTGACAGATATGAATACCATATCCACTTTGATGAACTTCAACTTCGAGAAAGAACTTCATTTTCCCCATGTCTGTCAGTTCGAACTCCTTCTGCATCGATGACTTGAATTATGCGCACATATGCTCATCATTTCCAGTATAAATTAAGTCATCAACATAGAGACTTACCAGAAAAATCTTGTTCTCAACCTTCTTCAAGAACAAAGTGTGATCATAGTTGCTTTTCTGAAATCCTTCCTTCTTAAAGTAACTCTCGATCCTGCTGAACCAAGCTCTCGGTGCCTGTTTTAAGCCATAGAGAGCCTTTTTCAGCCGATAAACTTTTTCTTCCTCCCCTACTTTGACAAACCCTTCAGGCTAATCCACATACACCTCTAATCGTATCCCACCAAGCCACTTGTGCGAATACTTCGGTGTAATCAACTCCTGCAGTTTGGGAATACCCTTTTGCGACAAGCCGAGCTTTGTACTTCTCAACCTTTCCTTCTTCGTTCAACTTTGTCTTGTATACCCATTTAACACCAATCTTTATTGCATAACGCGGCAAGGATACAAGCTCCCACGTATGGTTTCTTTCAATCGATCGAATCTCCATCTTCATGGTGTCTATCCACTTCTCTTCTTTCATGGCCTCATGGAATGCTACTGGATCATCGTTACAAATGTATAACGCAAATTTGTCCATTTTTCTTCCTCACTTGTTATTTCTTCTTCATTCGATCCTTCCCCTCTTTCATAATCACGCATCAAACCAGCCTCTTTCCTCTCCCTTCTCGGCCTTTCTCCCTGCGACGAAGCCTGATTTCCATTAATTCCTATGTTTCTGCTTCAGCTCTTTCTTCTGCAAGTTCGGCGTCTCCACCGATATCTTCTTCTTTATCGGTCTCTTCTCCTTCATATCATTCATCATCTCCCCAAGCGAGATCATTGTTTTCTAACTCTGACAGGCTCAGATTCCAATCCCACTTAGTGTCTTCTTCAAAGATAACGTCTCTGCTGATGATGATTTTATTCGTGACCGGATCATATAGCCGGTAAGCTTTAGATTCATCACTGACTCCAAGCAGAACACATTTATGACTGCGATCATCAAGTTTTATTCTCCTTTGGGCAGGGATGTGAACATGAGCAATAGACCCAACGACTC
The DNA here is from genome assembly GCA_002933915.1 of Eutrema heterophyllum. Classification (NCBI taxonomy): domain Eukaryota; kingdom Viridiplantae; phylum Streptophyta; class Magnoliopsida; order Brassicales; family Brassicaceae; genus Eutrema; species Eutrema heterophyllum. Next base: position 623,843 of record PKMM01026163.1, on the reverse strand, counting down.
TGAAATAGTCCACCTTCGGCTTGATTCCAGACCATCTTTCTTCAGGCACCATGTCTTTTACCGCCTTCGTGAAACTTCGATTCAAGACATGAGCCGTCCATCTAGTTGCATATGGCCACAAAGATCTCAACATTTCTTTCTCAGAAAGCAAACAAGGGACCATGTTCATGATTGTTCGATTCCGTCTCTCTGCCACACAGTTTTGTTGGGGAGTGTATGATGTGGTCAACTGTCGTTTGATGCCTTGATCTCTGAAGAAATTATTGAAACTGTCTGATGTGAACTCTTTTCCCCTATCAGTTCTAAATCCCAGGATCACCGCTCGAACTTCCTTTTCAACAGAGTTTTTGAAGACTTTGAACGTTTCAAACGCTTCGGCTTTATCTGCGAGAAAATATATCCACGTTTTTTTGGCAAAAATCATCAACAAGCACCAACAAATATCGTTTACCACTGTGAGATGTTGGAGTGATTGGTCCACATAGATCCGCGTGAATCAGCTCCAGTTTTTTTGTGGCCCTACACTTGCTTTTCTTTGGAAATATTGCTCGTTGTTGTTTTCCCACATTGCACATTGTGCACACCTTGATCTCTTCTTTCATTTTTGGTAATCCTTTTCCTAGCTCCTTCCTCTGCGTAAGCTGGATAGATTTGTTGTTTAGGTGACCATATCTCCTATGCCAAAGAGATTCTACATCTTCTTCTTCTACTTTGAGGCAACTTCCGGGAATGACTTATTCATCGCATAAATCAAGAACATGTGATTTATCGTCATTTGAGTATCAACTATCAGTCCTCTTTGATGATGATATATCTTGCACACTCCATTCTTGATTATGAATGTCAATTGCTTCTCCTGTAGTTGACCAATGCTCAGTAAATTGTTGGTCAGATTTGGACTATAGTAAACATATGTCACCACTTGCGTTATTCTTTCCACCTCAAATATGATCTTCCCCTTTCCTTGGACCGCCATCCTTGAGATGTTTCCCAAATGAACGGAGTGTTTGTACCCTTCATCTAGCTCAACGAACCATGATTTGTCTCACGTCATATGGTTCGAACACCCGGAATCCAGAAACCATACACCCTTGTCTTCAGCATTACTCATGTCTACATGTCCCATTAGGAGCCGTTCTTCCTCTTCACCAAACTCCACATAGTTAACTCCTTTGTCGAGACTTGTGCACTCAAACTGGTAGTGCCCATGTTTCCACATCGTAAGCAATTTATGGCTGATATATTGACAAATGATCTGCTTCTCCCACGTCCTCTAGAGCTGCTTCCTCCTCTTTGAGAGGTCCATCTTCCTCTCCCGCGAGCATTCCTCGGCTCGTTCTCCACTTGCAGAACATGTTCTTCACTCTTTTTCTCAATAACCTTGCGTTCATGAACCTGCAGCGACGCGTGCAGCTCATCCACCGAGAGATGATCAATGTCCTTCGATTCTTCGATAGAACAAACCACGAAGTTGAAATTTTCAGTGAGACTCCGAAGAATTTTTTTCGACGATTTTGACATCGTCTATGCTTTCTCCACAGTTTCTCATGTCATTTGCAGTCTTCATAACCCTCGCAAAATACGCCGATACTCCTTCTCCAGCTTTCATCTCCAAGGTTTCGAAAGTCCTTCGTAGCCTATGTAGCTGTGCCCGCTTCACCCTGGCACTTCCTTGATGTTTAACCTTCATTGAATCCCACAATTGTTTTGCTGTCTCCTTCTGGGTGATGGTATTCAAAGTGGTCTTGTCAATGGACTGGAACATGTAGTTCTTACCTTGAGATCTTTGAGTTTGTCTACGTCAAACGCCTTTTGTTGTGCTGGAGTTGGAGCTTCGATTCTGCTCAGGTCCTCAAATCCTGGTTCGATGACTCTCCAATATTCCTTTGACCTGAGGAGATTCTCCATGATCAAGCTCCAGTGGTCGTAGTCTCCGTCGAATTTTGGAACACATGGTGATGTGAAATTTCTTGTGTATGCCATTCTCTCCTTAGTGTTTTTCCTCTCAAACACTCACCATGTGTATTTGCTCTGATAACAGATAAAAGAACTAGAACAGAAGCTTTGCTCTCAATGTATTCAGAAAAGTATGAGTGATTCATTTAAATGAAATAGATGGCTTTATATAGAAGCCTTACAACGTCCACTAACGCAACAACATAGAAAATGAAACCGAGAAAATTGGAAACAAACTTTTAACGAGTCTAATGGATTAGACTTATTCAATTCCTAAATACTAGCTTGACTTATTCGTGACCTGCAACTTAGTAAAAACCCAACATCCTACGATTCTCTATTTTTTTTTCTTCAACTATTATCGTAAATTTTAATGTTAATTTTTATTTTTAACATTTTAACGTTGATTAAATCAACTTTGTTTTGTATTTATAAGAAAAATATGTCATTTCTCTCTCGTGGCGATTCTTATGACGATTTCAGAAACAGTTACTCCTCTCTCTTTGAGAGCTCTTGTTTGGCGGTTTCACTCCGTGTTCTGTGGATCGGATTTACCGGTTTCTGTCTGTTGAGATGGATTTTTGGCCCCGTTTTGGTAATTTCCAAATCCCTAAACCGCCATGGATTCCTCCTTCTAGAAATACCTTTGTCGATGCCGCTTATTTGGGTTTCCTTCGCAAATTTCCAGTCAACATGGGTGATAATTTACGAAGAAAGATGCATGATATTACTTTGGGTTTTAATGACGCCCCAATCGCTCTCCCTCAGGCTGTTTGTGCCCAAGAGATGCAAGCGAATCGTCTGGCGATTGTTGGAGCTCTTCTCAATCCAAGGAAGCAAAATATGCGTGCATTGATCAACCAGATGCCTCGTCTATGGGGTTTAAGTGATGATTGTTGGTGGTAAACTCCGTACCCCCGGTTTAACCCGGTCTGAACCGAGATTAGCCCAATTGATTCCGGTTTACGATGGTTCATATCCGAGATGCTCGGCCCGAGTCAACTTCGATACCGGCCTCCGGGCCCATTAAGCCCGACTAAACTAAGTCGGTGCTGACCTCCGAAATAAACAGAAGATTTCCTTATCCCCTTCGAGGAAAACGGAAATCTTCCTAATCCGAGTTCGATCGCGAAAGGAAATTGCCTACTTTTGCCGACTCAAGACCTTATAAATAGATGAGCCCTCTCTTCATAGGGAGGCATGATTCATTCACGAGATATGAGGAATTATTAGCTCAGACTTTCACGACTTTAGTTTCTCAATTCTTACTTTCCGATTAAGTTCGTCGACCTCCGACGACCTAATCAATCTTGTACCTCGCCGAGCTAAACTTAATAAAACGAGATTCCCATCCAATTTGACTATTTTACCCTTGTGTGATACTTGTATCTTACAATGATGTGGTGGGTCGAATTGTTACTCCGACAAGATTCCAGTTCATGTTTCAGTCGGAAGAGGCACTCAATTTGGTTCTCCGTCGAGGGCCTTGGTCTTTCTGTTATAGATGAGTTCAACACCACGGTCAGAGCAGAGGTTACAGATGCAGAGATTTGTCGGCTTCGAAATCTATTGGTCCAACTAGAGCTCCAGGCTGTGATGGTTTAACTGCTTGTTTTTATCAACAATGCTGGGAAGTGGTTGGAGAAGACGTCATTGCAGAGGTGAACGTTTCTTCAATACTTCATCAATGCTTCAAGATGTTAATCATACTAACATTTTTATGATTCCGAAGATTGACAAACCAAATTAAAACTTTAGCTGATTATCGACCTATAGGACTTTGTAATGATACAAGATAATCTCTAAATTTTTGGTAATGCGAATGAAACCCATTCTCAATCTCATAGTCTTATAAACACAAGCTGCTTTTATTCCAGGAAGGATGATCTCTGACAACGTTGTTATCGCATGAATTAATGCATTCTCTAAAGTCCAGAAAGAGAGTTTCATAAACCTATATGGCGATTAAAAACAGACATTAGCAAAGCTTATGATCGGGTGGAATGGTCTTTCTGTGAAAAGACAATCAGAGCATTTGGTTTCTCTAAAAAATGGATCAATTGGATCATGTCAACAGTTACTACAGTAAGCTACTTGGTGTTGATCATTGGTAATCCTCAAGGTTTGATTGTCCCCAAGAGAGGCATGCGGCAAGGAGACCCGTTGTCGCCTTATTTGTTTATACTCTGCGCCGATGTTTTAAGTCATCTCCTTACCTCCAACTCGCAAAAAGGAAAGATCCGTGGAATTAAAATAGGTAATGGTGTTCCCTCGATCACTCATCTTATATTCACTGATGATTCTTTATTAATCTGTCAAGCATAATATTAGAAACTGCTTTAGCTCTTAAAGAGATTTTCAAAAGTTTATGAAGAATGCTCAGGTCAAAAAATAAATCAGGCCAAGTCGATGAATACCTTTGGATCGAAAATTCCAGGAGATCTACAATTTTGATTAAAACGTATCTTAGGAATTGAGAATCATGGAGGTGGAGGGAAATACTTAGGGCTCTCGAATTTGGTCGTAAGAAGGAGATGTTTAATTATATTGTGGAGAGGGTCCAAAAGAAAACATTGATTGGAGTTCCAAACTCTTATCTCCGGCTGGGAAAGAAGTGCTCCTTAAATCTGTTGTTGTTGCCATGCCAGTATACTCGATGTCTTGCTTCAAAATGCCTGCATAGATTGTCTCAGATATTACAAGCATTCTTACTAGATTTTGGTGGGAAAAAAGTTCTCACACAAAAGGAATTCCTAGGGTTGCTTGGAAGAGATTACAATACTCAAAGAAAGAAGGTGGTTTGGGTTTTAAAGATTTGGAGAAATTTAATGACGCTCTATTAGCAAAACAAGCTTGGAGATGTGAGTGAATGAATGGCTGAAAGTTTTTTAAAACAGAACCTCTGTAAATCATGTTTCTTCATCTCATGACTTTGCTGCTGAAAGATCAAGATCTAGATGGCAAAGACCAGATATTGGATGGTTAAAATGCAACTATGATGTTGCATATAACACAATTACAGGACGAACAACGGCATGCTGAATGGTTCGTGATCATAATGGTGTGGCAAAGTATTGGGGATGCGCCAATATTGGGAGTACAACGTCATTCCTCGAGGCAGAAGGAAAAGCCTTATTAATGGCTGTTCGAAGTGTATTCACGATGGGTATGACAAAAGTGATCTTTGAAGGAGACTGCAAAAATATTGATACAAAGTATCAACAATTCAGTGCTGGACTTCGAAATAGATAATCTTTGCAAGGATATCAAATGGTGGGCATGGAAATTTAATCTTTGTTATTACTCGCCCTTGAGGGGTTTTTCGGTAATTAAATTGCATCCCTCAATTTTCAATAACACACAGATTAGCTCCTAAATTTATACATGTGACCTAAACAACCCAATATCTGTTTTTCTTCACTCTTCAAATAATATATTCTAACAATCTCATGGTGAAACAAATAAATATATGGTGATAACTCCAACCATTACCGCTTAATTTGAGAGAGACAAGTGTTAATTTTTACTTCATAGACACTAAGAGCAAGACCGTACAGACAAAACAAACATCTTTTGAGTTTTGTACACTAATACCCCCAAATCGTGCAAAGATACCCAAAAGTCAAACACTTGTAAGTAATCAAAATAAGGTCTACACAATGGGAGGAATGGGGGTCTATCAAACCTTGATTCTGCACAAATTGCTTTCCTTCTTACTTCATGTCACTAACCGAGAAAAAGAGCAAAAGATTTAACCGCGACTTCGACTTGATTACAATCTGCAAGAAACCAATATATATATCGAATTCAGAGGAAGAAAATATGACTACATACATCAAAAGCACATCTTTAGTTTTCTCAGTGCAGGAGCAAAACAGAAGAAATCTTCACAACAAACTGTCTCTCAAACAAAATTATAATCACATTCAGCTCAAAACGTCGTTTTTAAATGAAACCAGACACCAAGTTGCACCATTTATAGCACAATACAACCTGCAACATGTCTCAAGCTAATGCAAACCCTATATGCTTTTGTTTAAACATGCAAGACCCATTTGGAACCATTGCTTGCTGGTGTTTTTTTTTTTAATTAGCATAACAGTACAGGCTTCTTTTGTGAACTTATTAAACCGTTAACTTAGTTTTACCTGGAAAAATATGGCGGCCTGGTTAAGGACGATTTTAATTACAAATGGCGAGCTTGGGGCTCCATTCACTAGATACTCCATAATCAAGGCTGAGCTCAGTCATGGGAGGAATGTTCTCAGCAGCAAAAAGCATAACCCGAGGGAACATTAGATTGTTGTGATCATGCAGTACTAACTGGACAATGACATTCGGATCAGTACTGTGGCTTATGTAACAAGCAACATTCCTCATCTTTGACACATCCATTGCAAAATCAACAGGAGGAATCTGAGGATACGAAGGTCGCTCATAATCAGGAAAGACCTGAGACAAATCCCCCCAAGCTTCCCATCTAGCAGAAGAAAACCGAGCAGGATACACCAATGTATCACCATTCATGGTCACAATGTTGGCTTGTTCCCTTGTCAAAGCAACCCCGGCATACTCACAAATAAAAGCACCCGCATGTAATATATCCAAAGACCGAACTCCCCAACCCGTTTCAACTGACCTAAACACTTCTAGTCTATTCCTCAAACCCTTTTGAGTCACACGGTTTCGACAATTTGGAGGGCACTGACACGCCGGTCCACACTCATGTATCAACGGTCTCTGTCTTATTAGATTCCCATTATAATCATAAGCAAACTCGCCACCATTCTTAATCGCACAAAGGCAGCCACTGCTACAACCTGAGATACAGTTGCATCCACTTGCACTACTACTATGTTGAAATAATAAGCCAGGCGGAAACGAAGCTTTGGCAAGGTACTCGTAATACAACGGTTCTTGATCGTTGTCAATGTCGTTAAATAAATAGACAGGAACATTCTCCTTCCTATTTGAGATATCGAAACTGATGTAACCAGTCGGTCTCACAGACAACGGGTTGGTTTTAAGAGTCTTAGCAAGCTTCATAACCGAGGTACCCATCTCGACCTGTCCTTCGATTCTCTCCAGCCTAAATTTGAACACACCGAAACCAGACTTCCCAACATCGAACCAGGAATCAACAATCCTAAACAGCCCATCATAGACATAAACTTTGCTTGAAACCGAGTTCTCGTACTTAAACCCTCTAATCACTCTCACTTCAATCCCATAATACATACTCCGTTCCATGGCGAGATTCCCACCTTCTAGCTTCTGATGTTCAGCTTGCCTACCAAGCTTGTCTTGCCCGCCATGTCCTGTATACATAATCACATCTCCTTGATCATCATCATCCTCATACCCACCTGAAACAATCACACTCGTAGCAATTGGCTCTCCATTAGAGCTACGACTCCCTATGAGATAATCAATCCCAGCTTGTGTCTGTCCATGTAAACCAACAACACACAACTCAAGCCTAAAAAAGAATATATCCCCAACTTGAACTCCAGGAATCGAACCCACGATGCGTTTATCACGATTCATCCACAAGAGACGATCTTTCATCATCGAAGCAGCTTTACTATCAGGCCTACCTCTCCTTCCCATCCCAATCCCTTCACGCTGATATTCCATTATCAAGAAGATCCTAAGCGAATCGTAGATCATCCTCGTCTTCCTCACATATTCTCGGAACTGTCTCTCTCCTTCTGGCCCAACATCAGTGATCCTCACCAGCTCCGACGAACGCTCCTGCGGCTTCGGCCTTCGAGTAACAACAGACGGTGAAGCGTCACTGGTTGAGTAAGTAACCGGAATCGGCTCTTCCTCCACCGGTACGATTGCTCCGGTTAGAGAATCGAGAGAATCGAGCACCGTGACGTCCTCGTGACGCTTGAGGCGTTGAGCGAACGCCGAGCGAAACGTCTCCGCGACATTGTTGAATTCCGTGTACAAGCTGGGTTCGAGGGAAGGATAAGCGGGGCTAGCTTCGACGGGGATGTTGAAATTGAAGATGGAGGATGATGAAATCGGGGCTTGTGGGTCGGATTCAGTGCCAGGCTCGAGCTTTGGGATCAGTGAAAGTGACGGATTCAAAGACGGAATGTGAGAAGTCATCTCTTTCGACGAGAGACCTAGAGATGGGTAAGAGAGGAGAAAATGGTTAAACGAGTTTTTTGCAGCGAAATCGAAGAAATGGGTTTTTGATTTCAAGCTACATCCATGGCGGAGAAGAAGCTTTCGTCAGTCTCTCTACAACTACAAGATTCATTGTGTGTTTTCTCAAAAATTGTTGGGACAAAAATGAAAATCTGATCTTTTATGGATCCAAACGATTATTCCAAAAAAATTAGAATCTAGCAGGAAAAAAAAAACCCCAAAAATTTTACCTGTATTTTGAAATCAAAATCCCAAGATCTCCTTGCGATGAAATAGAGCTCTTTAGGCTTTGAACGATGGTGTGTTTGTTTGGTGCTGCCAAGCCAAACACACCCTAAACATTTATGGGTTTTATTATTTAATATTTTTGTTATTGGGAGTTTCATATCTTATTATTATATATTATATAGGGATTATTGTAAAAAAAAACTATCACTTTTATTGTTTTTGCAAAAATATCCTATAGTTTTAGAAAATACAAATGAATTTTTTCACCTGCAAAGTCATCCGCAATATAACCCCTCCGTCAAACCGACATTATATAGATAACGAAATTCAAAATGCTGCGTTTTAATTATACAGTTTAATGATCTTCTTTAAATTAATAAAAAAAAAATGTAAAAAAAAAACAAAACGTTTTTTCTCTCTTGACCTCTCTCCTTTCTCGTCTTCTTCTTCTTCTTCTCTACTCCCATCAAATCCAAAATCGCAGAATCGAATCTCCTCTCTTCTTTTTTTCCTTACCGTTTCTGGGTTTCCTCAGCCTCAACCTCTCAACTTTCTTCGAATCTGGTCCCTCCCTTAAGGTCGCTTACCGTCCGAAGGACACATGGAATCCATTCTCGCTCATCGTCAAGACCGCACCGGATCTTTCGGCTCGCCGATCTCTAGCTCTATGCTCATGAGCGCCGAGTTCAATCTACTGACCAAAGGAAACCCAAGCTTCATGCTTCACTTCAAGTCTCAATTCGGCGATTTCTCGATAGAAAAACCGTACTCTTCCAAAGGAAACCCAGGCTTCATGCTTCAATATGTTCTTGTTAATGGTACTGAGAGCTCTCCGGGTCGGCCATGTATTCGCCGCCGGCATGATCTTTCCTCCTCCGCTTGCACCATGTAAATCTCCTTTAAATCAATTTGGGGAAACAAGGAAGGAAAATAATCGATTATGAGTACCTTGGAGATTCATTGATCCAACTAATCCAAGGCTATTCTCATCAGATTTACCAATTTTCTTCGTTATCTGCGGAGGTTTTTAATTGTAGTATTAAATCTCTCGAAATCAAATTCAAAATCCAAACATCCCCAACTTAAAAGCAGGGTTTTTAAAATTGGAAAAAAAAACAAAAAAACTGTCTTGACTCTTGACAATCGAACCCAAATACCCAGATGACTAAACTGTCTCCGATTCCAAATCCCATATTGTCTTGATTTAGGAAGTTAATGCCCAAAACGATGAACGGATCCGTATCGGAGGAGGAACTCCGATTCCATCCACATGTTTTTCTCGGGCAAAAAAAAAAACATTTGTTAGTAAAAAATAAAACTAAAACGATGAGTTTTGTTTTCTGTGAGTTTTTTCACTGAACTTAAACATTGTCACGTCATCGATATGGGTTCGGACGGTTTTTGTGAATGATTTTGGAAGTGAGAGGATTGACCTGCATCTTTCAAAACTGAAAGGTATTTTTGCAAAAACAATTAAAGTGATAGATTTTTTTGCAGTAATCCCTATTATATAAAGTTTGACGTATTTGATATAAAACAAATTGTCTAAAATTTTCTTGTATTTTTATAGATATATTTTTAATAAAAATATATAATCTGGTAATAATTATTTTTTGTGCAATCATAAAACAATTGCAAATTTTATTATTTGCTTATATTATTTAAAAGTCTTAGCACATAATCTATTGCATTTATTATTTTATCCTTTTTTATTATTAATTTTTTTTTTCAAATGGTATATTTATGGTTAATTATTTTAAAAGAATTAAAGATTATATATTATTTCCTAAAAAATAATCTATAATTTAATAACTTGATAGCTAAAAATCTTTACAAAGATTTATTTTTTTTTATTATCACAAAACCGTAATATTTATTTTCCATATAATAAAGGATGATTTGCATCAATATTATATGTTGGAAACAAAATTAGGTAACTACCATCCATAAATGATCAATTAGGAAACTAATGTAGTTAACTGTCCAGTGAGTGGAGAAATGTCAAAAATACCCCTGCACATGAGTCTGCAAATACTGTAACATTTTCTCTCTTTTCTGTCACTAAAAACAAAATAAAAGACTGTTTTTTTCTCTCTCTTGACAAATTTATGGCAAACTTTAAACACATAACATATGACTAATTTATGACAAACAAATGACTATTTTTTCTTTCTCTTGACAAACTAGATGACTATTGACGAAGATAGTTGTCAAAATTTAGATGACTATTTCATCACCAAAACACTAACACTAAGTTCTGGAACAAAGAACTCGAGTATGTGACTACAAATAAAAATAGTCGACAAAAATAGATGAATTATGTACGACAAATGATAAATACAGAAAGAGAAAATTTTGAAGCATTAAAACACCATAGTTATGTAGGTACTCGAGTAGGTGACTTTTGACGAAGATAGTCTTCTAAATGTAGATGACTATTTCATCACTAAATCACTGACATTAAGTTCTGGAACAAACAACTCGAGTATGTGACTACAAATAAAGATGTCGCTAAAAAATAGATGAATTATGTACGACAAACGATAAACACATAAGGAAAAAATTTGAAGCATTAAAGCACCATAGTTATGTAGGTACTCGAGTAGGTGACTATTCACGAAATAGTCGTCTAAATGTAGACGATTATTTCATCGCCAATCACTAACATTAAGTTTTGTCACTAACAACTCGAGTATGTGGCTATAGATAAATATAGTCAACAAAAAAATAGATGAATTATGTACAACAAACAATAAACAGATAAAGGGAAATCTAAGCATTGAAACACCATGGTTTATGTTAGGTAATTGAGTAGGTGACTACTGACAAAAATAATTTTTGAAACGTATATGACTATTTTATCAGAAACTATATGAATTATGTATGACAAACGATAAACACAGGAAGAGAAATTTTGAATCATTAAAGCACCATAGTTTATGTAGGTACCGGAGTATGTGACTATTGACAAAGATAGTCTTCTAAATGTAAATGAGTATTTCATCACCAAATCACTAACATTAAGTTCTGAAACAAACAACTTAAGTATTTGATTACAGATAAAGATAGTCGCCAAAAAACAAATGAATTATGTAGACAAACGATAAATACATAAAGAACAATTTTGAAACATTAAAGCACCATAATTATGTAGGTACTTGAGTAGGTGATTGCTGACGAAATAGTTGTCTAAATGTAGATGACTATTTCATCATCAAATCACTAACATTAACTTTTGGCATAAACAACTCTGAGTATGGCTATAGATAAATATAGTCGACATAAAAATATATGGAGTATGTACGACAAACGATAAACAGATAAAGGGAATTTTAAGCATTGTAGCAGCATAGTTTATGTTAGGTAATTGAGTAGGTGAATACTGACAAAGATAATCTTTGAAACGTAGACGACTATTTTATTAGAAAAATCTTAAGCATTCAAGTACCATGGTCTACGTTAGGTAACTGAGTAGGTAACTATTGAAATTAACCATCTTGTATACCAACAAAAAATATGATACATTAAAATAAATAGTCGAGGAAGATATAAAGATCTAGATCATCACCAACCCTATATGAGTTTTTAACATCTACGATAACATAATTCATAAAATAGTCAACCAACTAAGATAACATACTTCATAAAGATAGTCAACTACCATTGTATTATTTTAGTGATTCAAGAAAAGAAAATGAAATTTGAGTGGTAAATATAAAATAGAATAAACTGAAAAATGAGAGAAAGAAAGAGTTTTTTTGGAAGGGAAAACGTTGAGAGTGGAGAGAGGAGAGAGAGAAGAGAGGAGAAAAGAGATAGAAGAGATGTGTTTGAGTTGTCATAATCAATTAATAATTTATGTGATGAGGTTTTTGGGAATATAGGATAAAATGAATTTAATAAAATAGCTATGCTGGATAAATTATTCAACAGTTGAATGGATACAATGAGGTGTTGAATAATGAGTTAAAAATGAGGTGGATTCAATCTTGTTGAATTTGGTTGAGAAGGGGTTCCACTTGCCACGTGGCATTTTTTATTGGACACAAAAATTGGGTGTAAGATAAAATATGGATTGGAACATGTGTTGTGTTTTTATTGATTGCTGAGATTCTTGATATTTTTTTCATCCAAATAATTTGAGATCAATTATTTCATAGTAAATTATTTTTTTATTTTTTTATTTTTATATAAAAAATCATCATTTTTCATTTTCTATAAATAGAGATTTGTTTCATTTGATTTGGACACAGAAAAAACCGTTTATTTAGTGAAATGGTTTATTATACCAAAAAACCTTATTATACAAAATTATTTAACTCTTAATTATTTTAATTTAATTTTAATCGATAATTGATATTAATAATATATAATCACAAAAAACAAAAACATAAAAGAAAATAAAAAAAGAAAAAAATGGTGGGGTAGGGTGTTGAATTTTATTAAACAAAATCATTGTAGAGTGTAAAAATTGAGTGGATGTTGAATTATTAGATGGAAGAGAGAGAAGATGATGTGGTGTTAAAGAAGAAAAAATAGGGTGTTGAATAAAAAACCAATGTACATAGTCTTAGATTCCTAATATGGTTCTCCAAAAGTAATATTCATTGCAATTTCCGTATAATAAATGTCTATAATTTAATGAATTTTTATTATAGTACTCTTCATAAACTCCTCCAAATGTAATGAGAAAGCAGGTCACTCCTCCGGTGTAGACACCATCTTCACCAGCTCAGAACAGTCTGTTGCGAAATGAATCGTAGTCTTGTGATTTGCAATTATGCAGTGCATTGTCCAAATGAGTTCTTCTAGTTCGACATGTAATGGAGACATGCTTCTTCTTAGATTCTGAGCCCCCATCAGGGACCCGATCAGTTTTGTTTTCGAAGTAATACCAACCTAAACCCGAATGCTTATCAGTCTCCTTCTAGGAGCCGTCTACGTAGCACCAACACCCTTCATTGTCTGAAGGTACCGGAGAACATCCACAACACTACAAGAAAACTGCCTGAAACCGACAGCCAAAACCGTCGGTATCCCGTCGGAAACAACCTTTCCAGAAGGATTTCCGACGGCTTTCACCCGTCGGAGCTATCTCCTCGGAAATTCTTCGGAAATTTCGACGGATTTCCGAGGGCTTAATTACCCGACGGATTTCCGATGACCTAGTACCCTCGGGAAATTTCCGAGGACTTGTCCGTCAAATAAATTCCGAGGGATTTCCGATGAAATTATCCCGGATGGACTGATCCCCGGAAATCCCTCGGAAATTTCCCGAGGGTACTAGGTCCTCGGAAATCCGTCGGATAATTAATCCGTCGGAAATTTCCGAGGGATTAAGGATCGATCGATCTAAAAGAATGGGATCGATCGATCTTGTTGTTTGTACGATCCAGGGAATCCGTCGGAAATCCCTCGGAAATTTCTGACGGATTTCCGACAAATTTAAAAAATTTGAATGTAAAATTAATTAATATTTAAAAATCTTATAAAATTATAAAATATTATTAAAAGTTGTAGAAATTGTTGGAAAATTACAAAAAAAAACTAAATCAAAATAAATCTTGGGGGAAATCATCGAACTTCGATTTGAAGTGCTTCGCCATTTTGTCGCACCTTGTTTGTTGAGGTGAGAGCTTGTTCTCCAAAGCCTCGCTCTTCGTTTTCTGAGTCGAGAGGTCGTCCTCCAAAACCGTTACCTTCTCCTTGATCTCTTCGTTTTGCCGGAGAATATCTGGATCCGTCGAAAAACTACCCAAAGAAGTTGAGGGTTGGGATGAAATCTTACCCAACCCTGGTCGACGACCTTTTTTAACAGATACCTCCTACAAAAAAAATACAAAATATTAGATTTTATTAACAAATAAATATCTAAATTGAAATGATAATCTATAATTATTACTTACCCCGAGCACTATGTCGTTGATCTCGGCCCGAGTGAGCTCGTTGGAAGCGGTGATGCCGTCCTGCGATCTCTGGGTCAGGATCTCGTCATGCACCTTCGTCACCTACTCGACGAGCTCCCTGACGACAGGATCTTGAATTTGGCCAGTCTTCTTGTTGGTGTGCGTCCTCACCATCACTTTTAGGTAATATGGAACTTCGCCGTCTTCCTTTGTCTAGAAAATAACTAAACCGTTAGTTACTAATAAATATAATAAAAACGATATTTAAAAATAACTAAAAACACTAAAAATACTTACCATTTCGATTTCAGATTTTTTGAAGCTCTTCGCCCCTTTGTTGTGGATAGTGGGTCCCTTCCCTTCTCGGGGACTATTCCGGTTCTTGGAGTTTGTCTGAGATAGAGCTACGGTTGTCGGCAGTTGCCAATACGGGATGTAGTCCTGAAACACCTTTGCGTTCAAGCCTTTTGGCTTTTCTCCACGCCTTTTCCAAACCTTCTTCCACTAATTCATGTTGCGCGAGAATTGCGTTTTAGCCTCCCTGAAAAATTATGTCTCTACCGTTTTCGTGATGGTCCATTTCCAATTAAAATCTTGCTACAAAACAAATAGAATTAAGATGTTAAAAAAATCTCAAAATATATAACAAAAATTAAATAAATGTTAACTTACCGCAAACGTCCGGAACCACATGTTTTGTTCGTCTGACGGTATATCCGAAATTTCTTGTACGGTTTGTCGAGGATGGAGTGCAACATCTTCAGAATCGACTTGCTAATGTCATTCCCGGATAATCCAAACCTATAAGAAAACAAATTAAAAATTGGTAATTAAACAAAAACAAATATTAAAAAAAAAAAATAGTACCAAGTAGATCTCGGAATGAGGAGGTCTGGATCGAGAACTGTGAGTAATTCTTGTCCTGGATGTTGGACGAGCTCCTCGATGGTCATGATCCCCGGAGGAGCTACACTCTTCATGTCCGGAATAGACGGCACATGAAGCGCAGAAGGCGGAAAAGTACTCGGGCTCGGATCTGCGGAAGTACTCCTCCGCCCNCATAACTGATTTGAGCCTCATAAGCATATGTAATCATGTTGTCACTCCAGTGGCTAAGGTGAGGATTAGATCTAGATTTTTCTCTATGTTTTCTTGTCTTGTTCTAGTACGTTGAGTCTAGGTATACTCATGTATGCCGCGTGTGATGAAGTACAAACACGTTTGTGTGTTGCATAATGTTAGATCTACATCTTATGAACGAATATGGATTAGGATTTCATTAGAGGGAGAACCAGCATACTTGTTTAATATCTTGTTGTGTGACTAATGCGTGTAAAGTAGCTAGATGGTGTGAAAGCACTACGAGGTGTTCGTCACAAGGCGATAGGGGCAATTGTGGTACAAATGTTGTTGCTGGGATTGATGTGTGGCGCCCTCGGGGGCAACAGTTCTCACCGCCGAGGGTTTTGGCGAGCCCTCATGAATAGTTTGTGTGACACATTTTTGTTATGGAGATGTGAGCTCGAACACATGTACCATATTCATACCACATCATCCACAAAAACTTGTCCACATCATCTATACAACAACATCCATAACCTATCATCCACATAAACCCGTCCACATGTACCATCCACATCATCTATACCACATTATCCATAACCTATCAACCACATACACCTGTCCACATGTACCATCTAACCTATCATCCACATAAACCCGTCCACATGTACCATCCACATCCCAGTTTTTTCATATCTACAAAGATTCGATCCACATGTAAGAAAAAAAAATAGTTANAAAAACATTTTATAAAATTCTATTTATAAATATATATAATCACAAATTCAAAAAAAAATAACAATCTAATTAACCTAATTAAATCTATTCACAAATAAAATCTAACAACCTAATTAACAACCTAATCTAATTCCACAAATTCAACTATCTAACAACCTAAAAAAAAAAAATTGGCTTACATCAAATAAGAGAGAGCTCCAGCGGCGTGGTCGGCGGTGGGAAGGAGAGCTCCAGCGGCGTAGTCGGCGGTGGGAAGGAGAGCTCCGGCGGCGTAGTCGGCGGTGGGAAGGAGAGCTCTGGCGGCGTAGTCGGCGGTGGGAAGGAGAGCTCCAGCGGCGGCGGCGTGGCTCGGACAGAAGGAGAGAAGGGGTGAAGAAGAGCGAAGAAGAAGAAATTTAATTAGAAGAAGAAGAAATTTAATTAACCGCTTCAATTTTAATGAATTTTCGTTTGGCGGTTTAAATTTTCGCGGGTAAAATTTCAGGATCAGTCGGAAATCCCTCGGAAATTTCTGAGGCATTCTCATTGGCCAGTCAACGCGTACGGTTTGATCTCGTAAATATCTAAATCCGTCGGAAAGTTCCAAGGGATTTCCGACGGACCTTGATATTTTGATGTTTTATACTTGTCATTTTTTCGGGTGTAAAACACTTAAATATCAAGGTCCGTCAGAAATTTCCAAGGGATTTCCGACGGGTTTAGGGTTTAGGGTTTAGATTTGAAGATTTCATAAAATTTAGTGTTAAATAACCATTATTGATACATATTAATAAGAAAAACTTTTGAAAACCAAACAAAACTAGTTATTTTAGATTTCGTAACAATCGATCGATGAACAAGTTCAAGCTTTCATAAAAACACATAGAACATATAAGGACACTTACGTGTCTGATTAGGGTTTCAATTAAAACCTTAAAAATGTTTGATTCTTAATAACATTTCACAAAAAATAGTTTTAATTTGGTACTTCTACATTTATCAAGACCTAACATGTTAAAAATCCGGCAAATTTGAGGTTTATTACCCTAAACCGTCGGAAATCCCTCGGAAATTTCCGAGGGATTTCCGAGGGATTAAGGCAGTTTCAGTTTTAGCCGAGACAATTTCAGAATACCCGGCTAAAACCCGAAATTGTATATTTCCAGGGATTTCCATTCTAGCCGGGTAAAATATGTTTTATTGCATCATCAAAAGGTGAAAATAGGTTTTTATTTTATCAAAATGTGAAAAACATTACACGGCTGCAAGGGGACCTTATATAATTAATGGTCATATTAGATTAGACTCAATGAAATAAAAGACTCGAAACAACATGACTTGTGAAATTAAAAAATACATAGAGAAATAAAATTTATTACATAATTAATTAGCCTGAGCCCGATAATGAATAATCTGACATTGATGAATCGGAATCCTCTTCAAATTCGCCGATCTCTTCCTCGGAATCTTCAAATAACTCGTACTCCATGTCCATGGTGAAATCAACCACGAGGTCAACTTCAAGAGAATGCTCGATCGAAGCTTAGTTACCAATTGCGTTTTCCAGCAAAGGCTCGTGCTCGGAAACACCAAAAACTATTCCCCTTGGGTGTATCGACGTAACAGTAATCCAAGGGTCATGCCTGTTCGTAGCCCGTGGGAAACGAATGTAGGAAACCTGATCCTCTTGTGAAGCAAGAATGAAAGGATCGTATTTCTGAAGTCGCCGTCGAGAGTGGACATATGTAACACCAAATGCGTCCTGATGTACACCATCCACTGGGTTATACCAATCGCAGTAGAACACAATTTACCTCAAATCGATCATTCCCGGATAATGGACCTCCAATATTTCGCGAAGGACACCGTAGTAGACAACTTCTCCAGATTGAGACGATATACCATAATTACTAGTTGTCTTTGAGCTTCCTTCCCGATGAGCCTTAAAAGCATACCCTCGAGTGCAATACATCGGGTAAGACTTTGCAATAAACTTCAGGCCATTCACCATCTCAACTAACCACGTCGGAAACGATTCACCTCTAGCAGTCATATGACCAACCTACATGTAAAAATTGCATTTCGACATTAATCGACAAAATGTTTATATAAAGAAGTACAATTTAATTATAAAGCATATATATATATATATATTGTTTTACACTTACATAATATTGCAACCAAGGAGCAAATTCATTCTGTTTGACGACAAGAAGCTCATCCTCTGTATAATTTGGATAACAATCGCGTATTTGGGACATGAACATCCTATGTATGAACAAATGCATTAGAAAATAGCATTAGTAAACTTTGTTAACAAATTTAAACATTTAATTTTAGGTACCTCTCATTTTCCAAAACGTCGTCGCAATTTGTCAGAATATACATATGCGAATGCCTTTGCTCCTCCTCTAATAGTCGCCGATCCTTGCCTTTTCCACTTACTCGTCCAATCTGAGTAAATATATCGGGGACATAGACATGATAACTAGCTGGTTTCCCTCCATCATCATGGCGTGCCGGGCGTTTACTTTTTGTTTGGACTTGCGCTGGAAAGTAGTTGCCGGCAAAGTTGGAAGTTTCTTCATTAATGCTTTGCGCGACGATAGAACCCTCGACTCTAGCTAGATTTTTCACCTTCTTCTTTAGGTGGAACATATACCGCTCAAAAGGGTACATCCATCGGTATTGAACTGGCCCACCAAGTGCTGCTTCTCTAGGGAGATGAATAGGAAGATGTTCCATAACATCAAAAAAGGCAGGAGGAAATATTTTCTCGAGGTTGCAAAGGAGAACCGGTATATTTTCTGCCAAATTTCTGATATCGTATGATGTAAGTGATCTCGTGCATAGATCCCGAAAGAAAGTAGCGATCCCTGCATATATAGTAGACATACAAAATTACGTAACGTATAATGACAAATAAAAATATGGTAATATACGTACATAATAGTGTAAATGTATACGTACGTGCAATAGCTCCATGGACGTTTCTAGGAAGAAGATATGCAAATGCAAATGGAATGAGGCGCTGCATGACAACATGACAATCATGACTCTTCATCACATAAAAGTTTCCTTCTGAACTATCAACACAATTACGAAGGTTAGATGCGTATCCGTCTGGGAATTTGACATCGTGCTTAATCCAATCGAAGAACTCCTCTTTTGAAGTCGCATCCAACCGGAAAGCAGGGGGCAGTGATTTCATGTTCGCCATTACATGCAACTCTTTACGGGAACAAATATCTGGCAAGTCCAATCTGGCCTTCAAATTATCTTTTGTCTTCCCTTGCACATTTAGAACAGTGTTCATGATGTTGTCGAAAAAGTTCTATTCAATGTGCATCACATCTAGATTATAGCGCAACAAATGGTCATTCCAAAATGGCAAATCCCAGAAAATACTCTTCTTGTGTCAATTGTGGTACTCGCCACAATCGTCTACGGGATAATGCCCATTACCCCCGCATGAAACTGTCTTATCAGCACCAAAATCTCTCAACTGAGTTATAATATAATTCCCATCTAACTCAGGAGGTGGACCAACAAGAACTTTTTTGTTCTTTCTAAACAATGTTGTGCTCCGGCGATATGGATGATCATGCGGTAGAAATCGTCGATGACAATCGAACCAAGAAGTCTTACATCCGTTCTTCAATTGGAAAGCATCAGTGTTATCTTGACAATATGGACACGCTAACCTTCCATGCGTCGACCATCCAGATAGCATACCGTATGCTGGGAAATCACTTATGGTCCACATAAGTACTGCACGCATCATAAAATTTTGTTGCATGGAAACATCGAACGCTTCAACACCATTTTTCCACAACATTCTCAACTCATAAATTAATGGCTGCAAGAAAATATCGAGGGATCTCTTAGGATGCTCTAGACCGGGGACGAGGATCGTGAGGAACAAAAACTCTCGTTTCATGCACAAATTTGGCGGCAAGTTGTAAGGTGTGACGATTACTGGCGACAACGAATATTTCCTCCCATGCTTTCCAAAAAGGTTGAATCTATCCGTAGATAACCCAAGGTATACGTTCCTTGGCTCACACGCAAAACTAGGATAAACTTTTTGAAAATGTTTCCATGCTTTTGCATATGAGGGATGCACAATCTCTCCATCTGAGTTATGTTCTGCATGCCATCTCATAGGCCCTGCCGTGCGCTCGGATTGATATAACCTCTTCAACCTATCAGCTAGGGGCAAATACCACATCCGTTTATGTGGAATAGGTACTTTGCCACATGTATCCTGATACTGAGGTTTGTGACAAAAGCGACACTTCAATCGGTTTTTGTCCTTTCTTCAGTAGAGCATACAGTTGTCGATACACATATCTATCATCTGATACAGTAATCCAAGACCAGCTACAAGCTTCTAAATCTCGTAGTATGAAGCTGGTGAAATATTATCTTCAGGTAAGATATTTCTCACAAAATCAGCTATCGCATCAACACAATCATCGGCCAAGTTGAAATCTGTCTTTATAGTCATCAATCTGCTGGCAGTTGATAGAGGCGATATTCCATCTCTACATCCTTTGTATAATGGCTGCTTAGACGCATCTAGCATATCAAAAAACTTCCGCACTTCTAAATTTGGTTCCTCTATCCTGTTACCATCCTCAACATGATATGATACTATGTTTTCACGAAACGCATCATTCACCATCTAATTGTAATTTGCGTTTCCATCTACTTACGGGGTTGGTTCCTCTAACCTAGTACCCGAAGTACTACCAAACCTATCCGATGTGCTACCATAATTACCATAATATTGCACCATTGAATCAGTTTCTCCGTGGGTATACCAAATTTTGTAACCATGCATAAATTCAGTCCTATATAAGTGCATTCTTACTTCCCTAACAGAGACTAATCTATGATTCCGACATTTAGTACAAGGACAATACATATTACCGTATTCCGATGTCATGCTATTGTTAGACGCAAAGTTCATGAACTCCTTTACACCTTGTGCGAACTCATCTGTCAATTCCCCCGTCGTGGGATCACGCGGAGGTTTGTCCATCCACGATCGAAAATAAGACATTGTGTAATTTGTTTTTGCTTTGTGTTTGTTGTGCATGTTGTGAATGAGGGGAGAAGTATTTATACATAAATGTTTGTTTGTTCTCTGCAACTATACACATGAATCTTCAAAAGACCAGAGACAGGAAACACACGAATTAAACATTGGAACAACCTGGGAACAAGGACGACATGTGAAAAAGAGGTAAGGAATGTTTACAAATCACTCCTGTAAAACAATTGAATCCAGCGGAAACGTATATATATCCGTTTACAAACAAAGGAAGGAACGTATATACAAGGGGAGAAGTATTTATAAAGCAAGTATATATATATATATCCGTCGGAAATCGGTGGGTAATTTCCGACCGATTTCCGAGGGAATATAGGTTCGTCGACGTTCCCTCAGAAATCCGTCGGAATATTCCGACCGATTTCCGATAAATTTCAAACCGTCAAAAATCCCTCGATCTGCCCTCGGTATTCCGTCGGAATTTTCCGACGGTTTGGAACACGTTGGAAACGCCATCGTAAATGCGCGTGTTTTCTTGTAATGCAATTCTGAGATGTCCTATAACTCTTTTAAATCTCTTCATATCTTATCCTTAGTTTTTTGAGTTAATATGATTGACCAATTTATTGGGTTTCTAACAATTATAATTTATATTTTAGAAACTAGCAAAGAGAAATAAAATTTAAACCATAAATATCCTCCTCATTTCAGTTAATTACACAATTGCCATTGTACTGGAAACACTGTTTCCGACGTTACTATGACGGCGAGTAGTTATCGTGCTAACATGCTAACTAATATGGTATTGCGCTAACTTACTAACATGCCCAATGTTCATTGTTAACTCAATTATTATATAACATGCCCATATGGTATATTGACGAGCCAACAATAATATTTGATACTTGTAACGTGCTAACAATAATATCTGATATTTATAATGTGCTAACAATAATATCTGATATTTGTAACGTGTTAAACCCTAAACTCTAAACCCTAAATCCTAAACCATAAACCCTAAACAATAAATCATAAACTCTACATCCTACACATTAAAGATGAAACTAAACCTTAAACCCTAAACATAAACCAAATGTTTTGAGAGAAGCTTCACTTGGATAGTTTTAGCTTGTAGCTTGATGATTGTTTCATTTGTGTAGGAACACTTTACATTATCGTGTTAAACCCAATTATCATATAGTGTGTTAACGTGTTAATAAGAATATCCGGTATTTGTAACACGATAACAATAATATCCGATATATATATATATATATATATATAACGTGCTATGGGTTTATGGCTAACATAAAAAAACGTTTATGGATTTTAGTGGATAACTATTTGGTTAGCATGTTAATTTTTTATTAATATGTTATCACGACAAGTTTATATTTATCGTGTTAAGAAATTAATATATAATGTGTTAACGTGCTAACAATAATATATAATACTTATAACGTGCTATTAACAATATCTGATATATAAAACGTGTTATCATTGTAAATATCCGGATAATATTCGTATTAAAGCGGTACGATAATAAATATTTAGATACTATTTATATTAACGATTGATTTGAATTGATAAATCCCAAAAGAGAACAATGAGAAGAGAAAGATGAAATTTAATTACCCAACAACAAAAAGATCAAAAGTTCCGTCAACGGGAAAAATCTATAACTCCGCCGAGCGACTGTACCAATCTTCCATTCACCAACAGTTTCACGGGGGCGTTACTTAGGAATTAGCACTGCCACTACAACCGCCATTGATTTCTTCACCACCACCATCTTCTGGTCTTGTCGATTACGAGGCCTGATGAGTCCAAACAATTGTCCTAAAAATAATAGTAAAAGAGAAGTGGGTGAGCAGACATCAATTCACGTTAGACAATCTAAAAGGATAAAATTTCGGCTAATCAGGTTCGTGGGGAGAAATCATTGTTACAAAGAACAATTCCCAGAGACTTGAGATTAGCTGGATTTTTTTTAAAATTTGAAATAAACAAAACTCCAAATTTCCAACTTTGGACTTGATACAACTTATTCACCCTACTTCAATCGCTAAAAGCTTGATAATCACTTTGTGGTAACAAGATTTGAGCTTTCTACTGCTTAGAACAAAGAATTCTTCCCCGAGTGATTGTACACTTTGCAAATTGTTTCACAGTGAAGAAGAGAGATGGAGAGAGATAGAGCAAGACAAACCTGTTCAACGTTGTGGTTCAGATTCAAAATCATGGTTTCTCGCCGGAAATTTCCCCCAACTTAGCTCTTGAATCGCCGCCAAATCTCGTCGGTGAAATCATGGTTAATCGTCGGAGACGGTGAAGTAAGAGAATAAGTGTGAGGATTTTTTTAATTAAAGATAAAAGATAAAAGGGGTATTTCGTAAATTCTTTAGTCAAAACACTGTGATAAAAGGTGTCAGGTCACTCACCTAATTTATGAATATTCCATTACTCTGCATTGCAATTATTCTAGTTTTTTTAAGAGATATATTCTTTCGAAAAAAAACCAAAATCTATAATTTAAGAGATAATTACTCAATTATCACAAAAATGTTTTGATATGACTAGAGTAACAGATACCTTTTTGATATTACTTAAATGATATAAAATTTAAAGGAAATGTCCATTAAGAGCAGTTTAAAATTGTTATTAACGATAATGTCATTTATATTTTTTTTTAGTGAGATTTTTGGCTGATTTATGTTTATATGACGGCTGATTTATGTTTTTAAATGAGATTTATTATTAATTCATAAAAATTTATTATGTTTATATATTTTTTTAAGTGAGATATATAGAAGAAAAGATAACATTAATCTCTCATTTCTTTTTGTTTCAATTCTAACTAAAACCCTAGCCGTATTTCTCACTCGCCGAATCACCTCTGCTCTGGCTCCGGCTCTGGCGAAGACGCAGTTTTGTTCCCGGATTCTCTCCTCGTCTCAGATTCCGACGTCGTTGATACCAGTAAGTATTCTTATCTCCTTCTTTCTCGTCGTCTCCTTCTACTCTTCGTCTCCTTCCTCCTCTACCGCCGCGTCGACCCACGGTAAGTCTTCTTTTCTCCTCTTTGTCTCCTTCTTTCTCTTCTTCTCATCTTCTTATTCTCCCTCTTCATCTTCTTCATATCTTTCTATTCCATGCGCCGCCTTAGACTCAAACCACCAGTATAACCCCTCTGGCAGACTGCACCTGTTGTGGAGATCTGGTCATATCTCTCGGTGTACAACTCCGTTTGGGGTTATTCTGGTCTTCCTAAAAATCTGACGTCCGAGGCTTTCTGTGGAGAGCCAGATCATCGCCTGATTCTTCCTGAGTCGCCGGAAAAACGTCGTTGAGGTGACTGATCGGAATCGCCGGCGGAGGGCTCGGCCAGACTGCAGTGGCTTCACAGTTTCGGCCATAACTCTAGAACGGTGGATTTAATTAAGGCGTTCTCGGCGGTTCTGAGAAGCTGATTCAAAGATCTATCCAGGATAGTTGAATCGCCGCGAGACTCTAGGTGGTTCGCCGGTAAATCGCCCCGCAAGGGGGAAGATCAGAGAGCTTGGGCGCGTTTCTCGGTTTTGATCTTTTCACTATCGGCGCGCCTCTCGCTTCGCCACGAGCTTAATGGCTGATTTATGCATACTTGATGGCTGATTTATGCATACTTGATGGCTGATTTATGTATATTTGATGGCTGATTTATGTAAACTTGATAGCTTATTTATGCATAATTTGATGGCTGATTTATATATACTTGATGGCTGATTTATGTATACTTGATGACTGATTTATGTAAACTTGATAGCTGATTTATGCATAATTTGATGGCTGATTTATGTAAACTTGATAGCTGATTTATGTTTATATGATGGCTGATTTATGTAAACTTGATGGCTGATTTATGTTTATATGATGGTTGATTTATGTCTTTATGTCTTTAAACGATAATCACATTTAGGAGTTACTGTTTTAAGTGAGATTTATTGTTAATTAAAAAATTTAACGATTCAGTTTCTTCTCATTACTATCAATTGTAACGATTCAGTTTTTTAATAAGAGAAATAAATATCCCAAAGCGAAAAAGAAACGAAAAAACCTATATGGGCGATTCCCGAAGCGAAACCTTAACCGCCGAGAAACCTTAACCAAACTAGTGATGGCCGATTTATCTATTTTGTCCAAACTAGTGATGGCCGATTTATCAATTTTGTGAATTCTAATTCAAATCATTTGAAAATTCAAACACCGTTATGGCTGATTTACGAACCATACCAAACACCGCTATGGCTGATTTACGAGAGAAACATAGGGATTCACGCGGTGTCTCGAGATTACAAAAAGTGTAGGTGGGGAACTTCAATTTCGTCGATATTCACGCCCAAATTGAATTCTAATTCAAATCGTTTGAAAATTCAAATTTTTTTTGGTTTTTTTTTGGTCGTTCGTTTTAATATTCAAATTTTCATCTTTTTTGGTTTCCAACACATTCATACATCTTCATGGCCGATTTATCATCTATTATGGCCGACTTATCACACAAGTATTTTTAAATTTATGGGATTACGAGTTTTACATTGAATTAGGGGATTAGGGGGTTTATGATTTAGGGTTTAAGACTGTACATTGATTTTTTTGTTATCTATGATAACATAGTTACTACAAAACATGTAATGTAGGATTTAGGGTTTAAGTCTAATATAGTTAGCCATATAGATAAGACATGATAATGATTATGTTGTTACTATATATAAGGTTTATGGTAATATAGATATGACATGTTTATAACTTACTAATCTCAAGGAAATAATGATATTATAGGCTTATTTATGAAAATTCTTATAAATACATGACAAAGAATTATATTGTATGTGGTTTAGGGTTTGAGATGAACATGATAAGAATAAACATACAAGAAGTGTAAATCTTACAAATATAACCCATTGTTGATGTAAGCCTTAAAATTACTTAATATTGAAATAAAATTATTAATTAAAACTTGAAACACAGATTTGAGGTATGACTGATTTACAACTGACCAATTTGAGGTATGGCTGATTTATAAACCATACCAAACACCGTTATGGCTGATTTACGAACCATACCAAACACCGTTATGGCTGATTTATGAACCATACCAAACACTGTTAAGTTTTACAAGTTTTCGCATTATGCTCAACCTGATTACAACGAGAACAAGTGTGTTGCTTTCTAGGGCATTTCTTCTCACTTGCCTTTTTCAAACAGGATTTAATTCTTGAGTTCTTAGGTCTTATCGTACATATAAGTCAGCCGCATCGTACATATAAGTCAGCCGCATCGTACATTTAAGGTTGTCTCTTCGTTAACTTCTAGAACTCTACACCCTCTCTTGTCAGCGTTGAATACATATCGATTTTTGAGAACCCATGTACCGCAAACAATTATTATCGAATCCATCCTCTCCGAAATTTAGATTTGGTATAAAGCTCTAAAAAAATGTAGAATGATGAAGAAGGGAGAAGATGAAGAACAACGACGAAGAAAACGGCGGACGACGGCTAAACCTAATAATGTGTTTAGAGCTGATGTAATCTTTATTTTGCTGACATGGAAACATGCCATCAAACGAACGCATAAATCAGCCATATAAAATCAGCCATATAAAATCAGCCATTTAACAAAACTATAAGCCAGTCGCCACTAAAAGACTATTTAAGTAATTAAAAAAGTTTATGAAATCAACCATTAAAACACATAAATCAGGTGGAAAAAATAAGTCAGCCGCTACATCATATAAGTCAGTCGTCAATAGCATACTATTACAGTAATTAATCTTTCGCTGATTAGTCAGCCGTAATAAGGCCGACTTTTAAGTAAATCAGTCTTATTACGGCTGATTTACAATAAGCCAGCCACAATTAACCTGCATAAGTATGCCGTTGCAAAATAAATCGGCCACATAAGTTAGCCGGATTAACGATAAATCAAGCAAGCAACAATAAGTCGGCCATGTCATAGCAATAAATCAGCCAAAGTTTTCATAAATCGGTCGTCAGAATAAAAATCAGCCGTGTCGTGTACTCCTAAATCAGCCGATAATTCATAAGTCGGCCGAGGTTCATATAAGCCTGCCATGACCTCTGGCTGACTTATGAATATAAATCAGCCGACCAACTAATAAATCGGCCGTTATTTTAAATCAGCCGCTAGTCTTGTAAGTCTGCCGTCACTACAACGAGAAATTTCTGCGGCAGACTTTGATAATACACGTAGGCAGTTTTTGTGTCACGTAGGCGCCGCGCATATTTTTTCGCTGATGTGAAAAATAAAAATAATAGCATTCCTGTAATTACGTTTTTGTTATCAAATGTTTAAAAGGGCATTCTGGGTATGGAAAACATTTCAGTAATAAAAAATAGTTATTTACTAATCTAGTCATTGTACCTAATTTATGTGCTATTTAAGTAACTCTCCCATAATGTAATAATTTGATAGCTAAAAATATTAATAAAGATTTAATTCTTATTATCACAAAACCGTAATATATATATATATACATATATATATATATATATTTTTATGTATTAAACATCGGTAATTAATTAATTTATTTTCTTAAATCTCTTTCCTATCTTTATATTTATTTACTTTAAAAGTTTATCGTCTATATATTTTTTTCCAAAAAAAAAATCTATAATTTATTAACTTTTTTGTCAAAGCTATAATTTAATAATTTGATAGCTAAAAATCAGATATTTGTTTTTCTTATTATCACAAAATCGTAGTATTCATTTTTCTTCTTCCATATAATAAACGTCTATAATTCAATAAATTTTAGATGGAGTAACTTTTTATTACAAATATTCAATCTTTATTAAAATTCTATATTGCTCCAAACATAAAAGTTTAGATTATATAATTATAAAAAGAGAATTGGGTATATATCATAAATGACCGTTTAATTAGGTGTATGTCAATGGATAGTAATTAGATCTCTCTCATCTGAACAAACATTAAAGATCGTTTTAACCTTATAGTCGCTAACGTCAAGTGCACAACGGAGCGGATGTGCATTAAATACATTGCAATTGCATTAAATGTAAGTTAACAATGAGATTTTTTGTTAGATAATGTTGTCGCTTCCACCGCCGGAGAAAGCATTTTGCAAATCAGAATTTTGTGACTGATAATTATAAACTTGCATCGGTAAGCTAAATAACAATAAACAATTGTTGGGGTATGTATTTATGAGGAGCGAGTGTTGTGTTTGCCAACACAAAAAACATTCATTTGCTTCTTTAATTTTGCATATAGTCTCTCGTCAACCCTATTAAGTGCAGTTTTGTCTGTTGGTGAAGGTGGAAGTTAACTAAAATTTTCTTCTAGGAGACGTGTTTATAGCTAAGGTAATGTATTTAATGGGTCGTTAACTTTATTAAAGCTAATAACAGATTCAGACTTGTGTGTGTTTATCCGAAATATTGGTTGTCGTGTTATGCTCTTCTAAAGTTCTAATACAGATATCGGGTAGCGTGGATATTATTAATGATGAACTTTTTTTTTTCAAAACCCAGGTATGTGATGTCTCTAATTGTGCGTCTGGTGTGTGGCGAGTGGAAGAAAAAGATTGATGGCAGCTGGGAGCATGAGGCGGACATTGATGGAATTAACTACTCAATGACGTTGAAGGAACGCGACGACTACCGAGCAATACTTGAAGCTATAAGAGTGACGTTAAACTTTCGGATTCATCAAGAAATGAAGCTAACATACCAATGGCCACATTGGATGTTAGGTCCAAAGTGGAAATAAGCATGCCCGATCAAAGTGTTGGACGATAAGGATGCGAATTTATTCATGGCAATAAGGACATATCTAGAAGAGGTGTTCCTATGTGTTAGGGTGCGGGACACTACAGCTGGAAAAAGGTTAACTCTTATCGTAGTATATTGATGTTGGTAGCCAAAATGTTAGCAACATCGCAAGTGAATTAGCGGTTGTTCCTTTCGGGAGGTTAGCACCGATAATAACTAAAGTTAACGTCGAACGAAGTTCTCTCCCTCCAGTGATAACATATGCTGGGTTGAAAATAAGGTCTCCCATGTGGCGGCTGGAGTAGGCCGTATGATGGTTGAGCGCATTTTCGATGGTAGCAGTAATTCGTCGCCCTGTGCAGATGCAGGCTTGCAACTAACACTGGCAGGTGCGTACGTGGAAGCTGGCGTTGGGATAAATGTGTTCCCAACTCAATCAACTATCATGTCCGTTAGCTCGTCCTCTTCATCGGCTTCTATCCGGCCGTCTTTAAGTAGTTACTCGTTCTCACATGAGGAGCTCATGGATGGGTGTGAGGAGGTTGATAGGCATATATCTCTTATAGGTACTACCACACACTATTCTACCATTGAATTTAAATAGTTTTAGTTGGTTTCTCATACATACGTCCTCACATATCATCAGAAGAGGACATGAGTGCACACATATATCTAAATCACTTACCGTTCCTATAATGTAAGCAGCATATCGTGGGCATCCGTGTGCTCTTGGTCCTTTGGATAAGGAAGAAGGGTGTTATGACCGAGTTGGGAGTACAAAAACGTGAAATGGTTCTTCTTCAAGGAATCCAGTGAGAAACAAGGGTGGATTCGGCGATGCACAAAAGAGACGCGCCACCGTACTTTGAGGACTCCATAGGAGAAGGGAATTATCATATTGAATGGTTGTTTCGAACATACTACGGTTAACGAGTAGTTATTTTAATGGTGTAGTTAATATCATTAACAATTTTAACCGTTAACAGATGAGTTAGAGCAAGTTATCAGAGATGTTGATTACAAGGGGGATGAAATCTTTGTGGGGCGCATATTTAAATCACAAGAGGAATGAAATACAAAGCTATCAATACATGCAATTAATCGCCAGTTCCATTTCCGTTTTGTACGCTCATTTTCAGAGAATTCGATCGTTGTATGTGTTGGATCTTAATGTCCATGGAGGGTCTACACAGTCAAAATGGATGACAGTGATCGTTACGAGATAAGGTGTGCAACACAACAACACACATGTAGTGTAGACGCCCGTGATAATTTTCAACGCCAAGCGCCAGTTGCAATGATAGGGAAGATGATGGGTCAAGATATAGAGGTGATGGAAGAGGACCGGAAAAATTTGAGCTATGAAGAATGCTCCATCAAGAGTACAATGTCCATGTTAGTTAATTACTAGAAGGCATGGAGAGCCCGCGAGATAGCCATGGGCAACGCAATGGGTCCCGACGTAGGTAGTTTCGCGTTGATATCACCTTATTCAGGATGTTCTTGACAACAAACCCAAACTCGGTCGCTGGCCTAGAGACATAACTCAGTCCTACCGGAGTTGAGCGTTTCAAGTACTTGTTCTTCTCACTTGATGCTTGCGCTTGTGGTTAACGGTAGATGAGAAAAGTTATCGCTATCGACGATACACATTTGAGTAGTCGTTATGGGGGTTGTCTTGTCGCATCGAGTGCATAAGATGGAAATTTCAAATATTTCCGTTGGGTTTTGCAATAGTAAACAATGAAAATGATGGTTCGTGGGAGTGGTTCTTACGTAAGCTTACCGCCATTGTACCCAACGAGAGCATGATTTATTTTTCGTATACGCAAGCATTCGAAAGGTATGTGCCATGTAATCAAATTGACAAATTATGATTTTATGGTATAATACCATTAACGATTTGGAAAGAAATAGTTATTGGATTATTGGGATATTGAGTTAGAAAAATCTTTTAGCGTTTATGTATTGAGTTAGACATTGTGGTGTTCTTCCTTAGTTTTCCCCATCCAATGGAATTGACTAGATTGTTCTCGCATGGAGCATGTGTATCCAATGTCATCACACGGGGGATGCGTCATTCATCTACAAAGGAACATCCAAAACCTATTTAAATCCCTGCATTTAAGCTACTTTTAGTCTCTCAGGCTGCTCGCACTTACCGGTTTAGTGAGTTCGATAGATTGTATGCAGAGATAAAAGCCACAAATAGTAAATACGCTGATTATCTGGAAGGGATTGGTTTCGAGCATTGGACGAGGTCGCACTTTGTTGGTGACCGCAACAATGTCATGACAAGCAATATTTTAGAGTCTTTGAACAATGTGTTAACGAGTGTCGAGATTATCCAGTCATCCCGATACTTGAGACCATACGAACTACATTGGTAACATGGTTTGGGTTTTGAAGGGAATTTGCTGAGACCGAGGATGTTATAAATCCAAAGGTGCAAGAGATGCTCACTGTCATAAGAAACGTGCACTTGTTGCCATGTCGTAGCAGTATCTATACAAGACGAAGGGATCCTGGTCGATAGTTTGATAGGTATTCCCTACATAACGAGTATCAGAAGATGACTTACAGGGAAATTATAATCACAGTTCCAGATATGGACAACCTAGGACCATCTCAGGACGATGTGGCATGTGGAAAGTTGGCAACTCCAGCAGATCGTCGGCCACCTAGAAGGCCGAGGAAGCAGCATATACTGTCACATGGAGAATTTAAGGTAACTAAGTCTTATATTGTTAACAACTCTGACATAGGTAACTAAAATAGCGTATTTATATGTTAACATCACAGTGTGTATCGAGGAGAAAGTGCACACGTTGCCACGGTCGCGGAGACAACCGTTCGACGTGCAAGATCCTTTGCTAGTAATAAACATGGGTCCGTTTTGATTATGAAATATGAACATTTCATCACCCTCATGATAATGAGATTCCCGCATAACTTTGACAGGGACCCTAGGTGACCAACGGCAACTGCTGGAATTTTTTGGAGAGATTATGGTTACTTGGATAGATTGTGTGGGATGATTATTGCCATCTCTTGTTTGATATGTGTAGATTAATAACATAGATAGCGTCCTATTTGATGTTCATAGTGTGATCGCTACGTAGGTGACCAATGCAACAGTGACTGTTGGAATTTTTTGGAGGGATTATGGTTACTTGGCTAGCTGGTGTGGAATGGTTATTGCTATCTCATGTGATATGTGTAAATAAATAATTAGATAGCGTCCTATTTTGATGTTTATAGTATGATCGTTACGTAGGACTCAACTTTTGCTTATGTAATTTCTGTTCCACCATCAGTTCAACAATTTTAAAGCCATAAATGCAAAACTTTGTTTCCAAATGTTTATTGTTTGTAGTTTCATGTAGTTGTCAACAGGGACCGGCTTTGGGCTAAAGCCCATGAAGTTAGGGCTTTAGGTGCCAAATAATATAAGAAATTTAGGGGCATCATGTTCAATTAAGTTCATTTGGTATAGTGGTTTGAGTTGTTATACACTTCCTATAGATGTTGGGTTCAAACTCTATGTTTTCCTTTTCATAACCATAACAGATCTGTCGATTTTATTTCCTTTTTCTTACAGTCTTAAATTTTAATTTTAATATATATATTATATTAAATGATATAGATTATAAGATAAGTGTTCCAATTAGAAAACAAAAAAAAGAACATAATTTCCTTTTGTTTGTCGATGCCATTGACAACGTCACGACAAAACTTTTCATCTTCCTCTTCTTCCATTCTTCATCACGAAATTTTTGTTGAGATCCAACGATTTCCGTTAGATACTTAATTGTCGATCTCTACTGTTTTGTCTTCTTATTCATGTATGTTTTCTTCTCATTCTTTTTTTTTATTTCTCCTCTTTTTCTCTTAGTAAAATTTTATGTGTTTTTTAAAAAACTTAATGTCATTTTGAAAACATGAAATTTATTGTTGGGTTCTAATGCTCTCTCATGCTTGAAAAATTGAAGGATTCAATGAATTTTATAAGCTAAAGTTGATTTCAAAATGATCGTTGTCCAGTGTTTATTTGTTATTGCTCTGTTTTTTTCTCATTAAGTAAAACAAAGTTATTCCAAAAATTTAATGGATTTGTAGAAATTTTTGCTGGGAAATAGAATCATAAATCAACTAAATGGATGTGCAAATAGGAAGAGAAAGAATACACAAGACGAATTGGTAAAATCTCAAACCGGTGATATGCTTAAGTATGTGACGAGAACAAAAACTTTTGAAACCTGATGAAACTGTTAGAGCTGAGATGAACAAGGAAGATGAAGAGCTTCCTATTGAAGAAGATGAAGAGCTTGTTAGTGAAGAAAATGCAGATGCGAAGAGTGTAAAAGAATTTGTTGGAGATGATGCAAATGGAATAAAAGAGAACAAAGAACAAGTTGAGAATGAAAACAAGGAAGACCATGAGAAAGCTGATGATATTAAGGGTCTTCATGATAATGTGGACATGGATGATCCTGGAAATTGCAAAGAATGTAAAAGAATTTGTTGGAGATGATGCAAATGGAATAAACGAGAACAAAGAACAAGTTGAGAATGAAAACAAGAAAGACCATTAGAAGGCTGATGGTATTAAGGGTCTTCATGATAATGTGGACATGAATGATCCTGGAAATTGGGAGAAAGTTGAACAGAGAATCATATATTTTTTTGTTGAGAAAGGTACACCCACAAGAACACCGACTGATTATCCTTTTCCAAGAGATGATATTGATAGATGTTTCACTTACTCTTGTTATACAAGAAAAATGAGCAACATAGAGAAACAAGACAGGAGATGGTTAGTTTACTCAGAAGCTAAAGACAAGATCTTTTTTTTTTGCTGTAAATTATTCACTCAAGAAATAAATCTTCCTGTTTTGGTAACTACTGGGTATGATGACCGGAGAAATGCTTCACACATGTTGAAAACACATGAAACTATACATCATCATATTGTTTGCATGTCTCGCTGGATTGAGCTAGAAATAAGGCTGAAAAGAGGGAAAATATTGATAAGCATTTGCAGGAAGTAATTAACAAGGAGAGAAAGCATTGGAGAGATGTGATGTTGAGGATAATCGTAGTGGTAAACACTCTAGCAGAAATAAATTTGGCATTTTTGTGGAGAAAACGAAAAGATTAGTGATCTGAATAGTGAAAAAATTAATTTTTGGATTTTATTAGGATGATCAGAAGCTTTGATGAAGTAATGAAGGAACACATTCGAAGGTTTGAAAAAGGTGAAACTCATTACCATTATCTCAATCATAAGATTCAGAATGAGTTGATATAATTGCTTGGTGATAAGATTAAGATGATGATTTTAAATAAGATTCAAGATGCGAAGTATTTTTCAATCATTTTGGATTCTACTCTTGATGTTAGTCATAAAGAGCAAATGACCCTTTTAATTTGATGCGTGGATATTTCTACGTATTCACCTAAAGTTGAGGAGTTCTTTTTGTCTTTTTTGGAAATCAAAGACAAGAGAGGAGAATGAATTTTTAACACTCTTCAAGATGTATTGGCCGATCTTAAGTTGAATATCGAAGATATAAGAGGACAAGGTTATGACAGTGGGAAAAACATGAAAGGGAGACATAAAGGAGTTCAGAAAAGATTGCTTGATATAAACCCAAGGGCATTTTATACTCCATGTGGATGTCATATTCTCAATCTTGCTCTTGGTGATATGGCTTCTTCATCGAAGAAAGCAGTTTCATTTTTTGGCATTGTGCAGCGTATATACTGTCTATTTGCATCTTCAACCAACAATGGGAAAGTCTACAAAGAGATGGTGAATGGTATTACACTTAAACCAATATCACAAACTTGTTGGGAAAGTTGCATTGATAGTGTTAAACCAATAAGATTTCAAGTTTCAAAGATATAAAATGTTTTATTTTACTTAGGAGAAAACAGTGATAATCTAGGACATCGTAGTGATGCCGAGTCTCTTACAATAAGTGAAATACATGGAATTTGAGGGTTTGAATTCTTGTTTGGAATGGTGATTTTGTATGATTTGCTTTATGTTGTCAATATAGTAAGCACAATCTTACAGTCAGGGGATATGGATCTTGAGGCAGCTATTTTTTAATTAGGAAGGCTTGTTCACTATTTGAAAGGCCATAGAGAAACAGGTTTTAAGAAAGCAAAAGCTGAAGCTATGCAAATTGCCATTGATATAGAGATTGAACCAACATTTTCTACAAAACCATAACGCTTGATGAAAAAAAAAAGAAATATGGTGAAGTTGTTGAGAAAGTTGATGAAAGTAATCTGTTAAATGCGAAAGTTGATGAAAGTAATCGATTATTTCATCAACATAGTGGATCAAGCTATAATGTCTTTTGAGGTTAAATTCGAGCAATTCCAGCGTTATAATGAAATTATAGAATTTATGTTCGTTTTGAAAAAACTAAAGTTAGCAAAAGATTATGAGTTGATAGCATCTTGTACAAAGCTGGAAACTTCTCTAGAGCATGATGGGGTTTCAGATGTAGATAAAAGAAATAACAAAGGCGGTCGAGATGTTGGAATTTTTTAAAAGAATGGATGGTTGTTATCTAAACACATGGATCGCTTATCGCATATTACTGAAAATTCCAATTTCAGTTGCTTGTGCAGAAAAAAGTTTTTCAAAGTTGAAGCTCATAAATAATTAGATACGTTCGACTATGTCTCAAGAGCGATTGAATGGATTGTCGACGATATCACTAAAACATGAGTTGGCTGAGAATCTCGATTATTTAAAGTTAGCGAATGATTTTGTAGGAAAGAAAAAAACAAGGAGGATTATCTTTCATGAGTAATGTTTTATTTTTTCCATACTTTATTTCTTTTAAAAATAAATTAAGTTTCAATAATATTTTGCATTATTTTGATTATATATTTAAAAGAAATGTAGTAAAAAAACAAATTTTGTTGCGGTCAATGGGCATCATTTTTTTGGTGTGCTTGAGGCGCCATATGACTTCGGGCTAGCATTGTTGTCAACATACTATGTTAATAGATAAGTTAACAAAATTTGCATAAGTTAATCATCTTATCGACCATCAAAATACATTTTTTCAGTGAAGATCAAACAAGTTTGGTAGTAACCCAATAGAGACTACATAGAACGAAAAACCATTTGAGAAAAACGAGACCATTAATAAAAAGCTTAACACCAGACGATACATTGTCAAAACGAAAATAGTGATAACAATTTTTGAAGGTACCGCCATAACAGTTCAGATAACGCGTGAAAGGAAAACGTCCAACCAAAAGATAACAACATGGGGAAGATGACAGCACACATGGAATGTGGGCAATGGAATCACATATGGTATGTCTCGATAAGAACGGTACTGAGTTTCTTTGTCTTGATCTCCAAGGCTAAAACATCTAACTCTTTGCACGCCTCCACTCCCCCGTTCGCATGAGCTTGCATAAGCAAAATAGAAGTGAGGCCCGCGCTATGATTGGATGTGATATGTGGGATGCCACGGATTCGTTCAATGGAAAACTAGATCGTCGCCACTTGACTCATATGGTCGTTGGCCGCAACATGTCTAAACATATGTGGAAACATAACAGTTATTGAACGAATTTCGTAGACCATGCTAGCTTCAGACCTTAGGTTGGCATTGCAGTTAAGGACCTGGATCTTTGAGGCATGTAGGTCAACAAAGAGGAAAACCTAATGTTTGTTGTCCAAGTTAAACAGAAGATACACATAATCAGACTCCGTGTATTGGACACGGTCATCCTTGTCGAATCCCTCAAGTTTCTCAATAACCTTCTTGGGGAATTGGAACTCCACGGTTAGCACACTTGGAGAATTTCAAATAGAGCTTTGTCAGGAGGGAGATGAACTTGGAATCAAGCACATCAACTTTGAGTTTCGCACCATCACATACATCCACCCTCATAATGTGCCTACTAAGCTTGTATAACACATCCATGACCTAATGGACAATATATAATTTTGTCACATTTTATTACCAGCATCTAATAAAAAATCTCAATTTAGTTTGTTACTAGCTTTTGATGGCAAAGTTTTATGCCTAGTAAGAATGTCTGAGATATATCTTTCGCCGTCAACACTGTTGCATCCCCGACAGATAAATAACTAGCAAAGGCGATAACATGTTCATTTTGTTGGTAAGAACATAAGGATAATTAAGTTAAACGATAAGTTAATGATGTCAACAAGGGTTAATGAATTACATTTTCAGCGATTTCATGGACTTTTCGTAGCGTCGTCAAGGCGTCTCTGATCCATAACAGAAGGAAGTTCTTGTCCAGTGATGATCCTCATCCTTTTCTCGCATTGAAAGTGGTCATCAATGCGTGTTGACGCTGTCCTCGGGCGCTTGCTTTTCCTTGTAGTGGGTGGAATCACACGAGTGCCTTCTTTTTTTGGGCTGTCTAGTGGTTTGTACTTCCACCATTGAAGCATTGCTCTCCATTTCACCGCTTTTTGGGACTCTCTGCGTCATCATTGATATTAATTAGAAACTACATTTCACTGCAAACTTTTTGACGGCAACATCGATGTTGTAGGCATGTGTTGTTGTACATCTCTGTTAGCATCCAGATCTTAATGAGATAATATGGTCGGGTGATATGCTCCATCCTATACAGCTACAATAAAATTATTCCGATCCGTCCATGAAAGGTCTTCCTCATCAAGGTTGAATTATATTTCAGGCCATATGATTGTTTCCACCTTAACATGTGTAATGGAGATGTTAGCCATTGTTACCGGATAACAAATATTATGCTCTGCTAACTTGTATAAAGCTTATGAAGTACTTAAAAACGACTCCGCTCGATTTATCCTGATAATAAGTAATGTTGGTTGCTAACTAGTATATCATCAAGTAATTTCAGATTATGAGTTAGTTGAATTTTGTCTGATAACAATTATGATGACAGTGCCAACGTGTTTAGCATTTAATCATGATACCAATTGAGCAATTCTAACATGACAAAGTCTTAGTTTTCAGTAAATTAATAGACCCGTTGAAACAATATCTCTTTCTCCTCGTCAAGCGCTTTGGCTTTGTTCAACTAAAGCTGAACCTTCTTCATACTACCGCGAAGCACATTTCAGTCCGATTTGCTCTCCTCATCATCATATGATTCACTATCCTCTTGAATGGCTTGGATAGCCTCTAGTATAACAATTTGTATAGAGCTCGAAAAAGATATTGCACAACAATGTTTGCAGTGACAACATGTGCTAAGTCCCTCTATTTAATTTAAATCCATCATTAGAGCAAATGAAACCCTTCCCCATGTGTGCGCAATGAATGCATCCAGATCTTCTACCATTTCATCATGGTATGGGTTGACTTTGACTCAATTAAACTGCACGGACGAGACCAGAATCGCGTAAACTATGGCCAGACATGCATACCGTAATCTCATCTATGTGTTCCCAATTGAGCTCTTCTTTAGTGTCTCGGTAACCATTTCAACAATTACATCTTTTTCTCACCAAATAGATTCCCGTAGTATTTGACACTGGAGGTCGCTCTCTTCTTCTTCTTCTTCTCCGAAGGTGGATTTTTCCCACAATTGAGGCCAATTACTATTTTGAACTCTTGTTGTCTTTCGCAACATCCATCAGACGAGTGAGAGTGAACAATCCAAAAGTCCCTGACCACACCAGTTTAGAGGAGAACTCGAATAGATTCCCAAATTGAGATTTCTTCATAAACTCACGTTCCACATCGTCAAGCGCTCGATTTCTGAAATTATTGACATTTTCTGGTATATGTTAACACGCTCCCCCATCGGCTCTTCCCCAGCGGCAAATATCATTTGTGGTAGATCGATGTCTCATAAATGTTAGGTTTGAAAATTAGTTTCGAAATTAGCCGGTGAACTGGTGAATATAGCGAAAAGTATTACTCTAAAAACGACTTTGATTTCGAGTACACAAGAAGTTAGCCCGTAATCGTAATTACTTTGTATTACGCTTTTATCAGTTTTCCTCCGACACTATCTCTAAGGTCGCGACTACAGTTTCAAGTCGGATGATTATGTTGGTTTCATAGTGAGATCGAGTCGGAATAACATGTAGAAAACAAGTGTTTGGGTGCGTTTGTGTCGGTTTCTTTGTCTAGATTTCTATACTTAATATCGAAGAGTCTGGTCTTTTTTCAAGCCAATGATGTTTTCTTCAGTTATCAAGCATAAACCCTAAAGCGATGCAACTTTTCGATTTTCCTCATTTCCTAGTTAATTTATTAAATCAAGTTTTTATAAATAAATATTGTTTGTATCTAAAATAGGATAATGTTGTCGTTTTCTGACATGCACTTGATATGTTTGGCCCACCATCACACGCAAACTCTCCTCCTACGTATTATAGCTACAGATGATTAATCGTATGGTTACGTACATTCAGTGGCGGACTCATAATTTTTTTTTACCGGGTGCATAATATAACATGGATAAATACTATAAAAAGACAACTAAAAAAAAATTAAAAAAATGGTGTCACTTAAGGATTTGAATCCACATTACCGGGGTTAAAGGTAAGAAAAACAACCACATTTATTATTTAGTTTCTTAAACCAAAACTACTTAATTAAAAAAAAATTAGGGTGCCATGTAACACCCCATTACTCTACGTACGTCCGCCCAAGGTACAATGACACAGTAACATGTGTACAATGTCAATGTATCAAAACTAATCTCATAAATAATTTATACTAGATATTGCTAATTCTCAATTCTAAATTAATCTAAAATTTAAAAATTAATCGAAATAAATATTATTTTATATTCTAACAACTTTTCTTGTTGAAAATTCTATATTGCTCCATAAATAAAAAAATTTCATTTGGAAAGCTTTTAATCATGGTGTAGTTTGTTTGATGTGATCAAACCAAACAAATCTCAAACCATTTATGCTAACATTTATTGTTAGGAATTTATATTTTATTATATAATGTTTGACGTATTTGATATAACATAAATTAAATAGAATTTTTCTAAAAACTTTTATATTTTAATTAATAAGTGCTTTTACATCATTAATAAGTGTTAGTTAGAATAAATAGTTAATTTTATAATATTTACATATTGCTATTATAAAATACTTTCTATTAAAAAAAAATCAAATATTTATAAAATTTCTAATTTTAGTTTAGTCATAATATGAATAAAAAAATCAAAAGGTTTTTCCATTTGTCAATATGTCACTTTTTCTATTTCTCCCAATAAAAAAGATATAACTCGTAGAATTAAATAGATCATATTTTAATAAGAAACTAGATTTTAACTTACGTAGGATAAAGTTTTTTTTGTAGATTTTATTTGTTCAAAGACACAAATTCAGGTTTGAGATCAATTGCTTTGGATTTTGCTCTTTTTCTCTGCATTTCAATAGATATGGTTTCTCCGGATTTTGTTCACAAATTTTCCTGAGATTTGCTAAAACCCCAAATCAAATTAGTTTTCTAGAAATTTCTCAGTACTGCATTCCAAGTCGAATTTCACTTACCCAGAATCTCAAAATATTCATTGAGTAATAATTTTACACTTGTTTTTCAACTCATAAAACCCATGTTTTTTACATGAAACATGAATTTTAACACCCTACAA
Source organism: Eutrema heterophyllum (assembly GCA_002933915.1). Lineage (NCBI taxonomy): Eukaryota > Viridiplantae > Streptophyta > Magnoliopsida > Brassicales > Brassicaceae > Eutrema > Eutrema heterophyllum. The sequence continues at coordinate 583,335 of PKMM01026163.1, read as the reverse complement.
AAATAAAATTAGATTTATGCCGATATGATTGTTAGATTTTATCATCACAGAAAATCACGAGATTTTGTAAAATCAAGAGGTGTTACAATTTAGTCTGTGGAGACATCACGACTTAAAAATTCTGCGACTTACGCCGATATGTATGTTTATCTAATCTTATACATTTTCGTAAATGATTTTATCATTATACATTTTCGCTGATTTGATAAAATTTGATAAAATTCTCTTGTAATCTTATACATTTTCGTAAAAGTGTTTAAAAAATAAACCATTTTTCTTGATTCTAATTTGATTTTATGCTGATTTGATAAGATTCTTGTAATTTAGAGATCTTACGTAAAGTTAATCTAATCTTATCAAATCTTTACCAAGTGATTCATTTTCATGTTCACCAATTCATAGTCGCACGTCTTTTAAAGATAACGATGCTTTTTTTTTCACACAAGTACTTATTAGTTGTTGCTTTCGCTGCCTATTAATTTTTGGAATGTTTGATAAAAATAAATGGCAGGTAAAGAAAGATATGATACACACGATATTTGGAAACGAAGTTGCCGCACTATCCATCATAAATTCATATCAACTACTGTATTATTATAACTTTGTAGGGAAGTTTTGATTTTAAATACTTTTTAGGGAGTATAAATATTTTATATCGAAGTATATCATCTATACTATTAAAACTGGAGAGCATTTTGTGTCCAAACATGTATTAGTATATTTCTATAATTTATTTGGATTAATTAAACATGCTGCCAAACACCAAATATTTTATTTATTTTTTGATATTATTTTGGGCCACAACAGACCGGTCCAATAGCCAAATACCCCCATATGGAGGGCAGGTGGAGTCGAACTCGACACCGGTAAGATGACAGCAAATGTGTGACAACCACTGGTCCACTTGCTCATTCTTATCAAACACCAATTATTTTGTAAGAAAATATCATAAAATAAAAAATCTCGGAAAATATTAAATTATACTAGATATTAGAGATTTTAAGTTGGAATTATCAAATTTTATGTATTAAAAAAACAAATAGTCTAATCCTTCATGTGATAATTGACATGAAATATAACATAATAAATCTTTTATAAATATATCACCTTTTGGTACACGTTGTTATACATGTAAAAACAATTTAAAGAATATAGATTTGAAGTGTATACGCTAATTATTGCTCCGCACACAACGCAAATTGGGTTGACCATGGTAAACTACATATAGTATACAGCTTCTTCGATATACACCATAGACTTTTCGTCTCTTTTCAACACACCCCAAACAAATTTATTCTTTACTAATTAAATATCACGAACTTTGCATTCTCTTATAATTACAACATAGTGACTAGAAATTGTGATTGGGTTTAATAAACCGGTATCGCGTTTTAAAACACCACGATTAAGATAATCCGATCCGTTTAACCCCTAACCCGACTCCTTAACTCGACCCCCTAACCCATGTTTCACATATATAAACGATTAATTTAATCTATCCACATAAGCTATTGACAAAAAATAAAGAAGAAGAGAAAGCTAAATATACTTGGATCGTGTCAGTTTATCAATACTCCACCCAAACTCCAATCAACAAACCTTTTGATAAGTGAAAAGTGTTTGCGTGTCGACTTTCCATAAGATTTAATATTACTAGCTTCTTAAATTCTTCACAAAAGTTCGACCAAATCTAAGCAAACTCAGAGCCGGAAAAAAGAAAAATATAAGCAAGCCCAGAAAAATGCGAAAATCATAACCAAAATTGGGAGACCAAACAACTGTAACAAAGCAATAAGACCAAAATTGAGCGGATTAACCATAAAATGTAGAGGATTGGGAGAGAGAAACGAGCAATGAAAGCGGTGAAATCTTTGTTTTGAGTTGGGTTTTGTTCCGGGTCGGGTTAGATTACCTTAATCGTGCTTTTTTAAACGCGATTTACCGGTTTTCTAAACACAATCACGAGATTAATTCGGTATGTTGCAATTATAAGAAAATGTAAAGTTCGTGATGTTTAGTAAAGAATAATTTTGTTTAGGGTGTATAGAATAGAGACGAAAAGTCTATGGTGTATACCGAGGAAGCTGTATATTACAAGTAGTGTACCAGAGTCAACTCGTGCAAATTAGAATCTAGATTTCGCATAGCACGTGTTAGAAATATGGTATAAACATCAAAACCTATATTGCACAACAAATCAACAAAATATTATCTTCTCACTATAAACCTAAGAATTACAAATTCAACGTATTTGAATCAATAACACTTAAATTATATTTTATTTCTCATTTCTCATTTTGTATATTTCAAAATTTTGTCTACAAAAAACTTTACCCCGCGCAGACATGGGGTGAGAATCTAGTTTTCTTTTTAAAATTCCATAAACAACCAGATCATTAATATCCCCCAAATCGGGTTAAAACAAAAGAAAACCTAAAATGATTTAAATATATGACTCCAAAGTGCTTCTGTTTGACAACATGTTTGATAGTATAGATAAATTACAGAAATAACTTTAATGAGACGTGTTTGGCAATAAAAAATGCTCATGTTTTAATAGTATAAATTTGTCTGAAGTAAAATATATTTTAACAGTTAATTAGACCCAAAACCCCCCACAAATAACAACATGAACTGAATAAAATCAAACCAAATGGAATAAAAACCCTAAGTTTGAGTTAAACTCGAGTAGGCAAAGAAAATAGCGATTGAGTTGGGAAAATGGCGCAGTCTAAACAAGATAGACCTGTCGTTCGTTGATTCTTGAGAATATCCGAACAAAGGAAAGCTTGTAGCTCGTTGATTCCCTTTGAATAACCGAGAAACAAGAGGAAAAAGAAGCTTAAAAGCTCTGAAATTCAATTTAATCAAAAGTGCCTTACAACAGAAGGACGTAGGTCCTTTAAATAAGCTATTAGATTCCTAAAAGTAATGGAAATAGGAAACCAATTCACCCTTAGAATTATCTAAACGGAAATAATAAAAGAAAAGGAAAAACCAATTGAACTAAGAAAAGGAAATTATCTTGCAAAGCTAAAAGTAGATTGGAAGTCTTCTAGATGTCGCTACATCAGGTCTCCCCGGGTTCGAAAAGATTCGTCCACGAATCTGGATCATCATTGTCGCCATGAAACTTGGAGAGGTACTTCACATTGAAAACATCAGCTGTCTTGATGTGCGGAGGAAGGCGCAACCTGTAAGCGTTGTCGTTGATTCGTTCGAGGACCTCAACAGGACCTATTTTTCGAGAGCGTAACTTGTTGTACTCATGTAAGGGCATCCGATCCTTGGTAAGAACAACCCAAACCATTTCACCAGGTTCAAAGATAAGCTCACGACGTTTAGCATCAGCACGTGTCTTATAACTAGCTGCAGCGTCTTCCAAATGAGCACGAGTCTGAAGATGGGTATCACGTAAAGTGTCAACAAACTCAACAGCACGGCCATGCTGACGACGAGGGTCCGGAACAGACGTTAAGTCCAGTGGTCCACGCGGAAGCAAGCTATAAACAACCTGAAAAGGGCTAAAACCCGAACTTCGATTAGTAGCATGATTGTGCGCGAACTCAGCATGACAAAGACGGGATTCCCAAGTGCGAATATTTTCTCCGACTAAACAGCGAAGCATGTTGCCCAAAGCACGATTGGTAACCTCCGTTTGGCCATCCGTCTGCGGGTGATAAGCCGTGCTCATATCAAGACTAGTATCAAGCATCTTCCACAAAGAGCGCCAAAAATGACTCAAAAACCGTGTATCCCGATCAGACACAATAGAAGTGGGCAAACCATGAAGGCGATAAACCTCTTGGAAGAAAAGTTGAGCCACACGAACAGCATCTGTAGTTCTTTTACAAGGAATAAAGTGAGCCATCTTTGAGAAACGATCCACAACGACGAAAATCGAATCATTGCCCTTTTAAGTGCGAGGAAGCCCAAGAATAAAATCCATACTTAGATCTGTCCACGGTTGCGTCGGCACTGGTAACGGCAAATATAAACCGGCATTAGAGGCACCACCTTTAGCTAGCTGACACGCTCTGCATCTCTCAACAAACCGTTCAACATCACGCCGAAGAGACGGCCAAAAATAAGACGCGGATACCAGCTGTAACATCCTATCACGCCCCACATGACCTTCTTTATGCAACTCGTCAATCAAACGCAAACGAAGACTACAATCGGGCACACAAAGTTGATTGCCACGAAAAAGAAAACTGTCCTTGATAGTGTAATTAGGACGCATGTCTGATTTTGCTTCCTCGAAAATGGTATGAAAGAACGGATCAGTGGAGTATAACTCTGAGAAAGTAGCAAAACCTAGAACATTGACATGCATTGTTGTGACAAGGCAATGCCGTCGGCTTAACGCATCGGCCACTTGATTCAACTTTCCAGCCTTATGGCGAATAGAAAACGTGAACTGTTGAAGATATGCAATCCACGAAGCATGGCGAGATGATACTTTTACCTGGCTATCAAGATGTCGCAAAGCATCATGGTCGGTGAACAAAATAAAATCGCGATGCACAAGGTAGTGTCGCCAATGCTTGATCGCTTGCACCACCGCATAAAATTCAACGTCATATGTGCTGTAACGGCTCCGCGCTCCATTCAACTTCTCGCTAAAATAAGCGACAGGTTTGCCTTGCTGACTAAGAACAGCACCAATCCCTAATTTAGAAGCATCACAATGTAGCTCAAAGGGTAAAGAAAAATCCGGAAGTACCAAGATTGGTGCTGAAGTAAGTTTGTCCTTAATCAAAGAGAAGGCTGCACGAGCTTCATCTGTCCATAAAAACGTCTTGTTTTTCATACAATCAGTGAGCGGGGCCATAATCGTGCTGAAGTGAGACACAAAACGCCGATAGAACGACGCCAAACCATGGAAACTGCGAACCTCGGAAATCGTCCGTGGTTCAGGCCAAGAACGTACAGCCTCAATCTTGCCATTATCCATGCTTAAACCATGAGAAGAGACCACATAACCGAGGAAAAGCACCTTATCTACGCCTAGTTCACACTTTTGCTTGGCAACAACAAACGCTTCATGGCGCAGGACAAGTAAAATCTGACGCAGGTGATCCTTATGCTCTATTTCGGATGAGCTAAAAATCAAGATATCGTCGAAGTAGACCACCACACACTTACCGATAAACGGCCGCAACGCTTGATTCATGACCCTCATAAAAGTACTCGGAGCATTGGATAACCCGAATGGCATCACCATCCACTCAAATAAACCTTCACGCGTTTTAAATGCTGTTTTCCATTCATCGCCGGGACGGATGCGTATCTGATGATAGCCACTTTTTAAATCGAGTTTTGAAAATATAGACGCACGCCCAATCTGGTCCAGCAAGTCGTCCAACCGCGGAATCGGAAACCTATAACGAACCGTTATCTTATTGATAGCCCGACTATCAACACACATTCGCCAAGACCCATCTTTCTTAGGAATAAGTAATGCAGGCACTGCACACGGGCTCAAACTCTCTCGAATGTATCCTTTGCCAGCAAATCCTCCACTTGGCGGTGAAGTTCTTCATGTTCTTTCGGACTCATCCGGTAGTGAGGGCGATTCGGAAGAGTAGCCCCTGGCACCAAATCAATGTGATGTTGAATATCACGCAACGGTGGTAAACCGGTCGGCAATTCTGCTGGAAAAACATCGGGAAACTCGGACAACAGCGATGTAATCCAAGGCGGAGAAGAAGGTGCAGCAGTGACTGTTGAATGGGAATGTAAGAGAAGTATTGCAAAGCCGGTGTCACGAAATTCGGACACAAAAACCGTCGGAGTGCAGAGCAAAACATTCCGAGAGTGAGAGGTGATCTCTTTGACCGCTGGTGGGGCAATATCCAAATGTCGGGGTGGATCTGGATTGGGAAGTAACACGATCCTGCGGTTATCAAATACGAAGCTGTAAACATTAGTCTTGCCACGGTGAGTGATATCCCGGTCATACTGCCATGGACGACCTAACAACAAATGACCCACATCCATAGGAACTATATCACACATTAATTTGTCTTTGTAATGGAGGCCAATAGAGAACGAGACCACAGCACGCTGTGAAATCTGAATTTCAGTACCCTCCTTTAGCCACGTTAATTTGTATGGAGCTGGGTGATCCTCTCTGCGTAGCCCAAGTTTGCGACATGCTTCTTTGGAGATCACGTTTCTGCAACTGCCGGAATCGATCAAGAACTGACAAACCTTGCCCTTGATTGTACAAGTCGAGTGAAAGATGTTCGTGCGGAGCCAAGGTTCTTCACAAACAACAGGAGCTAAACAGATGCGATTCACTAAGAGGTGACCTTGATCACCCTCGATGCGATCCTCTGGAATTTCAGTAACAACTTCGTCTTCTGCATCATCGACATCCCACTTCGCTTCTTCCATCAATAGACCGTGACGAGATTTCTGAGGACAAGTCGTTGAGATATGTCCCTGCTCCCCACAAGTAAAGCACCTTAAAGCATTGGGACGCGTGGACCGTCGTAGCATCTGAGTCTCTGGAGCTTGGTCCTTCTTGGCTGCAACTCCCTGTGAATTATCATCTCCTATTACAACAGAAGAATTCGGATCCCCTTTATCACCTGTCTGATTCGCGATGGTTCTGTTTCGCGTGTTGTTGGACCAAGATGAAGTCGACTTGAACTGTTGCTCGAAAGAAACCGCACGACGTTGAGCTTCAGCTAAAGACGTCGGATCAAACTGTGACAACGCATTCTGGATTTGTGGACGCAACCCCCCGATAAAACGAGAAACGAGTTGAATCTCACTATCAAAAAGCTCATTGCGAGTAATTAAGAGAAAAAATTCATCGGCATATTCCTCGACGGTGCGAGATCCTTGTCGCAAATTCTGCAGTTTCGTATACATGGTGCGATCATAATTCTGCGGCAGGAAGACTTGTTTCAAATGCTTCTGTAACTTTGCCCATGTATCGATTTTTGCCTTTCCGGTACGAGCTCGTGTTGTTTTGAGCTGTAGCCACCATGAGGCTGCTCTGCCCCGAAATTTTGTTGCTACGAGAGCCACATGTCGATCCTCGGGCACCCTCTTAAATTCCAGCAATTCTTCCACAGCAACTATCCAATCCAACAATTCATCACCGCGAGAACCACCGTGAAATTCTGGTAGATCCAGTTTGAAACCCATCTCCCACCGACGGTCTTCAGTTTCGCGATTTCTGTGATCATCACGAGGCCGAGAACGATCTCGATTCCTGTCTCGAGCAAAAGGATTGCCGCGTGACTTCACGGAGCTGTCATCGTCAGATTCCAACGGAGGCATCTGGTGTTGAAAAACTGTCTCCTCTAATTCATGAAACGAATTAACGATGGTGTTTTGAATGTTCTCTTGCATAGCCAAGAGAGTTTGGCGAAGTTCAGCCCACTCGTTGTGGTTCTCTTCACCGTCTCGTTCGTTCACGTTCTGGTTGTTACGTCTAGGAGGCATGGTTATTGATATCGAAAAAGAAAAACACTTCTGAATCGAACCTTGATTGAGAAACCAAAGTGCTGTCTCTGATACCAAAACTGGCGCAGTCTAAACAAGATAGACCTGTCGTTCGTTGATTCTTGAGAATATCCGAACAAAGGAAAGCTTGTAGCTCGTTGATTCCCTTTGAATAACCGAGAAACAAGAGGAAAAAGAAGCTTAAAAGCTCTGAAATTCAATTTAATCAAAAGTGCCTTACAACAGAAGGACGTAGGTCCTTTAAATAAGCTATTAGATTCCTAAAAGTAATGGAAATAGGAAACCAATTCACCCTTAGAATTATCTAAACGGAAATAATAAAAGAAAAAGAAAAACCAATTGAACTAAGAAAAGGAAATTATCTTGCAAAGCTAAAAGTAGATTGGAAGTCTTCTAGATGTTGCTACATCAGAAAATAAACAAAATTCTAATGCGAAAATAGTTAAAGATTTTTAGTTTAAACATTTTAAACGCAAGAAAAAATATCTAGGTTTTATGATCAACCAAATTGGCGTTTGCACTTTGGAGACTTTACAGGTTTTACAGTCCTTACAGCATTTTTTCCTCTAATGAGGCTTTTTGGACGGTAAGAATAGAATTCGTATTAGATTGGATCTTCCTTTGAATTGCAATTTGTCTCTTAAGTCCAAGTTCGTCCGGAAAGCATTGGTTTTTTAGCTTGATCTTCAAAATGGCTTTTTTTTTTCATTTTGATGTCCCAATCGAAATTGAAGTTGGAGATTTAGCATCATCAACAGAAACAAATAACCAATAAAAAGAAATGGAATTGGTGTTGGAAATGGATGTGTTGTTGTGTTGGAAGTTGGTAACGCCTAAAATTAACCAAAACAAAAGTGACGTATTCCTCAAAAATAGCAACTACACTAACCACCACCACCACAATTATCTTTCTTTCTCTCTCTCTCCCACCTTTAGAAAAAAAGAACTCACACACACAAAAAAAAACGGTTAAGTGTTTTTAATCTTTCCTAACTGTTTATTCAGAGATAAACATGAACACAAACCGTAACAACAAATCGTGAGTTTTTGATACCCTAAATTTCTCTGATCGATCAAAAGAAAATAAAAAAAACCATTTGCAAGAAACCTCGACAATGACATCTAAAATGGTGATGCTATAGGAAAAGGTAAGAATAAGAAGAAAGGGGCAAAGGGCATGGAAGACGGTCGTAGAGGATCATCTTCAACACCACAATCACGCAAGATCATGGTGATCGCTGACCCGACCCGTGAATCTGCAGCCGCTCTTCAATACGCTCTTTCACACGCCGTGCTCGAGCAAGACGAGCTCATCCTTGTTCATGTCGAAAACAATGGTGGCTCGTGGAAAAACGCTTTCTCGAGTTTCTTGAGATTACCAAGCTCCATCTCTTCCTCCTCCTCAAGCAGCGGGTCCTCTCCGGCCGCTGCTAATGCTAACAACGCTAACAATGCAAACGCTGCTTCGTCTTTGGCCTCTGAGATTGGTCAAGGAGAAGGGAATTTTCTTGAACAGATGAAACATATATGTGAAATCGCTCAGCCAAAGGTGCGTGTGCACACCGAGTGTATAACCATGGAAGGCATCAAAGCTGCAGCTATTCTTCTTCATGGTGACAAACTTGGGGTTGATGTTATCATCATTGGCCAACGCAGGACAATCTCATCCTCCCTTCTAGGGTATGCTCTCTCTCTCTCTCTCTCTCTCTCTCATCATGAATTATGACAGATTTAGGAATTGTAAAACAAGAGACGACCGCAGGCTAGAGAGAAAATGTGCCGGTTTACATATTTTTTTGTTAAAAAAAAAAGCAGGAAAAAACATTTTGAAGTTTCGAACAAAAGATTTCTTTAAACATAGAATGAGGATGGTTTGGATTGACAGATCTAGGCGGCCTGGAGGGTCTCTAAGAGGATCAAAAGGAGTAGACACAGCGGAATACCTAATCGAGAATAGCAAACGCACTTGTGTTGGCGTCCAGAAGAAAGGTCAAAATGGAGGCTATGTTCTAAACACCAAGACCCATAAGAACTTTTGGCTCTTGGCATGATCATGCGTATTGCTCCTAGTCAGTTTTATAATCCCTACATGTAGCTAAAACGACGGAAAAAAAAAAAGTTTACCAGTCATCTTCACTTGTTTCTTTCATAATCTTTATATTCTGGCAATGAAGTGTTCTTTCAAATGTTGTTTTTCCCCCCTCCGACCACGAAAATGTGGGTAGAAGGTGTATATCGAACACATGATCAGCTGACACCAATGCAAATAAACGGATGTAAGAATTTAGAGAGATGCATGAGTTTTACCAGCTTTCAGCCCTGCGTCTCAGTGACTATCAAGAACATTAGGACCTGTAATGTACACAAGAAAAGAAACATGCCACTTTCAAGCCTGTCGTGTCTTAGCGGAACAGTTAATATTTTGGAACTGTATATATTACGAGATCGACCAGATCGAACCGTGGAGATTATAAAAATCACCAAAAAATTATTATTGATATACATCAATATCTGAGTTTAAAAAATTAACTTTATCACTAAATATATTAGTTACATTTATGTTTATCTTAATGTATGAAACTTAGGTCTAGTTATATCTCTATATTAGAATGTAACTTCACTACAAAAAAAAACACAGGTTTTGCATTGAAAATTTAGGACGAAAATATTCCGTTGTAAATTAACATTTACTTAACGAAAAATATATTTTTCGTCGTAAATTCGTCATAAGATATAAACTAAATATATTGTTGTAAATTCGTCGTAGTTAACGACGAAATTACGATGAAAATGATATTCGTCGTAAATCCGTCTTTAATTTAAAATGAATTGGCGAGGAAATATTTTATATGAAAATTAACGAAAAACAACTGAGAATAAATTAGTTGAACACACTTAATTTTAGATTGTACCGGTTTATTTATGACGAAATGAATAGTTGTAAATGCGTCGTTAATGTTTGTTTCAATGGTAATTCTTTGTATTGAAGTTTTGATTATGAGGTTGACCACTATATATAGATTTAATAGGACACGGCGCTATAGATACAATGTCAGATAAAAGACCAACATCTCCATATGATGTGAGGCACCATAGTAAGTTTTATAATCCCTACATTGTATCTATAGCGCTGTGTCCTATTAAAGTACCTGATAAGCTCAAAAGTAATACCCTACAGTACTAAAGCTTTGTCATTGCAGTACTTAGGGGTCGAATCCACAAAGACTCAAGAATCACACAATAGATTATATAGATAAGAATTAAGCTAAGTAAATCAATGAAACAGGAAATTATAACGTAGTTAAAGTGTTGTAAATTCAATGGAGGAGATATAGGTTCAGGGTATTTATCAGGAAATCAAAGAATGCAGATTAACCAACTAGTCAGGGTTCAGGTTATGCACGGTTCTTGAACTCAAATCACTAAACTATAATTAACCAACTGTCGTTGCGAGAATTATCTAAGTCTAAATCACAGAATCCCAAATCTCTTTGCAAATCCTAAAGATCTAAACCAGCATTAAAGTTCAGGTTTGATATGTTCACAAAACAAATAAACCAAATTTCCTTGCGGATAGCTATTTTGCTCACTCTAAGTTCTGTCAGATTATCAATTGCATTATCGTGCTTAATCGATTAACCTAAGATCTAAGTTCCAGATTCGTCAACCTAGAGTTAGCTTTGAGAACAACCTATGATGAAGAACTAATTCAGATTATGAACCCTAACCAACTAATTAACCTAACATTCAAAGAGATCCTTTATTGAGAACCCTAAACCTAACATGAGATCTACTCAGACATGGAGATTGAAACAATAAACATGATTGAATAAATCTCTGAATAAATAATAAAGAAGAGAGTAACAAAAGGGTTCAAAATCTTCTCTCGGACAAACAAAGTTTCAGACTTGTCTCCCTCAGAGAGCTCTCTCACAAAAACCAGAGTAAAATAAAGCATAGCCAACAAAAGTGGCTGAAAAACCTAATTGTAATGCTAAAACACGTTATGGGGCTTCTTGTAATAATTAAAGACTTCTGGACCAAGGTGCAAACTCTCCAGACTTGTAAAAAGTCGCGTTTCCTGTTTCCCTGCAGTCGGTATCGACCGACACCATTAGTGGTATCGATCGACACACTGCTTCTTCTGCTCGCCAGACTGGACTGTCTTCACGAAAACTGGCATAACTTTTGATCGCACTGTTGGAATGACCTCAAACCACTTCCAAATGAACGGTAATCCATTGATCTGTCTTGTATTAAAATTTGAGCTCAATCCATCGGTGGGAAGTTCTTCAACGAATGCCAAACTTCTGACGTCTCTGCATGATTCTACATCTCCATATGCTCATTTTCACCCAAAACGGCTCATTTCTCCCAAAGTCACCTAAAACCTGAAAAGACTCCAAAAATACTAGAATGACTCTATAAATAAGATCTATATCATGGTTACAAACGGGTAAAAACCATGATATATTAACTTCCCCAGACTTAGCCTTTGCTTGCCCTCAGGCAAACAGAAAGCTAAACAAGAGAAAGAGGTTTGAAAAACACGAAGACTCACTTGTTCTTGAAACATTTCAATGACCCTTTTTCTTAGTGCTCCACATATCACCTAACCAGTTCCAGATCTAACCACCATGTACTTCTCCGTAGACATTCGCAGCTTCCCAGACTACACACATTATTTCGCAGCATTGTCCAATAAAGCCCTCATCGCCAGTTTCATCGCTGTAATCAATGCCAAGAACCTTCTAGGCTCTTTCCAATACAATATCATGACAAAAGAACCACCCAAGTTTCACACTTTTTCGTATTGTTTCCTCTCCCCCAGACTTGTTTCTTATCATGTTCTTTTTTTTTTTTTTTAGATCCGCATATACACATTAAGGTCTGAAACGCGAGTATTGATGGTGTTTGCCACCGAATCCCCGGTTCTTCCCTCTCTATGTATCAAAGGCGTAGGTGAATAGTGGTATCACGGGAAATTTTCCTAACCTCGCTACCAACCTTTGTGTGATCATTCCTTCACAAGTAGAATAATGGGATCGCTGGAAATTTTCCTAGCCCTCTACTCAGAAGAAAATCATTTCATCTTTTTATGCTCTTATTTATTAACTTATAATAGGGGAGAGAGATACCATTACTTTCTACACATGGGTTCCTTTGTTAGATACGAATGAGGAATCAAGTTCTATGGACATCAACCACATCGATGAAGTGCAAAAGTTTGGCTCATGCTCGAATGAACTCTGCTGGAAACATGGGTGTCTTCTAGTTAACTGGCCAGCCTTTGGATTTTTCATTAGTCTGATCTAGAACTGATTCTGTAACAATGGTCACTTAGAAGCAAAGTCAAAACAATAGATTCAAGAAAAAGATCATCATCTCCAACAAGTTTTGACTCAATAACGACTGACTCTAAGAAAAACAAACACACTGTCAATAACTACCTCCCCCAGACTTGAACAACACTGTCCCTAGTGTTATTTAGTCTAGAGTCGGTAAAGGAAACCATAAAGGCTGAGTGGGATCGTGAAAAACAAAGAAGTCACCGGATTGGGGTAGGAGTGTCGACCGACACACAGCACTGGTATCGAGCGATACCAGGCTTAGGTCGACACAAAAACCTCTTTTCATCGACATTGATGCAATGTTGCTCTGTTTGTCCCACTGGGTTGCCTCCACGCTCACCACACCCTTTTTTTTTTTTTTTTTTTTTTTGAATGGTGTGGTGTCGCCCGACACTGAGCCCCTTCGCACCTGATTCACATAAAACACAAAAACCCAAAAACAAAAATCAAAAGAAATAAAAGAACTTATGTACAAACTCACCAGTGGGTTGTCTCCCACCAAACGTTTGTTTTACGTCACTAGCTTGATTTTGGCTCAGGTGATCAGTCAGGAGAAAATTGAGAACTTACTCCCAGGCAAGTTCTACAACTAGACACTTCCAGTTCAGAGTTCTGCTCAACATGCTCTCCACAACCTCCTTTCCTTTCTCTTCCAGCTCCGAAGTAAGAATAACTCTAGCCTTAGAGAATGGTTTTGAGGTTCCTTTGCACTTCACCTTATACTCAATCGAATCTCCATCACACTTCTGAGGGATTAAAGACATATAGGCATCACCCTTGACTCTTTTGCTCTTCACCTTCTTCTTTGCCTTAGCCGTTGTGATGTCTCTCTTCGTGATGATAGAAGGACCATCTAAAACGTCTATGACAGTTGGCTCATCATAAAGCTCTTCCAAAAGATCAACCATCAACGTCTCTCATGTAACAACGGTGATGCAAGAGATATGTTTGGGAGCTCTTCCAGAAGGGATGGCTTTATAGGAGATCTCTTTGTCAATGTATGAGAATGAGATTCTCTTACTGGGCGTGTCTATAACTGCACCAACTGTAGTTATGAACAGTCTTTGATATGCTCAAATTAATACCCTAAAAGTACTAAAGCAGTTGTTGTAGTAAGTGTAGGGGTCAAACACAAGAACTCCAGAATTCACGCAATAGATTATATAGATCCGAATGAAGCTAAACCAAGCAATGAAATTGAATGCAGGTGCGTAAAGTAAACAAGTTGTGAATCAATGGGAAGAAGATAGGCTCAGGGTATTTCTCAGGAATTCAATGAATGTAGATAAACTAACTAACAAGATTCAGATTTAGCGCGGTTCTTGAACTCAAATCACTAAAGTATAGCTAACCAACTCTCGTTGTGAAAACTATCTAAATCTAAATCCTATAATTCCAAATCTCTTTGCGAATCCTAAAGTCTAAACCAGCTTTTAGTTCAAGTTTGATATGTTCACAAAACAACTAAACCAAATCTCTTTGCGAATAGTTATTTTGCTCACCCTAGGTTCTGTCAGGTAATTAATCGCACTCTCGTGCCTAATCAATTATCCTAAGATCTAAGTTCTAGATTCGTCAACCTAGAATTAGCTATGGGAACAACCTATGGCGAATAACTAATTCAGATGGTGAATCCTAATTTACTAATTAACCTAACATTCAGAGAAAACCCTTATGAGAACCCTGAACCTAACAAGGAATCTACTCAGACATGGAGAATGAAAACAACATGATTGAATAGATCATCAAAGAAATCAATAAGAAACATGAGTTCAGAGTTGTCTCTCCAAAAAACCAGAGTAGAACAAAGCCTAAATCAGAACGTTATAGCCAAAGTGGCTGAAAAACCTAATTTAAACTCCTAAAACACGTTTTGGGCTAAATTGTAAATAATAAAGTCTTATGGGAAATTTTGCAATTCTTCAACTCTTCATAAAAGTCGCGTTTCCTTCCCAATGGACGCCGGTATCGACCGATACCATGAGTGGTATCGATCGATACTCGGGCAGTGAGGCGCTTCCTTCCTTCATGGTATCAGTATTGATCGACACCAGGTGGTGTCGGTTGATACAAGGGCTTCAAATCGGGTACGCAGCTACACGAACTTCTGTTTTGCTCCAAAATGCTCCAATATCTCCAATTATGCTCCAAACGTGCTAAAACCTGTAAAAAACTCTAAAACACTGCAAAATAGTAAAAAGACTCTATAAAACGGACCTATATCATGGCTTAAAAGGGGTAAAAACCATGATATATCAGTCTTCCAAGAATCAAAGGCGTACTAGATCTTGCACTCATCTCCACAACCTGAAAATCAGTAGGAACCAGACAATCTCCTACTTTAACAAGAAAATCAGGGATTGTACCGTATGGAACTGAGGTGGAGGAGTTTGCAAATGTGAGAGTCATCTTAGGAGATCGAATATCATCAATTCTCAATCTCTCTGCAATTGCCCTTGACATGACATTGACGCTAGACCCTGAATCGACGAGAGACTCTTTGAATTCAACTCCAGAGATAGAGCATGGAACTGAAAATTTTTCTGGGTCTTCCCTCATAGTCAACTGCTTCATTGGTGGTGGTGTGCTTCTTGCCTTGATGAAGAGTGCCTTGATCTATTCTAGAGTTTCTCTGCAATCTTGGAAGTGACTAAGCAAAGGGCGGTTTTCCAAAGTTTCTTCAAAAGACATCGTATGGGGAATCCTCCTTACCATCTTCTCAAACCCGAGCAACTTCTCTGCAGTAATGGGGTTTCTGAGATGTCTAGGTGGCATAGGATATGACACCTTAGGCTTGTAAACATTCTCCTCAACAGTCTTCCCAATAGGCCTAGGGTAAGGTATCCTCGGTTTGTAAACCCTCTCTGGCGTCAACTCAGGTGTCTTCTCGACTGCATGGTCAGTGTCGATCGATACAGGGGTGGTATCGATCGATACACGGGGTTTTGAAATGTCCCGTGAAAGTATATGCACTGGTGTCGATCGACACTGGGTGGTGTCGGTCGATACCCTGGGAATTTCTGAATCCTCATCGTCAAGATCGATGAAATTTCCTGCAGTTAGGCCAATTTTCACTCCTGGATTGACCTCTTTTCCATTCCTCAAGGTGATTGCATTGACGTATTCATTTTGTGAATGAACCATCTTTCCCTTGACAGCTGCTGCAGTCTGAGCTATTTGAGTTTCCAGCATCTTCTGATGAATACTGAGAGCCTCGATCTTTCCATTCAGATCTGTGTACATAGCATCCATCTTCCCATTGAAATCCATTGTTATCTTCTGTTGTCCCTCAATAAGCTGCTCAAGCATAGACTCAACTTTGCTTTCATGAGACTTGTACCCTCCTTGCTGAGCATTGTTGGTAAAGTTTCGGTTGTTGTTTTGCTGGTATTGATACCTTTGACCTTGAAACCCAGCTCCACCAATGTAGTTAACATCTTCTACTTCATCTTCATCGAAATTCTTGACATCAGCAGCAAAGTGGACAGCTTTCTTGGTCTTTCCCATCAAAAGATTGTGCACTGAATCCAACTTAGCCTTCACCTCTGCGATTTGACTGCCATCCAAGTTACCAGCTTGCTTCTTTCGCTTCATGTCTGCATTCTTGGTACTATTGCTAAAAGCCAAGTTCTCAATAAGCACATAAGGCCATCTGGTACCTCCAATCAATCCCTCTGAAGAAAATACCCAGCAACTGAACCTTAGTGAAACCGTGATGTGGAAAATCCCTCTAATACGACCTGAATCTCACCCAAGCAGCCTTAAATGCCTCAGTCGTTCCCTGAGAAAACTGGGAGATCTTGTTCCTAAGCTCCTCAGATCTTGCATCATCATAGAAATTGTTCAAGAACGCATTCTTAGTCTCTTCCCAGGTAGTCAGTGATCCAGGAGGTAACTACTTAAGCCAATAAGTTGTATCTCCACCAAGAGAGTATGGAAAAAGCTTACAGAGGAGGTAATCGTTGGACACTCCATTGTACTTCAAGCTAGTGACCAAGTCCTCAAACCTCTCGATGTGATCCATAGGGTGTTCATGAGAAAGACCATGAAAAGGGTGCTGACCCATAAGAGAGAAGTATGCAGGTTTCAGCTCAAAGTCATTCCTCTGAAAAGCAGGAGGGCGAATCACTGATCGATTAGCATAGAACTGATCAGGCCTGTTGTACTCACCAATTGTCCTACCACGATAAACCACATCATTCCCAACATTCCCAATGACAATCTCCTCAACAACAGCTGGAGGGGGAATGATGTTTCCCTCTCCATCAAGTCGTTGCCCTCTCTCATTGCACAAATGACCCTCTCGGTCTCTGAAAGCTCCAACATCATCACGAACCAAAACCACTGGATTGTTCATCTCTGCTGACCTCTTTGCTTTCCTGATTGTGCGTTCCAAAAGTGCTAGTTCCTCATTGGAAAGATTAGCTAGCTGAGTGCTCTTGTTTCATCTAGTTTCGCGATTAGGTATACACCTGAAACACAAAAGTCAAAGCACGTAAGTAACAAAAATAAAAAAAGAATACGACGAGTATCAACCGACACCAGTTGGGTATCGATCGACACCGTCGAACTTAGTCGAAATTCTTAAGCTGAAATCTAATGGCGAATTTAGAGTCCCCGGCAACGGCGCCAAATTTTGATAAGCTCAAAAGTAATACCCTACAGTACTAAAGCTTTGTCGTTGCAGTACTTAGGGGTCGAATCCACAGAGACTCAAGAATCACACAATATATTATATAGATAAGAATTAAGCTAAGTAAATCAATGAAACAGGAAATTATAACGTAGTTAAAGTGTTGTAAATTCAATGGAGGAGAGATAGGTTCAGGGTATTTATCAGGAAATCAAAGAATGCAGATTAACCAACTAGTCAGGGTTCAGGTTATGCACGGTTCTTGAACTCAAATCACTAAACTATAATTAACCAACTGTCGTTGCGAGAATTATCTAAGTCTAAATCCCAGAATCCCAAATCTCTTTGCAAATCTGAAAGATCTAAACCAGCATTAAAGTTCAGGTTTGATATGTTCACAAAACAACTAAACCAAATTTCTTTGTGGATAGCTATTTTGCTCACCCTAAGTTCTGTCAGATTATCAATTGCACTGTTGTGCCTAATCAATTAACCTAAGATCTAAGTTCCAGATTCGTCAACCTAGAGTTAGTTTTGAGAACAACCTATGATGAAGAACTAATTCAGATTATGAACCCTAACCAACTAATTAACCTAACATTCAAAGAGATCCTTTATTGAGAACCCTAAACCTAACAAGAGATCTACTCAGACATGGAGATTGAAACAATAAACATATTTGAATAAATCTCTGAATAAATAATAAAGAAGAGAGTAATAAAAGGGTTCAAAATCTTCTCTCGGACGAACATAGTTTCAGACTTGTCTCCTCAGAGAGCTCTCTCACAAAAACCAAAGTAAAATAAAGCGTAGCCAACAAAAGTGGCTGAAAAACCTAATTATAATGCTAAAACACGTTCTAGGGCTTCTTGTAATAATTAAAGACTTCTGGACCAAGGTGTAAACTCTCCAGACTTGTAAAAAGTTGCATTTCCTGTTTTCCTGCAGTCGGTATCGACCGACACCATTAGTGGTATCGATCGACACACTGCTTCTTCTGCTCGCCAGACAGGACTGTCTTCGCAAAAACTGGCATAACGTTTGATCGCACCGTTGGAATGACCTCAAACCACTACCAAATGAAAGCTAATCCATTGATCTGTCTTGTATCAAAATTTGAGCTCAATCCATCGGTGGGAAGTTCTTCAACGAATGCCAAACTTCTGGCGTCTCTGCATGATTCTATATCTCCATATGCTCATTTTCACCCAAAACGGCTCATTTTCCCAAAGTCACCTAAAACCTGAAAAAACTCAAAAAGACTCCAAAAATAATAGAATGACTCTATAAATAAGATCTATATCATGGTTACAAACGGGTAAAAACCATGATATATCAGTACCCAATGGAGATGTGACGCAAGAAAAACATTGTGTAACACAATCTTTCCGCCGAGATTTGAGTGCCATGTTGAGTTGCCCAAGCAACATCTCCATTGGGTGCTTTAATAGGACATGGGGCTATAGATACAATGTCAGATAAAAGACAAACATCTCCAGTCATATGATGTGAGGCACCATAATCTATGATAACATCATATCGACTTTCCTTGCCAAATAGAAGAAGTTTGTCTCTCTTACTAGAAAGTTTTTCAGATGTACCCGATTTCTGTGATTTCATGAAATTGGCTAGTGAATTACACTGTTATAGAGTGAAATTGGGAATGCCCATCATAGAAGAAGCATCAGTGGCATTAGCACAAGCTGCTACAACACGCCCTCTACCTCTGCCGACACCTTTTCCATCTGACTTCTCCGTCCACCATTCGGGATACCCGTGAAGCTGGAAACAACTAGACACTTCATGTCCCGACTTGCCACAATGTGTACATTTCGCAGCTTTGTTGTTTGTGTGAACTGCAGCTGCCGTTGGCTGTGTCATTGCAGAGAAACCAACTGATGTAGTACGCTCATCTGAAGCTCGCGTTGCATTGAGATGACGTTCTTCTTGAATTATCTGAGAGTATACCTTATACATATTGAGATCTGATTCCCGACTGAGCAGATTTGAACGAGTTGTGCATAATCTGGTACTGTCGAGACCCATCAGAAATTGATGCACATGAATCTTCTCACAATGTTGCTGGTATTTCACCATGGCTGCACACGAGCCATCACCACAACAACACTTGAAACCAGAGTCAAAGTCCGCCAATAATCCCAAAGCACCTTGTGTTTGCCGTAATAAGTCTCCACCGATTGTCCGTCTTGTTTACAAAAACACAATCAGCCCGCAACTGGTGATCACGAGTTCCATCACAGAGAAACGTCTCTGTAAGCCATTCCACATCAATTTTGCGCTTTCAACAAGGGAAACCGATGAGCGCAAACGTGGTTCAATACTGCTGTAAATCCAGCCAATGATCATTGAATTGACTATGTCCCACTTCTCAGCATCATCGGAGTTGTTGGACGGCCTCTTCAAAGTTCCATCGAGGACACCCACCTTCCTCTTCGTCCGTAGAAAGTTTGTCATGAGCTTAGCCCACCTTTCATAGTTGGCACCATTCAAGAGAATCGGTGTTTGTGCTTGCCTCGTCTTGTCATACAGATACAAGTAATATGGAGAAACAAGAGAATCAGTGTTTGCAACATTAGATCCCATGATTTCGTAGGAGTGAAAAAGAAGAAGAAGAAAATGAAATCGGGAAAAGAAAAAAAATATGTGTTTTAGTTTATGATTTCTGTCTCTGATACCATGGAAATTAAGGGAAAATGTGTGTATTCCATTCACAAAGGTAAGGTATATATACAACTTACAAGAGATCTATATTAAATAAAGAATCTCCTACTTATGCTAATTACATCAGTGATTACGGGAATCACGCTAATTACACAATCATAGGGATATAGTCCGTCGTAATATTTTGAAATCTCACGATTCCAAATGCTACACTCACTGCATATTATCCATCACTAAGATCTAAGCGCGAAACTAGTTGGAATCCGAGAGAGGAGGAGCTGAATGGACTCGTTGACTTGTTTTTCAAAATTGTTGATTATGGATCTTCCGTATATCTACGCGCGAAACTAGTTAGGTTCTTCGCGAGCTTCACTTGTCGTTGTTGAATGGCGTTTGGATTGGGTTTTTTCGGAAGTGGAATTGATAACGAGAAGTTTTTGGAGGTGTTAACGGAGGCGAACAAGGTTATCGAAAAATTCACGGCGGAGGCTATTTTTCCAGTGTTTGGGTTGATCAGATCTCCTTGCTTGAATCTAGTAAGAGGAAGAGCTTTCGAGATCTCAACACACCAGAAAGTCGTTGTTAATCATCGCGAAACAAAGACGGAAGAATAAAGCGGATATCTCATCGATGTGTTGCTCAAATTACAAAGTCAAGAAACAAAACTCGGTTCCACATTACGGAAGTTCGTGTGTCTTGCTATTGCTCGTGGGATACTATGGTGTATGTTACTCGGATAATAACATATGTGTACAAGTAATTATGATGGTGGAGTCTCTACTATTTAACATATCCGGATAATAAAATATGTATGCGAGTATCAAATGTTGTGTTTATTATTATTGTTAGTGTTTCAAAAAACGGTATAGTTTATGTTAGTTGAATAATAAATATGTATACAAGTAATGTAGATGTTGGAATCTATAATATATTACATATCTGTTACATATTTTATATATACACATTTTGTTGCATATGATATGGATAAATTTATGTTTAGATAGTCTAACAATAATAACTGTGAGTCCAAATGGTTGATATGGGAGGAATAGATAAAAATTGGGATAGTGAAAAATTAATTAGTGGAATATGGAAGTTAGAGGAAATTTTTGATTCCACTTGTTCCTCTCCAATTTAGTAGAGGAACATGTTCCTTTTAAATTTGTTCTATTTTTCATTTTCTTCTAACAGAATGAGTGAAATTTGTTTTCCACCATTTTTATTGCAAATGGTAATATTTGGGAGGAATATAAAGTAACACCTAATTTCCTCCAATTTTGTTCCTCTAAGATAACAACCATTTACACCATGTGTTAGCAACTAATAAAAGCCAGCGACACTGTTCATCCACCATCCTGCCGACACTGTTCATCTACAAATCGAAGACATTATTCATCACCAGATATTTAGTGGATAAGTTGCTAATTAAATATGTTATCGTGTTAACCCAATTAACATATAATATGTTAACGTGCTAACAATAATATATGAAACTTGTAACGTGTTAACAATACTATTCGATATTTTATAACGTGTTAATCCAATTAACATATAACATGTAACGTGTTAACACAGTATGATAGTGTGCTAACGATAATATATGAGACTTGTTAACGTGTTAACACAAATATCCGATACTTGTTACATGTATCATATATTATTGTCAGTATGTTAAAATATTATGTTAGCGGGTTACAAGTTTCAGATATTATTGTTATTCTGATGATGAATAGTATCGTCGATTTTTGATGAACAATGTCGACGGGATTATTAGTTGCTAAACAGTGTCGACGGGATGAACATTGTCAGGATTATTAGTATCGTAGACTTTGGATGAACGGAATGGCAGATGAACAATGTCGACGGGATGGTGGATGAACAGTGTCGACGAGATGGTGGGATTATTATTATCGTCGAGTTTGGATGAACAGTGTCGGCTGGATGAACAATGTCGACATGATGGTGGATGAACAGTGTCGCCAACTTTATTAGTTGCTAACGCAGTTTTCAAATCAATGGCATTGTTGTAATTATTTGAAATAGTGAAGGATATTTATGGTGTAATTTTATTTCTCTTTCTATTTACCTAATTTTACAATTAATTTTTTTCAAAAACTAATTTTGTTAATAATTAATACTACTTACTCATATTACCCTTATTTTTATTATTGTTCCCAAAACCGTAATCTATGTTAGTCGGATAATAAATTATGAATACAAGTAATATATATATATATATATATATATTAGAACCCATAATATATCATCTATCCTTATACATTTCGCATTCATTTGATAACTAGCATTTAATGAATGTGAGACCTACAAGATATGATAATATTATAGCACATATGCTAATATTATTTGCAGTAAATAGATATACAGACGTGGCATGCACATGAAAAATTAAAATCGTCAATTACATAGCATCTCCAAATAGTGATTTTAGTTTTGTAAAAGTTTTTTGTCATTCCACTAATATCTTCACCTTTCTTTGTTTATTACCCAATTATCTTTTTTTTCTTATGCCACAATATTATGGCTAAAAAATTAAGGTTACATTTAGAGTAACAACAATTGATGGACCTCAATAATGAGATAATTAGTTTTCAGATTTGATCATTATTCCTATATACTATTGACATACGAAAAGTCCGTTTAACCCCTACATTATATATGACATAACTAATAATGATAAAGAGAGAGAATTGAAGTTTTGATGTTGGTGTCAAAGGAATATTTTTTATTTTGGATTTTGTTCAATTTGAGTTTCTCCAAAATTGGAGAGAGACATAACTAGTTAACGAGGAAGAATCGTGACCATTCGTTAACTTTCTAGAATTTTCCTTTTCATCCAAAATTCTCATTTATCCCAACAACAAGAGTTACTCATCTTTCTCTAAGTCAAACGAGATACGCGACGGAGATAGTTGTTGAATTTCAAGCGATTCTCCTAACTCCACATAGATTCGTCCGAGTAACGATTTGAAAGGTAATAGTTGAATCGATTTATGGTTTTGTTTTTCTTACTCCGATTATCGAGTTTTCAATTTAACACGTCGACGATGTCTGATTTCTTTATTTCTTATTCAATTGACAGATCTCTAACTCTCGAAACATATGTTCGCCGTCAGTGAAGAGCCCATCAGAGTCAGAGTAAATCTCTACCATAAGATGTCGCTTATACATCAACTGAAGCAAAGTCTAAGCGCTACAAAGTTAAAGTTCATGAGTGAATCATTAATGACCACTGTGAATAAATTCTTCTCAACTAGTTCGTTAATGACGTTTATACTATCAGTCTGTTTTCGGATAACAATGTTTTTCTGTTTTTTTCGGATAACAATGTTTATTTTTGTTATGTTAACATATGTCTTGGTCAGATTTGGATATTATAGACAAAATTGATTTGTTTTTTTCTGTTCTTCTACTATTCAAATATTCTTATCATAAATGTTTTCAAATTTTATATATCTACATTGCTTTTTCATCCATAAAGTGGTATCGACATATTCACGACAGTTAATTGTTATCCGCATATCTGTCTTCTAATATATGTATTATCGTGATACATATATTGTCCAATAACAATAACATGGTTATTTGTGATTCAGAGCATTTAAGCCAAATTTATATGTTTTCAGTTTCGGGTTCATAAGTTAAGGTAATAGGGTTTGGTGGTTTAGGGTTTAGGGTTTTTGGTTAAGGGTTTAGAGTAAATGGTGTAGGGTTTAGTGAATATGGTACATTTAGATGCCATTGATAGTTTATTTATGTATTATCGTGATACTTATATTATCCAATAACAATAATATGGTTATATAGCAAGCCAAATCTATATGTTTTCATTGTTTAGTGATTAGGGTTTGGGGGTTTACGTATTTGTTAGCGGGGTTTAGGGGTTTTGGTTTAGAGTTTATGGTTTATGATTTATAGTGTTTTTTTTTCACTCAAAATCATTTCACAAAGTCTCAGATTATCTGGCTAACTTAGTTATACATTTACTAATAACGCTGAAGACATGATCATTTTTTTAGAAAAAAAATTATATACTGTCATCTGATACCCAAACTACCTATTGTTTCCGAAATGAACTCAAATCTCATCCACTCCCATACTTTCATTCGGAGTTTGTTCTTCATTAATCACGAAAATATATTGACAAGTGATTCTCACATCATCTCTATCACAACGTCAACGTTATTGGTAGATAAACTCAATAACAAGATAACAAAGTTGAAATTATCAACTCATTATCGAATTGTATCTAATAATTATTAAATTAATAAAACCCACAAAATTAACCCTTGTAGATTTTCTTCAGCGCGCTGGCGTTACTCTCTCCAAGGCACCAAATATTTTATGAGGATTTAATGTTTTGTCTCCTCATTTACCGATGCACTTCTCTCAAGTTACTCATAAGGGTATTTTCGTTCAAAATCTGCTCAACCAATTTCTAAAACAAATTTTGAATCCTCCGTATCTACTTACCTAATTTTGTGGTCAACAAGGGCTACTTACCTCAATCACCCTTATAATTAGATAGGGTGAGAAACTACAAACTTGGAAAATGTTTTTCGGACCAAACAGGTTTAAATATTTCAAAATTATTAGACTAACCTAGCGTACCGATAATATCTTTTTAGTTTTTGTTGGCAAAACGTGATTACAAAACTGCTATTACTATTTTCCACCTAGGCAAAAATTGATTTTATTTACAGAAAAACATGCGCGCTAATTTACGAAAGTCTATCGTTTTTTGATGGCAAATTTTTGTGTTGATGGTAGACTTATTTTAGGCCGTAAATTTGTTTGATGGACGATAGATTTGTTGTGATTTAGTAGACTTATTTTGGTAAACATATTTATACGACTCGGTAGAGATGTTTGAAGGCGGTAGATATATTAATTTTTGGTAGATTTATTTGTTTTGATATCAAATTTGTTATGGGTTGATAGACTTGACAACCGAACGGTTGAGTTTTTGGTAAATTTTTGTTCATGTCCTTTACAGTCTCCCTGACCTGGATAATTTTATGACCTTTTCAACGACCCTCTGTCCAATCACATCCTAGAACTATTGAAAGAAATGCCATTCATTCCATCGGGTTCATGACACTTATTCAGATTTATGTCAAAAACTGCTCTCTTCAGTTCCTCTACTATACTAATCTTTAAACGCCCCTAATTAAGCTCTTGAGAGATAGAAGGACTCACAACTTTCAACTCTTCAATCTCTTAACCAACATCCTTTGAAGAGAACAATCATCTAAAATAGGCGCCAACCACTTTTCCCATCTCTTCATCTGCTAACCACTTTTCCCATCTTTTCATTTCCATATGTTATTATGAGCTTTTATGTTCTTTGTAACTGCATGGAAAAACTTGGTATGGCGGTCTCCATTCTACAACCAATTTAGCATGTTTTTATGCTTCAAAAAAATCTCTTCATTTTGTTACTCCTTGTTGAGCTCATTACAAAGCATACTAACCTTTGCCTAGTTGAAGCGATTTGTCTCATTGCCATGTCAATCTGATGGTGAAGCTCCTAGATTCTTAAGCCTGAGTTAGGCTTTAAGATCTTTTTATAGCATGAGGTTGCTTTTATGCACCCCTTAATAGCTTCCATCACTGATCCATTGCTATCTAGAAAGGGTTTCCACCTTTCAATAATAACATCTCTTAGTCCTTCTCTCTCTCAACCCATCTCTAGTCAAATCTAAAAGTGGCCCACTTTTTGCACTGTTCTCCCAACAAACTTGTTATTGAGGGCAATGGTTAGAACAAACTTTTTTTAAGTGCGAAAGCTTCTATCCAACCCTCATTGGCTACTGTCATGTCAAGCCTGCACTACACCAACTCCTTATTTATATTCCAAAAAAAAATATTGATTTTCGAAATGCCTTACTTCCCACATTCCATAAGTATTGAGCATTTATGTGAATTCTTTGCATGAAGAGTTTGATTTGTCAGTCTGGGTCTACTAGCTCGTTGAAGTCTTATTTCATCATCCATTATCTAATTATGTTCACTCTAATCCTGTATAACCTCTCCTAGACTCCTCAACGTTTCTACTTTACTAGATCACCATAGTTTGTTTTGCTCTTTTTGTACTATTTTTTGCCCAAAATAACTGTAAAGACTCTAGATACTATAAATACTCTAAAATACAAGAAGTCTTATGAAAATTGAGTAAAAATACTAAGATAAATAACTAAAAATCAGTTTTAAAAGATGTAAAAACGGGTTACATCAGCTAACTTCCTAAACTACAACAGTTCGTCCGCTCTTACCCAAACTCTAGATCTTACATACTCCAACGAATTAGATTGTTTTGTGTTGAGATCCACCAACTCTACTCTACACAAAGGTTCCACAATGCTTTCTACCTCATGATTGTTCAAAAGATGGATCAAAAAAGCCTTTTATCCTAATTCATAAAGGTATAGTGTTTAAGAAGTCCGGTCCCGAGTTAAGCTTCTACTGATCGAGAGATACCATCCATCCATTTAAGAATCAACGGCCTCAGAAGAGGATGTGATGGAGATCCTTTTTGTTTTGAAAAATGAATTGGACTCTATATGCTCTCCCACTCTTCCTCTGTATGCATGGTCTTCCAGTCCCTAGATAGGTGAAAGCGCTTTAACTAAATCTCTAAATTTGTAAACTATTGGGTTCATACATCTCATTGACATTCATAGTGCTTTCTTTGATTAGGTCTATAATGATCCCATCTAGAGCCTTGAGCGCATCCATGAGGAAAAAATCTTTCCTCTTCGTGGGCCGATTCTTTGTTGACGACATTGTTCATTACCGGATAACATAAAACAGTCTGTGATTTTAGCGGATAACTATTGGATTAACATGCTAAATAATATGGTATCGCTATAAGTTTATGTTAATCGTGTTAACCAATTATTATATCATACAAAAATATGCAAATTTAAATTAAAACGTGAATTAATGTTATTTATTTATGTATATATCAATTTGATAAAAAGAGATTAGTATTTCTCATACATAATTAACATGATAACAATTATAATTGAAACGACCACACTTTTTTTTTTTTAAACGGAATTAAATAATACAAACACACATAAACACAAAACCAGTGTTAACAGTTCTACAACAGCGAAAGCAATACAACAACAATTAAAAACCCCGGGTCCTAATCATCCCCTCTTCACTGCCTCGATTCCACGATCACGCCTTATCTTTACCTGCATCGACAAAAGTGATGCATCAACATTTGGCTAACCAAACGCTGAGTGAGATTGATCCTCCCAACAACAGGCTAACAATTAACAACAATGAGCAATTAACAATACGAAGAATTAATTAACACCAATTAAAACTTCCAGCACCATCAGTAATTCAACTCTATGAAAAACTAAACACACACGCACANCCCCCCCCCCCCCCCCCCCCCCTTGTATCGATCGATGCCCAAACCAAAACACAACCTCCCGACAAGGGACTGGTATCGACCGATACACCCCTAGTATCGATCGATACCGACTCAACATGAGTCTCCCAACAAGGGACTGGTATCGATCGATACACCCCTGGTATCGATCGATACTCCCCTGCGATTCACGGCCTACGCGAAATCTAAACTCAGAAATCGCCACACAAATCGCCACACAAGCCACAAGATTCAACAATCAAGCTTAACTAAGCATCACACAAGCTTAATTGCTAACCTTTGGTCACAACTCACCTTAAATCGGACGGATCGAGCTCTAGAAGACCTTCCGTCTCACGCCAAAACCAACGCTCCTCCAATCCCTTCTTCGAGCTTCTCACCAAGCTCAAATCCCCTTGATCTCGCAAGATCCAAGCTTCACCAAGCTTCCTTCCCTTTCTCTCTCTCTCTCTCTCTCTCTCTCTCTCTCGCGCAAGACCAACTCTCGTTTTTCCAAAAGAAACGATGGTTATCCGTAAGAAGAGAAGAGAAGAGATATAAAGAAACAACTAACTCCGCACGGTATCGATCGATACCACCCTGTATCGATCGATGCCCCTCGAACTGGTATCGATCGATACTCACCTGGTATCGATCGATACTAC
Organism: Eutrema heterophyllum; assembly: GCA_002933915.1. Lineage (NCBI taxonomy): Eukaryota > Viridiplantae > Streptophyta > Magnoliopsida > Brassicales > Brassicaceae > Eutrema > Eutrema heterophyllum. Next base: position 555,111 of record PKMM01026163.1, on the reverse strand, counting down.
CCCGGAACATACCCGAATTAATTATTTCACCCCTATAATCAATTCTTCCGGAACGCGGGCGTTACAATAATAACATGTTATATAGAATGTTAACATGATAACAATAATATCTTATACTTGTAATGTGCTAACATTAATATCCGATACTTGTAACATATAGTAAATATCCGAATAATATTTGTATTAACATTGTAAGATAATAAATATACCGATAATATTTATATTAACGTGTAATTTATACAAAATATTCAAAAATAATAATGGTGAGATTAACATGATAACAATGATAATAACATGTTCAATAGAATTATACTGACAACAATAACAATAATGAGTTAGTAATCATGTAACTCATTAACTATTTTGTTATCTCTATAATATTATTTAAGAAGACATTTTTGAAAATGAACTTTGTTATGTAAGTTATTACATGAAATGTCATTACAAATAAGAAAAGATAATTAAAATAGAAAATGATATAATTGTCTTTTAAAATTATTGATGAGAATATGGAAAATATTTATTTCTCATTAAAGATATTATTTACTATTTAGTTTTTTTAATTATTATGATATTATTTAATAATAATCAATCCATACACATTCAAAAAGAAAATATAATCGAGATCTTGCAATATTTTTCACTATGATTATTATATTTATTTGAATATATATCAAAACAAAGTTTGAAAAAATATTTTACTAATTTTATAAAGAGTAGACACGAGAAGAATGATTTTTTTAGAGTTTGTGGACTGATCACGAAAACCATAGTCATTAAGCGATGCATATTAGAGTTATGTTTTCAAGATTATAGGTTTTTGCGGGTTAACCCGAATATTATTTTAGTTCATTGCAAAACGGGTTAAGTAGACATGTTAGTCTGGGTTAACAGTTTTATATATAATCATTAGTTAAACCTATTATAAAATTTAGATAAATTTATTTTTTCTTAAATTTCAAAACAATTTTTAAGAAAAAATTATCTCGCGCTATATAGCTAGCGCGGGTTGAATCCTAGTTGATTAATTTTACCAATAACAACACACATATTAATCACATAATTTTGTGTAAAACAGTTATCGTTTTCCACAACGACCAATCCGTTCACGAATCCGGGAGATTAATTGATGGCATCTCTTTCAGCTCAATCGTCGGCTTTAATATGCCAAAAAATTCCTCTTTAACCATAATCGACGCGCCGGAGACGGATATTGAAGAAGAGAAACGGGTGAATCATCGACGTACATCTGAAAAGAAACCGTCGATGCTTCTTTACCATTTTACGGCGCTAGAGGAGGTGGAGGAGAGAAATAAGTGAGCGAAGAGATAAGAAAAGATAGAAGAGAGAGAATAAAAAAATCAGATGTTTTCCGAAGAGAGAAGAGAAAGAAAAGATAAGAAAAATAAACAAAAAAAGATTAAAAAAGAAAGTAATTTCCACTGCCCAATCACAATTTAAAAAGGGTATTATCACTAAGTAGTATTTTATAACATTGAAATTAAGCTCGGAGAGTGCGACACTATTCGAAGCTACTGCTCATCGTGTAAAGACTTCCACATCCCTACACCTGTGAGAAAGGTATTAGATGTCCCTTACGTAGATTACGTAATGATGTGGGCCCCAAATATACTGTCAGATGTTCTAAAACCCTCTTAGATTTTGTTGTTTTTTTAAAAATTAAAAAGTATCAATAAAGTGGGAAAAGCCGGACGGTGAAACTTAAAGGTCTAGGGTTTCTTCTTCAAACCTTTCTCCCATGAAAACTTCTCGTAATTCTCTCGATATTTCTTCTTTTCACTCGATCCTCATTTTTTTGATTTCAGAGAACATTAGATCTAACCCTAGTCATCCCGTCCGTTCTCCTTGAGAATCGCGTAGTCTTACTCTGAAGGACTCCGAATCGGCGGTTACTCCTCAGTCGGCGGTTAATCCTCAGTCGGCGGTCTGAACCTGTTGTTGCGGTTAGTTAAATTTTGGTTTTTTGTTTTCCAGATTCTTGCCTTTATGGGTTCCGATTGACAGATCCATGCAAGTTATAGTGTATGTTTAACCGATTTCTAAATTGAAGGGTTTCATAGTTAATTTTTCCCAATAATTTTCAACAGATGGCTGATAGCGATCTCCCTCAGAGGATTCTCGGTGCTGGGCAAGCCCCCATGGGCCACCGTGTTAACATTTACCAAAAAATGTCGGTTCTCTCTGATATTGAAGTCACCCTAGACGACCATGAACGAGAATTCATGAAGAAATCTCAGTTTGGAAAACTTTTCGAATTCTCGGGCCAGCCTGCGTGGTATGGGGGCATTCGGCTTGTTCACTCTTACGCGGTTGCTGGATGTGAAGGAAGAAAATGAGATATGGGTTCTTTTTGCTGGAAAACCCATTCGATTTTCTCTCAGGGAGTTCAAGATTGTGACCGGGCTTAAGTGCGGCAAATACCCAAATATAGAAAAGAAGAAAAAAAGAGCGCATGTGATACCACACTTCTACAAGACACTTTTTGGATCAGAGAAAGAAGCCTCGATAGAACGTGCCATTGAGATATTGCAAAAGCAGTCAGTCGAGGACTCTCACATGCGTTTGCGGTATGCGTGCCTTGCTATCATCGATGCCATCCTGGTCTCGTCTGTTCACTTCAACCGTGCCAAGGTGAATATGGATCATGCTGAGATGGTAGAAGACTTTGATTCAGTTCTATCGTTCCCCTGGGGAAAGCTGTCTTTTGATATGATGATGACTTCCCTTAAAGGATAGGGACTTAGTGCAGATTGCAACTGCCAATGTTGTTGTGTCTGGCTTGTTTCCAGCTTTACAAATGGTTGTGTTAGAGGCTGTACCAGCTATTCAAGAGGACAATGATTATTCGGATGAGGAGGATAGCTGTGTCGAGAGGCCTGAGGTTCGTGGGGGATTCTTGAAAGATCAACTCCAGCTCAACAAAGCTAGAGTACTTGACGCAGAGGAGGAGGTAGTTTATTTTATTTTTCGTAACTTATAGCATGTGCAACAAGTTGTGTCCCATCTGATTAAATAGTAATAGATAATTGTGTTTTCATTTCGATTTTGGATAAACTGATTAATTAACAGCTCGCGTTGATATTTTTGCGGTAGCTTGTGGTCTAGCCAATAGGTAAGCTGAAGGGGTTCGTGGATAACTTTGTTTGAAAAGTATTTGAGAACTGGGTTACCTTAAGAAACCAGGATAATCTTGTTAACAGGGCCTACTGATTATTTCGGTGGCAAACATGCAAGTAAGTTAGGTGGCATAATAGTTGGTCTCTTTCCGCATGTAGTTGTGTGGTTTAGCTAGTCACAAGACTCAATTGTGTCGTTGTTAACTCCGTTACAAGATAATTAGATAACTGCGTTAGCTACATGATTAAGTATGACATTAATAGCATCTCATATGGATATTCTCGTTGGCAATTGTTTGAAAGTAAGTTAGCAGGCACTATGTTATTGAATTCTTGGGGTCTAAAGCATATCCCTTTTGCAGGTAGATGTGGAAACGATCATACAGTCATAAGTTGAATTCAACCGCGAAGTGGAAGACCTTTCATGGAGTGATGATGAAGTTGATGAAAGGGTGGATCATATGATGAGGCTTGTGAATCAAGGATTTGAGTTCAAGAGTGAAATGTTTGGCTGTGGTCTCACACCCGATGAGCTTGTTGGTCAAATAAGGAGTAGAAGAGGTGGTAGGAAGGTGAAGATAGCGGCAAACAAGAAGGGAAAAGGGAAGATGAGGAAATCTTCTGGAATTTCGCGACCCGGTCCTAGCTCCTCAACAACTGCGCAAGACGGCGATAATATTGGGAGGGTTACGGAGTAAAAAATCTGCACCATTGTTGCCGATATGCTCGCTAATAGCCTCAAGAGTATTGAAGATGGTGTAACCAACTGGGTTATCAAACACACAACTATCGATGTTAACTCTGACTTGGGAGCTACCTCCACGGAGCCAACAAATTCTAAGAAAAGGCATCGTCAGCCACCTGGTGACCCACCTGTGAACCACCTAACACCTCTTTGGGAATTTCCAGAACATTCCGGTCCAAGATCCCCCCCCTGGTGCGTACCCAAATGACACCAGTGCATTCAACAATGTGGGGAGTCCCACAATATTGCCATCTGTGGAGGAGATTGTATCCCATTATGCCGGTTGTTTTGGTTCTGTCGAGCCTGAAGTTAACAATATTCGTGCTGAATCAAACGATGTTGAAGAGCTTAGACTCAAAGTGGACACCCATACGAAGGTTTGTTAACATATCACAATATTTTCGTTTTCAAAGAAAAAGGATATTAGTGGACAATGTTGTCTAAACCTCATCAATGTAAAAGTTAACGTATTTATAACGTTGACTACATAGCATGCCGAAGGGTCCCTGCCTCCCAGACACACTCAATCAAAAGATGGTGAAGACAGTGAAACAGAAGATGAAAACCAAATGAAGGTATTACTAGTAGGAGATAACAAAGATGTTATGACTCGTTATCAGTTGCTAAGTTTACACTTTCTAACATATTACCCAGGATCCGGAAGGGCCCCTGCCGCCATCAGAAGATGCGGGAGATGCTGCAACACAAGTGGACAACCAAATTAAGGTATTAATAGAAGCAAATGAAAAATAAGGTGCTTAGTAGTAGGAGATGACAAAGATGATAAAGATGCGATGACTCGTTTTTAGTCGATTTTGTTTATAGAACATCACATCAGCAGATGTTCTTCTTCTCGCGCGTAGATAATATTTAGTTCACATTCTGCAATAACTAATATATATCACAGGATTGGGAAGACTCCCTGCTGTTTAAAAAGACGCCAAAAAATGATGGTGAAGATCCTAGAAACGAAGACGACAATCAAACAAAGGTATTGAATTGTCTGCACTAGCAGTCGCTAACTTTTTTACTATTACTGTAATCACTGTTAACAATGGCAATTGGTAACTTCACATGTTAACACATGTCATTTCAGGTAGCCCACATAAATCAGCTCACGCAAGCTTCCAAGCTTCGAGGAAAAGGTAAGATTATGAGCAAAACTATTGTACAACCACGTTAACAGAAAACTTGTTAACGATATTATAGAAAACTTCTTTGTTATCATCCGTAACAGCTAGCTTTCATTGTTATCACAGGGCAACCCACCCAAATCAGTCAATCAAGAACCAAAGGTAGACCTCTATTATTTCTTCTCGGAAACCCTGTTAACCTAGTAATTGCTAACTTCCATTGTTAACAATTGCAAATAAGAAATGTCGTTCTTATGTTGTGTAACTGCTTACCTTTGTTAACACAAGAACATGTAGACAAATCACCCATATCATCGTCTTCCATGAAAGTACCCAGCGACGGACCAAATGTAAGAGTCCTAGTTATTTAATCTCACTTCCTGGTTAACGTTGCCTCTGTTAACTTTTTTATCGTAAAATACATGGTTGCGCTTTTCTCATGATGGAAATGCCAATCCCCATGATTTACCTTTGGGAGACCATTTGGATGATCAAACTACATCCGCGGATGATTTGGAGCCAGGACGGACGAGGAAAAGCAAGCGCCCACAAATGCTTTCAACCCGTATCGAAAGCCCTTATGAATGTGAGCAACGGATTAAGGCTACTTTTGCGTGCAGCCCCCCTAACGATGATGACGTACTATACCAACAAACCATTAAGTCCTTGAAAGGGTTAGTTGAGCACTTTAATTTGAACCACTACCAATTTTGCCTCATAACATCACTCAATTTTGGTTAATGTTATCATGATTAGCAGGCCTATTTCTATCGGGGGGCCAACTCAGTTAACGGTCAAAGATATCAAAGACTTACTAGGCAGGCAGAAATTAATGCCAACAAAGGTATGCTATATTATATTATTGTACCTTTGTTACGTAATAAATGTTCAGGACGTATTACATAATCCATTAACTTTGTTTGTGGACACAGGTAATGGACACTCTATGTACTCTCGAAAGGCACCTTTTTAGAGTCGATCCTCGCAAGCCCAGAGCTCATGTTCTGGATACTAAGTTTGTCTCACTGCTAACGAAGTTGTATCCAAAATTCAACAAGGCTCTTAACAAGACCAAAATTAAATTCTCCAAAGCTGTCATTGAAAAAATCGAGGGAGTGGGCGTTGATGACTGCGCCACATGATTCACTGATGCTGATTACCTCTACCTTCCTTTGAACCTTGACATCAAGCAATGGGTGTTCCTTGCGGTTGACCTGTTATCTTCGAAGATTCTAGTACTCGACTGCAACGCCAACCTAAGGTCCGATGCTAGCATGTTTTCAGAAATTCGCCCCCTGGCAGTCATACTGCCTTATTTGTTCAAGGAGGCGGCACTGAACGACCAGATGAGTCAAGTGGCGAGTACTCAGTTTGAGATTGAACGAATTAGCGCTGTTCCGATCACGTCCACCTATGACTCCGGTATGGTTGCCTTCTTCCTAATGCTGGATCATGCCCTCTTTGGCTTGCATGCGTGTTTGGAGTACGATCTTGCAAAGGTGGAGATGGATACCAAGAAACTGACGGTAGTCCTCATTGAGAAATACCGGAGGCCAATCCACGCAGCAATCCCCCCCCCTCCTAGGTAACTTATGGGTCTTTTTATTTTAGGCAAGTGAGTGCGCAATGGATTGTCAAACTTGTGTATGTTTTATTTTCATAATGTTCGTTGTATGCGATTTATTACGGTGGAACCCTTCTTAGCCGATAACATAATTATGTAACTCTTTAGCGATGCCGGTATTATGAAGATGATAACATTATTTTTCACGGCTTCATGCAATTTTAAGCTTTACGAATCCCTTTACTTTAAAATTACACAAATGACTTCAACTTTTGACATGTTAAGTTATCTAACTGAATCACTCGGCAGGCAACCATATTAACGTAAAACATAGTTAACATATAACGCAACTCAGAGGCCGTTAAATTCGATCCCAAATTTTCTACAGCTGTACCAATTATCAGATAACTGTGTTAACGTGTTAATGCGATTGATTTTTACCAACGACTTGGTAGGGAATATATATTTTCTCTTATGGCTGCAACATTGTTTCATTGATGGTGGTAAATATTTTACATAAGCCAAACACGATCCTACGTAGCCGTCACTATAAACACACCAAAAGGGGACAGTTACATACATTATTTATTTACATTTTTTAAACAAGACATTGCTATAACCATCACTCACCATCTACTAAAGCAGCCATAATTTAACAAAAAAAGTCTAGTCCCATATCCACAGTCATGTTTTTAAACCCCTGCAAAATGGACGCCCAAATGTCAACATCAAACCCCCCTGTACACTATGCTTGTAATGAGTTTAGAAATTTGTTTATTACCGGCGAATGGACTTTGCATGTTGAACGGTTGTGGCCACGCCCCCGGCAGCGTGTGCACTTTCTCTTAGAGACACACTGAATATGATCGTTACCGATAACAAATTAGTTTGACTGTTAACCATAACTTCAGTTGATAACATAACTATATATATATATCAATAAACTATTTAACAGATGTCAAGTAAGAGTTACCTTAAATTCCCCACAGGATAAGATCTGCTGCTAACATGGCCTACCCGGTGGACGACGAACAGCTAGAGATTCCAGCTTCCCCCCGCCAACATCGTCCTGCCTTGGGGCTAGGTAATCCATATCCGGGACCGGCATTATAAGTTCCTTGTACGCCATCTTGCGATACTCGGTTGAGTAGTGAATACCAACCCGACTATCCACACAGATTCCTTCACGTATTGCCGCCACTATGGCATGACAACAAGGTATGTGTATAAGCTGAAACTCCTTGCAAGTGCAAGTTTGCTCCCATAGATGCACCGCGTAAACGACGTCAAATTCATCCCGCACCTCATACAAACGTCACCTAATTGTTAAACAAGTTAACAATTGGAATGTTAACAATTCAGATGGTAATGTTAACAATAGCCTTCAGGAAACATTACCTATTTTCATAACAAAATAACCAGATGACTTATGGAAACCTTCAATCAGCATCTCTTGCACCTTTGGATTGACCACATCGTCCTCCGTTTCTGCAGACTCTATCCTAAGGGAAAACCAAGAAACTAGAGTAGTACGTATTGTTTCAAGAATGGAAATGGTTGGGTATTCGCGACACATTGTCATAACTTTGTTTAAAGCCTCCGAAATATTGCTCATCATGATGTTGTATCGCTCGCCAACGAAGTGAGACATTGTCCAATGTTCCAAACCAATCCTTTCAAGATAATCAGATCACTTACTATCGATAGCTTTTATCACGGCAAAAGCAATATCAAACTCACTTAGGCGGTATGCGCGCGCAGCCAGTGATACTAGGTTGCTTAAATGCTGGGACTTGAACATGTTCACGACATTTTGCTGCAGATGAACCACACATGCACCGTGGGATGACATTGGATAGACATGTTCATATTCGACAACAGTGTTAGCATGCGATGATACAACTCCGTTAACACGGTAAGATAGCTACAACCATTCGTAAAACACTTAACGAGCAATACTAGAGACCCCAATATAGTTATAGTTCAAACTAACAAAAGCATACCTTTCTAATGTTAGCGTATATTGAAGCATGTCGATCCAAGACGAAGAGATCATGCTCGTCAGGTACTATGGCGCTTAATTTCCGAAGGAACCACTCCCACGAGTCATCGTTCTCACTGTTAACTATGGCAAATCCTAATGGAAACACTTGGAAATTTCCGTCCTGCGCACTCGCTGCCATTAGACATCCTCCATAACGACCACTTAAATGCGTACCATCGATGACGATAACTTTTCTCATTTAACGTTAACCGCGAGCGCAAGCGTCCAGTGAGAAGAAGAGGTATTTGAAACGCACTACACCAGTCGGACTGGTCTCCGCCTCTAAGGCCACCACTGAGTTTGGATTCGTGGAAAGAAGCTTATCGAAATAAGGTGCTACCAATGCGAAACTTCGTGCGGCGCTACCCATAGCGTTATCCATGGCTATCTCATTTGCTCTCCACGCTTTCCAGTAACTAAAGTGGAGGCTGTAATCTTGACGTAGAAGGCGGCGAAGATCACTTGCTCTCGGTCCCTTTACGCCTAGACCATAATGTTCCCGCACCATATCCCCAATGACAACTGTAGTGGCTACTCGTCCACATTACAAGTGTGTTGCTGTGTGGCAGACCTTATTTCGTAACGTTCGATGTCCTCCATCCTCTTCGCGTACACTCTCCATGGACACAAAGACTCGACGCACACCACAATGATATTCCCGGGACACGACTGGACATAGCGGACATGGAACTTGCGGTTAATTGCATGTATTGCCAGCTTCATTGTCTTAAATATCCGCCCAACGTAGATATAATCGCCTTCGTAATGAACGTCAAGGATCCCCCGAGCCAATGCATTTGTTGTCAACAAATGGTGTTAAGTTATGTTGTTAACAACTTGTGCATACCCGTTAAACTAGTTATCGTAAACAATGCAGCCAACAGTGGTTGCTAACAAAGCCGATTTCTCAACCAATCTTGTTAGCATTGATAATAAGATTAGTCGATAACTTCAATAATCTATAGGGCGTCCGTAGACCATCAAATTTTAACAATTGCGATGCACCTTCAACAACGGGATCGTCAAAGTATGGGGGGCATCTCTTTCGTGCAATGCTGGTTCTACTCTCGTTTCTCCACCAACATTCGGTTCATAGGTCAATATCACTGGGTTACCGGATAACGAGAGTGGTGGGTAAGTCATCGTCATGGGATTACCGGATAATGAAAGAGGCGGGTTCCTTGAACATGCCCCAATATCACCGGTTTGAATTTCCATTTCTGTCATAACTCCCTTTCCCTTGTCCAATGGGCTAATAACGCCGTGACGTGCACGGTTCACTCTTCCCTCTTGAAACGACGCATGCACCGCTGGGTCCGGAATGGGGTCCGCAAATAAGCGATCTATTAGGTCCTCATTTGTCCAACAAATAAGCCATCTATTATGTATGCTATCCAAGTTTACACGTGTTATGATTATTAGGAGATGTTATTTTCTTCCTTACCTACTAGAGATAATCGCAACTCAATTTCCTCATGTGCATCCATGGCCACCTCATGTGAAAAACACTTACTACCCAACGGAAGGAGTGTTTGATGTCGACGACGACGAGGAGCTTACCGTCAATATACTTGGCTGTGTTGGCAAGACGTTTACTTCACCGTCTGTTTCCACGTACGCTCCGGCCAGTGTTAGTTGCAACCCCACATCTTGACATGCCCCAGAGATCATGCTGATATCCGTTATTCCATCTACATCCATTCGATCCACCGCAGCCATAATGTGTGGTAGGGAATTCTCGACAACGTCTTCTTCTGCCCTACCAAATGGCCCTGGAGGTCCGTGAAAGAGACGCCACAGCTCTGAAATATCCCGGGGAAGGTCAGCTGGCTGCCTTCTCCCCTGACCCCAAACTCTGTTGCTGAGAGTTGTTGGATCTTTCGATACTAATCCTAGCAAATTAAATGTTAATTCATTTAGCGAGCCATATTAACAGCAACTAAAGTACGTGGAGACCAAAATTTTTAGGTAGGCTTTACGTTCACTACCTTTATTACCTATTAACCGACCCCTAGAAGATTCTCCGGCTCTTACGTCTGGCCCCAAGTTACCTTTCTCGGTACTCCGCGAAGACTTGCAAGTAGTGAGCACCGCGCGAAGAAACTTGTTAGGATACCGGGGAAAATTCATTATCGGTCCAACCGGGTTAACCGATATATCAGTTGCCCTGTTAACTATATCGTTCTCCGTTAAGTCCATTATGTTTCGGAAAGAGGTAACGTTCTTTTCTTTAGTACAATCCCTAACCCTAACCCTCATAAACACCTCCTGCAAATCGGCTCTAATGGCTAAGAACAAAGCTGCATCCTCATCATCGAAAACATAGATCGGGGGCGATTTTTTCCAATTTGGCCCAAGCATCCAATGTGGCCATTGGTATGTTATATCGATTTTGCAATGGATACTCAGATAGCATCGTCCATGGCCCGAAAGGTGTCGCCTTCTTTCGGATTGACGGAGTAGTTGAAAGTGTTTAAGTCGGACTCGTGTTCCCAGCTCCCATCACTCCTTTTCCTCCACTCGCCACACACTACACGAACTGTCAGAGACATCGATGTAGCTACTGCAGAGAAAATTTGTGGTTAGTTGATAGAATCTGAGAGTTAACTTGGTTAACGATCATAATAGTTATAGATAGAACCAAAAACTATAGATTCTTGACAAAGACGTGTTAGTTATGGATCATAACTAACATAGCCATAATTAACTGAATACTTTACTCCTATTGCCCGGATTTAAGAGATAGGTTTTCTCTCTAACTTCGCTCGCAACAACATTAAAGAACAAGATGAATGTTTTTTTTTTTAGATGCAGATATAACTCTCGCGTACATAAATAGGGAGGACAACAAAAAATTTAATGTTATTTAATTTATCGATGTATGTTTGCATTTCTTTAGTTTTTTTTNTTTTTTGTTTTTTTTTTGTTTTTTTTTTTTTTTTTTTTTTTTTTTTTTTTTTGAACAGATTCTTCTATTTAAATTGCATGAAAAAAAACTTACAGGGCCAAGCCCAATTGTTTTTTAAGCTCATATGCTAAGTAGCTCATAAGCTCATAATAGACATAAAAAGAAAATGAATTGAACCAAGAAAGGGGAAGATGGGCTCTAACTAAAGAGACCCAGATTAGTTGAGAGGCTTAGTTTGGATTGAACTAGAACGTGAGATGATGAAACCGACCCAACCACCAGAATTGATGATCGACGATTGTTTCACACTCCTCAGACCCTAGCTGCAGTGAAGAGAGATAGACGGCTAAATCACAGAGGTTACGAGCCTTGGAACCACTTTTGGAGCAACCCCGAAGCAAACGCCGGTCGAGAACTGCGGAGGCTAGAAGCTCTGTTTCTGATGAGGCTGTCGATGAGAAAGAGGAGAGAGTCACCTGATTTGAAGGTGTTGCGGTGGAGACGATGATTTCGTTCGGTCCAGAGGCAGTAGATCGCTGCTTGCCAGGCCAGAAGTTGTAGTGATCGAGTTACTTTGCTCCCTTGTTGAGATTGTAGAGAGTCCAGAAGATCTTCCCAGCGCCGAAGAAGAGGTAAATTCACTCTCCTTGCTATCACCTCCCAAACATTCCAGGTGTAGTTGCATTCAAAAAAGAGATGTGCCCTTGTTTCATTTCCTGCAGCACACAAAAGGCACATGGGACTGGTTTGCAGACCCCAACTTAGTATCCTATCTCTGGTAGGGCATCGATTAAGAGCGAAGAGCCAGGTTAAGAACATGTGCTTTGGGATTCCTCCAGAGAACCAAATTTGCTTCCACCAAGGAACCATTTCTCCTCTGTTTTTCAAAAGCTTGTAGATTTTTCCAGTTTCGTAAGAACCAGATTTTTTATCTTCCGGCCACCATTCATAGAAATCAGGAAGAGAGGAGAGGTTGACCGTGGTTAAATGGATTTGCAGGTTGACCTGGGGTTCAGATCTTGCAGCAGGGATTCTCCATACATTATTTCTCCATAACGAATGCAGAGAAGAGTTGGGACAGATACCTAAACGTTGTGATCCCATGTGAGTCAAATAGAGCTTCAGGCTTCCAAATGGAGACCAGTTGTCTGACCAGAACATGCAGCTTTTTCCATTTTCCACTTTGAGCTTGATCATTGGGTAAATCCAATCTCTAATCTTCAACAATTTATTTGCCTGCCACGAAAACTTTTGCTTCGGTTTCTCCAGCCAGAAGTTACTAAGATTGTCTGAACATGGATAACTCATTTCTTTAGTTATGAGCCGCACAAAAATTAGATTCACAAAATCTGTTGCAGACGTCGCGGCTTCATTACCCAAGGTATATCTTTCCAAATAATCCTACATTAAATGTTGTTGTCGGGCCATTTAATGCAACTTTATGTTCACAATTTGTGTACCACAATCGCCTATGTCATCAACATTGTTACTTACTAATTTCATCATCATTGGTTCATATACACTTAACTAACCCATTAAAAAAGGTGTACTGTCACCTAATTTTGCTACTATCCATGACCATCCATTGCTAGCTCTTATAGTTACAATTTCAGTTTTGTTTATAACCTTTGACCTTTACATTGGTCCGCTACAAAACCTGAAAGCTTACGGTTCCCACTTGGGCTCTCACTCTCTCCTTCACCACATGCAAAAAAAGAATCCGATGGCAAAGAAGAAGCTCAAACCTTTGGAAGATCCGCCTACAGCATCTTCAAGCAACGAAGAAGAAATGGAGACTTTGTCTGGAGAGGAGGAAGAAGAAGTTGAAGAACAGATTTCCGATGATTCTTTGTCTGAGGAAGAAGACGAGCTCATGAACATTCCGTCCGGTAAGAATCCGAAAACTCCTTCCTCTGCTGTTCAAGGAAGAACCGCCGTTTCCTCCGCCGTGAATCAAGTTTCCGATATGAATCCTTCGAAACCGGGGAAGAAGAGGCCGAGTGAAAAAACCTCAAACGAGGTGAATGCAAAACGGGCGGTGAAGAAGGTTTCAGGAGACGGTGAGAAAAAGAATGTTGAAGATACGAATAAACCGTTGTTTCAGAGACTGTGGAACGAAGAAGATGAGATCTCTCTGCTACAAGGTATGATCGATTTTAAGGCTGAAACAGGTTACAGTCCGTACGAAGATATGGATGGGTTTTACGAACTCGCAATGAAATCGATTAGCTTTGAGGCTAGTAAAAACCAGTTAATGGACAAGATTAGGTCTTTGAAGAAGAAGTGTATGAGGAAAGTGAAGCATATTTGGGGCGTAGAATTTTTTTCGAAAGCTCATGATAAGGAATGTCTGAAATTGGCCAAGTGTATTTGGGGTTTTGATGGTATGTCTCTTAAATCTAATGGGACACCAAAGAAGAGTAAGAAGAAGTTGTACTCTTTGGAAGCTAATGGTAAAAGGGTAGAAGAAGAAGATAGAGACGTTCTGGTTAATGGTAAAAAGGTAGAAGAAGATAAGGAAGTGTTGATTCATGGAGGAGGTTCGGAGTCTTTTGGTGCGAGAGAATCTGACTGGTGTGAAGACTCGTTTCTTGTTCGATGTATTGCGGGTTTAGGTGTTGATGAACATTTTGTTAAACAAAGATGGAACATGGTGGCTGCGGAGATTAAGACGAGGATGGAAGAGAAGTGGAAGCTGTTGCAGGCCAAAGAAATGGAAATTGTGTTGAAGAAGATTGACTTTATGCGAGAGGTGGGCTCTGTGATTGCTGAAACGTGAGAAAGATGGTATATGGTGAATCTGAAAATGTGGGGTCTTGGGAGAAGTGATGTCTTGCAAACAACTAGAAGAGAAATTCATTGCAAGTTGCAGCCCATAACTTAGGGGGTTCCTGAACTTGGGAGAAGTGATGTCTCGCCTAAAACCTCTGTGTTTGATTTATGGTTCGTCTCTTCCCCCATGTTGATTAGTTAGTAATTTTGTTGTCTTTCATTCAATATAGATGCAACGCCTCTTTTGTTATCGAACTTAATTAGGAATCTCGTTATCTTTCTACCTAACTTAATGGTTTGCTAGTTGATCTTATGAACTATGTTTTGGATTGTTGCTTATGTAGAAACTCCATGGATGTAAGTAACTTCTGCCAAGTTGAGGCAATTAGTTAACAATATTGTCTTTTACAGGCTTTTTTACTCTATTGAAAACCTTTTAGCCAACATTATCATCTTTTCTCATTTGTGTTTCCATGGATAGTCTTTCTGGAACTGGATTTGCCATAGTGGAAATGTATAAGTTAAAGGTGTAGACTCATAGTGGAAAATCCTCTTATATGTTCATCATCTATCCCAGAAATCGCTCCACGTCATCGCCCTCATCAGCAATCCGACTGCTTTGCTGACTAAATGTTGTCGTTAGCCATATTCTGGGCTGTAACAAGCTCTAGCCTTTTGAGTCTGGACTTCGATTTTTCTTTGTTCCATCTCCTATGGCAAACAAACACACTTGAAAAACACAAATATTTTTCAAACAGTTAAACTGTATTGCTCAAACTTGTTTTCAGCTTAAGGTAGCGGTTTTCGTCAACATAGACATTCCTCTTTCTCAAGTATCTTCACAATAACAAAACTTCAACCAAAACAAAACATATACATTTACAATCATCCAGGTGATAGAATAACGTAAGTCAATAACCTTCACAGAAGTTGTTATATTTCGATTGTCAAAAGAGATTCTGCATCTTGACAATCGCAATGGCATCCATTTTCCTGGTTGGAGGTCTCAGGCATAGTTTCTGAGACTAATCGCAATGGCATCCAATAAAAAAAAAGGAAATCTTTGAAAATTAACAAATAGAAACTGTTGATTGATTTAGAAGTTTCACAAAGGGAAAGTCTTCGGGCTACACATATCGTTTGCGCAATTTCTTATTGTTACTTTCCAAGTGGGGAGCATTTATATGGAAATTAATAATCTTAATTTGAGGAAATAATCTTAGTCCTTTTTTTTAAAAAATGTTAAATTTTATACTAGTTTTTAATTTGTGACAGCGGTTAGAACGATAACTTAGAAAGCAAAAAAACCGAAAACTATAAATGATGACAAAATTACAACAGAAAACAAAGAAACGGACAAATAAGTCGAACAAGATAAGCACACGCCATAGCATACCTAGAAGATCCTCAACGAAGAAACACCGATTCCGAACACCTAAGCTCGAACATTTGATTGTTGCCGTAGTTCCTTGGAACTCGAGTCCTCATCGTCGTTTCCACGAGCAACCCCACCAGAGGCTAGCCCTCAAACCTCACAGGTAGCAGCACCTACAACTTCTCCGAGGACAAACACAAAAACAGAATTGCTTCAACAGCCCACTCCACAACCGGCGGCACGGAAGCCTTTTCGGGCAGCCAAAGAAGCATCCTCCGGCCGCCATTCCCGAGCTTGCGAAAGCTACAAGAATCATTTCCCACGGGAGTGAAGTTAGTCGCCAAAACAGATCCGCCGCCTCTATTCGACACCGAGTCACCACCGGAGATTTTAATGGAGCAGTCCCCTACCGAAAATTTGAGCCGCTCCATGAACCGTCAAACGAAGCCAGAAAAAACAAACACTCATCGGAGATAGTTGAAGGAGCCACACCGGAGACCTTGGGTGGACAAGCGAACCGCGACAAGAACCACTTCCGTGAAGCTTCGCTTCACCGTCGGCAAGACCGGGACACCACACACAGCCACATAAGAAGACCACCACGAAGAGCACACCAGTAAGAGCCAACCGCCCAACAAGCCACCACCGACGGGACCACACCGGGAGACACGCCGGAGATCACCACAGATCCGAGCACACCTATGAAGAAGAAGGACCCCAGATCTCAAAACGCACCGGAGCCAGAATCATGTCCTCTTGGACACTAACTGAAACTGGTAAGGGATCTGAAAAAATAGTTGCATCCACCACAAGAAAGTATATCTCTGCATATATTATTTTCATTCATCTTTCGCATAAAGATCCTCTTATGTCTCACTAGTTTTACACTTTCAAGTGTAGAGACTACAAGTCTAAAATACTTCTCTGCAAGAGATTGTAATTCTGCCTCTACGGCTTTTTCCATGATTGGCCAATTACTTTGCGTATGTTTTCCGATACATCTTTCTATACCGCAGTTTATGATCCTCAATTCTCATCAACTGCTCCACTGCATGCAAAAATATTATCGACGTTGATTTGCTTTTGGTTCTATTTTATTCCAGACATGACACAAGTAGTTGAAATCTCTTATCATTATCATTACTAGGTACCTAGATCTTTTTCTTTGTCATGTCTAATGTCTCTTCTAGAGTTCCGTCATAATATTTTGCTTCCTCGGTGATACAAGATTGGGCTCGGAGTGATTGTTTCGCAAAAACAAGGATCAGAGTCAACAAGTGAGAAACTCAACCAGTTGGATCCAAGGAAGCACGATCACGAACATGGGGAATGAAGTGAACCACTCGTGGTGTGAAAGCCAAGAGATAAATCACAAGAAAGAACACTTGGAGGTGCGGGTCTCGACAAGAGTTCAAGGGTGACGGCTAAGCGATTAGCTTTAGGTCAAATAAGAAAATTCTCGTTTTATTAAATAATCAAAGGTGACCAAAAATACATGCTGAATGGAGCTTTATAAACAGCTTAGCAGCTTGACCTTCGTGGGTCAAAAAATAAAAAAATAAAAATAAAAAAGATTACAACGAGAATACAAGCAACAAATTCAAAAATAAAGAAAAAAATTTGTAATCTAATCTAATCAAAAGACTAAACTTACGCTGCATTAAGACAAACGAAATGGGTTAGATTAATCAAATTCAAAAACTTACCTTTCTTACCTTCTATCACACGCGCATGGCCGGATAAGGAAAGTGTGACCGCGTCCCTTTGAATTTGAACGATCTTCTCCTTATGCTTTGTCGTTTTTTCCTTCACACGAGATGATCAAGTGAACTTGGGCCTTGGTTGAGAATAGGGGCCAAGCTTCTTCTCTTGGGACGAGTGGGCCGATAGATGACCTTTGTGGGATGACTTCCATTTGGGCTCGATCCAGGCATGTTAGGGCTCGACCAATTTGTTCTTCATGGGCCTTTGGTCGACAAAAACACTCACCCTCAGTTGAGATTCGACCATCTTGATCTCCCTCAGTTGGGTCGTTGTTTGGGCCGGGAAAAGGCTTGTGTGCGGTCTCCTCTTTATCCACTTGAGTAACCTCGAAGGTGTCTCGACCAAAGTGATTTTTAGGGTCACTTGGTCGATAGAAATGGTCTCCCTCAGTGGATGTTCCATCGTTTTGGTTTCCCTCTGTTACCTCCTCTATACGGCTTTCCTTGTAGCCGAGAAGTAGTTTGAGAAGCTTGTCTTGGTTGGGTCGTTGGTTCTTGTCAAGGTCCTTCGAGGTTTGACTCATGACTCCCTTAGCAAACATGTTGAACTTGTGTTGGAGTGTTCTTTCTCTAGTCCTTGTGATGGCTCCTTGGGGAATGATGGGTGCTTGGTTCGGTTCGGCTTGACTTTGGTCCGGTTCTTTTGGGATGTCCTCATCATTCTCACCCTCTTGAGAAGGTTTTGACATCAAAACATGATTATCTGCATCGAAATGAGCTAAGTCAGTAACGTTGAAGGTCGAAGAAACATTAAACTCACCGGGAAAATCTAGTCGGTAGGCATTGTTGTTGATCCTCTCCAAGATTTTGAACAGTCCATCTCCTCTTGGTGCAAGCTTTGAACTCCTCTGGTTCAGGACTCTTTTGTGCCTCATGTGTAGCCACACCCAATCGCCTGGTTCGAAAATGACTTCCTTGCGGCCCTTGTTGGCGGTTTTGACGTATTGCTCGGTTCTCTTCTCCAAGTTCTCCCTTGCTTTTTGGTGAAGTTTCCTCACAAAGTCAGCTTTCTTTTCTCCATTCAGGCTGATTGCTTCGGCTTGAGGTAGTGGAGACAAGTCTAATGGCGTTAGTGGATTGAATCCGTAGACGAATTCAAACGTTGACATCTTTGTAGCCGAATGTATATATCAGTTGTAGGAAAACTCGATGAACGGTAAACACTCCAGCCAGTTCTTGAGGTTTCTACCAATTGTTGCTCTCAGAAGTGTTGATAAAGTGCGGTTGACCACCTCGGTTTGACCGTCGGTTTTGGGGTGACAAGTGGTCAAGAACAATAGCTTTGTTCCAAGCTTTTTCCATAATGTCCTCCAAAAGTGGCTAAGAAATGCAATCCCGGTCATACACAATGGTTCTAGGGACCCCATGAACACGAACGATTTCTCTAAAGAATAGCTCGGCAGTTTGGGAAGCATCATTCACCTTAGCACAAGGTATGAAGTATGCCATCTTCGAGAATATGTCGACAACAACGAAGATGGAGTCTTTATGTTGAATCTTTGGCAAGCCGAGGACAAAGTCCATCGAAATATCCACCCAAGGTGTTGTTGGAATGGGCAGTGGCAGGTATAGACCGTGTGGATGCACTATGAATTTAGCTTTCTTGCAAATTACGCATCTAGCGCAATGAGCTTCCACCGATTTCTTCATGTGCAGCCTAAAGAAGTGCTTGGTCACTTTAGCCAGGGTCTTTTCAACTCCAAAATGACCCATAAGACCTCCTCCATCAGCTTCTCGGATGATCAAATCCCTCATAGAACCTTGCGGAATACACAATCTCTTTTCTCGGAACAAGAATCCATCGTGAATGTAGAATTTGCCAAAATCTCCTTTACTAGCTCCTTTGTAGCTCTCTCCTAGCTCAGAATCTTCTTCATATAACTCTTGATGAACTCAAATCCCATTACGTTGGCCTCCATGGTTGAGATCAAAACATATCTCCGAGACAAGGCATCAGGGACAATGTTGTCTTTGCCTTTCTTGTACTTGATTATGTAGGGAAAGGTCTCTATGAACTTCATCCAGCGAGCATGTCTCCTTTTAAGCTTGGTCTGGCCTTTCAAATGCTTAAGTTTTTCATGATCCGTGTGGATCACAAACTCCGTAGACAAGAGGTAATGATGCCACGTCTCTAGGGCTCGGATAATGATATTCCCATATTTTATCCGTTTTAGCATGCATATTATTTAGTGTTTCGGATCTTATGCATGTGTCTTTCATAGTTTTTATAGCATTTTGGTCTAAATTAGAGTATTAAGTGTTTGCATTAGGTCCTAGTGAGTCTTGCATGCAATTGGAGTGTTCCTAGGTGTTTTGGAGACATTTGAGGAAGTTTGGAGTGATGGAGCATAAGAGAAAGAAGGGTTCACCCGAGGTTTCGCAAAGATGTGGCTGGACGAAGGCCTTACGATCTGCATCACCTCCAATGGTCTTCATGGAATTTGTAGAGGAAGGAGTTAGCTGTCCACAGGAGTTGGAATCAACTCATTCAGACGTGTGGTTTGAGAGATATGGCTGATTTACCAGAGACATGTCCGCCTGGCCGAGACGGGTTCTTCAGGGGACTACACCGAGTCCACTGGTCGGTGTAGCTGCTCGGTGTGACAACAGAAGCAAAAGTCCTTAGCACCAATCTGTTGCACCGATCCGTGACGTCGGTGTAAGTGCTATTGACCAGAGTTGACCCAGTTTGACCAGAGTTGACCCAGTTTGACCCCTTTCACTATTTAAGCCCAAAAACCCTATTTTCTTGGGGGATCTCTTTTCTTATCCCTTTTCTTAGGCTAAAAACCTTGTTCTTGTGATTTGTAAGAGAGATCCATTTACTTTTTATGCAATCTAAGTTTATTTTCATTGATTTCCATCTTTAATTTTCTATTTACTAATCATCCAATCATTTGATTATGGGTTTTTACATTTCTTCTATGAGGTTTGTTGAAACCATGGTGATTAGTGAGTAGTCTTTTAGGATTTGAGGATTTGGTAGATTTAGGGTGATTCAATGGGTGATTAATGATGTCTAGGATTAGATTATTAGATATCCCTTCTTGATTAGTGATCCTAATACTAGATTAGGCTTGAGAAAGCTTGTTTAGATTAAAGGGCATTTCACACCTACAAGGTGTTCGATGAAATGTCTTGATGAACTTTTCAAGAGATATTCATTTCTAGCCTAAGGGATTAGTTGCCTAGAGTGTTTATTTGGTTGATCATGACTGTTTAGACTTAATGCTTGCTAATTATAGATTCACAAATGAGAATTTAATCTTGGATTAGTAATTAACAAAGTAATTAATGCCTTGAGAGATGATTAGTTAAGATTAGGGATCTTTGCCTAGGGATTAGTCTTCTTTGAGTATTGGACATCATTAATTAGCCATGGACCACCTTAAATCAATTACCTTATCCTTGAATTCGCATTTTATCATTATTTTATTCACCGTTTAGTGTCTTTAGCTCTTGTTACTTATCTTTTATTTGATAGTTCACTAACTTAATCACCACAACCTCTTTGTTAGCTTAACTTAAGGAGTTATATGTATTCTTGGTGCATTGAATCTTCTACCATTTCTATTGATACCTCATATACTACATAGTATATTGAGTAATTGACTCAAAGACTTGCAAAAGTCTATTATCAATTTGGCGCCGTTGCCAATTGGGTTTTGATTCAACATTAGGATTTTATATCTTCTTGAGATTAAGCCTTTTCTTTTAATTTCTTTGTTACTAATCTCTCTTTCTAGTTCTCTCTTGTCTTTGTAGGTGCATGAACATAATGTCTAGAGGGAACAATGTTTTGTTGAGCCTAGGGACAACATACACCTTCTCGGCCGAAGCACTAGAGCAAGAAGAGAGAGAGAACGAGCTACTCACCTAACAAGGCTTGGTATGGCGAACATGCAAGAGTACCCACTTGATCACAACCATGAGGTTGTTGCTCATGTTCAAGCACAAGGTGGTAATGGAAACCACCAAGGCCAAGAGGGCCACGTCCACCACCCAAACACGCACGGCAACAACCCAAACCCACCCGCCCAAAACGTTAGAGCTCCAATCCATCCTCAACGAGCTCAAGACGTGGTTGGAGCGGGTGATGCAGCCAACGCTCACGTCAAACGCCAAGGTATTCGAGCACCACCTATTGAGAATACCAACTTTGAGGTTAAAGCTAGCCTCCTCACCATGTTGCAAGGAAACAAGTTCCATGGTTTGCCGGTGGAAGACCCTTTAGACCACTTGGATCAATTTGATAGGGTTTGTGACCTTACACAGACAAATGGGGTCTCCGAAGACGGTTTTAAGCTACGACTCTTCCCGTTCTCTCTAGAAGATAAAGTTCACCAATGGGAAAAGAGCCTCCCTCAAGGTTCAATCACTACTTGGGATGCGTGTAAAAGAGCTTTTCTTGCGAAATTCTTCTCTCCTTCAAGAACCGCTAGGTTGAGGAATGAGATATCTAGCTTCATACAACGTGGCAATGAGTCTTTCAACGAGGCTTGGGAGAGGTTTAGGAGCTATACCACTCAATGCCCACATCATGGATTCTCCAATGCGTCACTATTGAGTACTCTCTACCGCGGTGCATTACCCAAGATAAGGATGCTACTTGATACGGCCTCCAACGGGAACTTCTTGGCCAAGAATGTGGATGAAGCCATGAAGCTAGTAGAAAATCTTGCTCAAAGTGACGGGACTTATGGGGATAATTATGATAGAGCAATCTGAACCACTAGCGATTTCGACGAGCAAAAGAGGTCTAAGGAGATGAAGACATTTAATGTTAAGTTGGAAAAGCTCCTTAATGCCAAGGAGGTGAATTATGTTGGATACCAAGGAGGTTATCAAAGGGGCTTCAACAACAACCAACAACCAAGCTTCGTCCCTCAAAATCATTTTCAAGGGAACCAAGGAGGCTACCCCAACAAAGCTCATCTCTTACATCAAGCTCAAGGTAACAACTCCACTCCTCAAGACCTAGATATGCAAAACGTCCTTCAACAACTTCTTCAAGGACAAGCTAGTGGAGCAATGGATATAAGCAAAAAGATGGAGGAAATCCATACCAAAGTGGCTTGCTCCTACAATGATCTACACAAGAAGCTTGAGGCATTGAGCTCCAAAGTGAACGAATTGGAGAACAAGGGCACAACTTCCTCACCTCAAAGCTCTTTACCCGGAAAAGCCAAACAAGTCTCAAAGGAGTATTGCAACACCATATCCTAGATTGATGAGAATGAATGCATAATTGAGGAGTTCTTAGAGCTATTCCCTAGTCCCAAAGCTATTGACCTTCCATCTAGAGAGCTTCCCTCAACTCTCAATGAGGACATTGAGAAACAAGGTGGGGAGGTGACCCTTGGGATTGAAGATGATATGGTGTTGGTTGAAGAGAAGGGTAACAAGGTTGAGAGGTCCATCAAGGACATGGTTAAAGAGAAAAACGTGGAGACACTTGTTGGGTCAAAGAAAAAGGCCATTTGCACTAGACCTTCCCCATATGAGCCCCCACTTCCATTTCCCGGTCGTTTCCTCACTAAAGCACAAAAGAAAATGCTTTCAAGCTTCAAGGCAAACATGGACAAGATTGGAGCACCTTTGCCTAGTGAGAGTGATTTGTCTCAAGTTCCACAACACCAAAAGTTCGTCAAGAGCATACTTGAGAACCGAGAGAAAGTGGAAGAGCTTATGGCGGTTTTTACCTCACCAAGCACAACAAGGATCGAGCCTAAGACTCTCACCAAGCTTGGAAACCCTGGTAAGTTCTCCATATCTTGTACTCTTGGGAACTTGGAGATTAAAGATGCTTTGTGTGACTCAGGTTCGAGCGTGAATGTCATGCCCTTGGAGATGGCCAAGAGTCTCGGGATCAACAATATGGTAGATTACCCCTCCACAATCACATTTGGAGACTCTTCCTCAAGGAAACCTCTAGGTCATGTATTTTATCTTAGATTCTTTTAAGTTGTGAGACTTAGGAAAGTATATAACACATCAACGATTTCAAATTGCATTTCCATAGGCAAATATATATGCTCTTCCGGAGCCTTTAATAATCTTTGTACTACCTCATATTGTACTCACACTAGTTTATTTTATCGTCACATGAGAGAAATATCTCTTGTATGTTACCATCTTTATTTTCTCACTTCTGGTGAGAATCTAAGTTCTCAATAGAAATTCTTTGGTCTTAACCTTGACCATATGTATTTCAATATCCATATCTATATCCATGTTCACATCTGCGACCACTTCTATGCCACTTCCTAGGGCAGTGTTATTAGTGTGGTCATTTTCTTTTTTAGTATAAGATGTCACATTCACTTCAGGGAATGAAGCATAATTCTGAACATATTTGGGTTATATTCACTTACACACTTTAAGTTTTTTAATATTAGACATAACCAATCATAATGAGCTTTATGTAAGATCACATTCTGGTGATCATACCTTTCTTTTAATCCGTTATAAAGAACTTGTGAACTTTATGGTCAAGTACTCGATCTTAAGATCATTAAAGTGGTGATGGAACATAAATATGATCATGAAAGCACTATAAGAAAACAGGGTTTAAAACATGGATTTGGACGAAAGTAATATCCGTCGGAAATCCGTCGGAAAACCTCACCCGTCGGAAATCCGTTAGACGTTTCCGACAACAATCCATTGGACAAATTCCGACGGATTTCCGACGGGTGCTCGACATATGTTGATGTTACCGACATGTTGCCGACGGATTTCCAACAGATGTTCGATGGATTTTAACGTTGCCGACATCATTAATATCTACGTTCAAATCCGTCGGAAAACGCGCTTATAAAAACCTATCCACCCTCTCATTTACAATCACAACCAAAAAAAAAATCTCTCAACTACAATTCCTTACGAAAATGTCTTATTCAGATCCTTATAATTATTTTCGATCATGGATGGACAAGCCTCATCAAATTCCGGACACGTGTCAAGTTACGTAAGAATTCAGAGAAGGTCTGCAGGAATTCATGGCATTTGCGGGTAAGCAGAAGAAAGCAAAAAAATCGGTAAAATCTACTGCCCTTGTACGAATTGTCAGAATCGTATATTAATCGTGATAGATGAAATATGGTCACACTTTTATTGTCATGGGTTTGTGCTGGGTTACAAGATTTGATATTATCATGGAGAAAATGATACAATGGTGGATAATTATGCTAGTACTAGTGAACATTATATTGGGGATAGCGCTAGCTTAGAAGAACCTGCAATGGAAGTAGAAAGTATTGTAGGTCATGTTCAGATGGTGAACGATGCATTCCGTGAAAGTATGACATCGGTTGCTGAGTATGGAGATAGAGGGGAAGAACCTAACGCATAAGCTCGGAAATTCTTTGATATGTTAGACGCTGCTAAAAATCCTTTATATGATGGGTGTAGAGGTGGACATTCCCCTTTATCAGCTGCAACTAGGATGATGGGTATAAAGACAGATTTCAATTTGACTGAGGAGTGCGTGGATGCAATCGCTGATTTTGTGAAAGACATTTTGCCAGAAGATAATCTTGCACCGGCATCATACTATGAGATACAAAAACTTATTGTTGGGCTAGGATTGCCGTATCAAATGATAGATGTATGCATCGACAACTGTATGATATACTGGAGAGAGGACGCAGACCGTTCGACATTTCATTTTTGTCGCAAACCTCGGTATAAGGAAACATGTGGAAGAGTGTCCGGGCCATATAAACGGATGTGGTATTTGTCGTTAACAGAGAGATTGAAGAAGTTATATCTGTCAGAGCGCACAGCGGGAGCAATGAGATGGCATGCATAGCATACAACATATGGAAAAATCGTTCATCCCTTAGACGCATGAGCATGGAAACATTTTCAATCAATGTATCCCAGTTTTGCGTATGAGGCGAGGAACGTATACCTTGGATTATGTACTGATGGTTTCAACCCTTTTGGGAAGCACGGTAGACAATATTCATTATGGCCAGTAATGGTAACACCTTACAATTTGCCGCCATCTTTGTCCATGAGACGGAAGTTCTTGTTCCTTAGCATTCTCGTTCATGGACCAGAGCATCCGAGGAGAGAACTCGATGTATTTTTGCAGCCATTGATTTATGAGCTGCAAATGTTATGAGAGCATAAGGCGTTTGATGTTTCTTGTCAGCAGAATTTCGTCATGCGGTCGGTACTTATGTGGACCATTAGCGTTTTTCCAGCATATGGCATGTTATCAGGATGGACAACGCACAAAAGGTTATCGTGCCCGTACTGTCAAGATAACACAGATGCGTTCCAATTGAAGCACAGACGCAAAACGTCTTGGTTTGATTGTCATAGGCGATTCCTACCAAGAGATCATCCTTATCGTCGGAACACCACATTATTTAGGAAGAACTGGAAAGTAATTGATGATCCACCTCCTGAGTTAGATGGACAATATTTGTTGACTCAATTCAGAGATTTTGGTGCAGATATGACCGTTGATTATGGTGGTAACGGGCATCATCATGTTGATGGTTGTGGGAACTTACATAATTGGCACAAGAGGAGTATTTTCTAAAATTTGCCTTATTGGAAGAACCATCTTTTGAGGCATAATCTGGATGTCATGCACATTGAGAATAATTTTTTTGACAACATTATGAACACCGTTCTCAATGTCCAAGGGAAAACGAAGGATAATCTGAAGTCTATATTGGACTTGCCATACATTTGTTCTCGTAGAGCACTACATGTGACAGGGAACAGGAAGCCTCCGGTCCCGGCTTTTCGGTTGGATGAACCTTCAAAGGCCGAGTTTTTTTACTGGATTACCGATAGTGTTAGATTCCCTGACGGATACGCATCTAACCTTCGGAACTGCGTTGATCATGGAGAAGGGAAGTTTACTGGGATGAAGAGTCATGATTGCCATGTGGTGATGCAGCGCCTCCTTCCATTTGCCTTTGCATATCTTCTACCACGTAATGTCCACGAAGCAATTGCAGGTATACAATCATTAAATTAATTTTTAAATACTTTAGTATTTATTTATTCATTTGTTATGCATACTATGCAGGGATTGGTGCCTTTTTCGAGATATATGTTCGCGCTCTCTTACATCATACGGTATCCGCAACCTTGCGAATAATATACCTGTAATCCTTTGCAATTTGGAGAAGATAATTCCGCCTTCCTTCTTTGATGTTATGGAACATCTAACAATTCATCTCCCTCGAGAAGCAGAGCTTGGGGGCCCGGTTCAGTACCGTTGGATGTATCCTTTCGAACGGTATATGTTTCATCTAAAGAAGAAGGTGAAAAATTTGAGCAAAGTGGAGGGTTCTATTGTCACACAGAGAATCAATGAAGAAACCTCACATTTTGCAGAGTTCTACTTTCCATCACAAGTCAAAACGAAGAGTCGTAGACCAGCTCGACATGATGACGGAGGCGTACTACCTTTCTATCCGGTCGATGTTCCTCATATATTCTTAGAGATTGGACGACTTAGTGGAAAAGGCAAGAAGCGGAGACTTTCAACACATGAGCGGGATCATTTGTATATGTATATTCTCACAAACTGCGACGGAATTGAAGAATATGAGAGATATTATATTGAACAAAATTATTAATTACTTATTGGGTCCTTGATTATATATATGTTAACTTGATGATCGCTTCAATCTCACAGGATGTATATGGCATATCAACGTTTTGCATTTCCGAACAAAACAGAGGACGAGCTAATGGAGCTCAAACAGGAAGAGTTCGGACGTTGGTTAAGAGATTATGTTAGTGTTTTAATTGCCTTGTTTTTAACTATCATATATAATGAATGATTTATTTTACTCATTTTTTATTTTATTTGTGCATGTCATGACAGAGAAGGCTAACAGACAAAGATTTCCCACGTGGTTAGAAGAAATTGTGCATTTTCCACTAGCAAACGTACAGTCACATGTGATGTATAGCACGCGGGGGTACGCTTTTAAGATTCTTTGGGATGATAGGAGTGCGACAACTTCATATTACGGTGTATCTACTCAGTCCGGTGATCTTGTATACTATGGTGTCGTACGTGAGATTTTCGATGTTCAGTACCCGGGAATGCTCGGTTTGAGATGCGTTGCATTTTTATGCCACTGGAACGACCCATTAGTAGGAAGCGGTGTGCGACACGACCAATTTGGTGTTACATCATTACATAGAAGAAGGCGACTCCAGAAATACAAGCCATTCGTACTTGCTTCACAAGCAGACTAGGTTTTTTTTTCTTTTCAGTTAATTTTTAATTTAGTATTTTTGCATTCCCGTGGTCAAATTTTTATATGACTTTATTACATGGTGTAGGTATGCTATATTCCCTATCCTCGAGTGACAAACAAGCAAGACCCGTGGGTTACAGTCACATCGATAAACCCGAGAGGTAGGGTTCATGGGATGTTCGATCATGAACCCCTCCAACAAAGCACCATAGGTTTGGGTTCAATCGAGCATTCCCTTGAGGTCGACCTTGTTGTTGATTTCACCATACATGCATACGATCGGGTATTTGAGGATTCAGAGGAAGAATTAGAAGAATTTGGGGAAACTTCCTATTCAGGAGAATCAGATTACTCATCATCGGATTCAGAGTAGTTTTATAAACTTTGCATTGTAAAATATGTACTTGTACTATATATTAGTTATGTGGATTGTATTAGTTATGTGGAAGTTTTATAAACTTAGACATTTGATGTACTTAAGTGTAAAAATCCATTTCGAAAACCCAAAAAAAATGCTAAGTATATTTCCACGGATTTCCGACGGATTCAGTTTTAGCCGAAAGATTCAGTTTTAGCCGGGGGAATGACAGTCTAAAACCAGTTTTAGCCGGGGGGATTCAGTTTTAGCCGGGGATTCTGAATCCGTCGGAAATTTCCCACGGATTTCCGACGGATTCAGTTTTAGCCGGGGGAATGACAGTCCGAAACCAGTTTTAGCCGGGGATTCATATGGTATTTAACACGTTTACCTCGTGTACATCATGTTTAAACTTTCACGCTCCATATCCGTCGGAAATCCGTTGGAAATTTCTCACGGATTTCCGAAAGACGATCAAAAATGTGGTTTAGGGTATAGGGGTTAGGTTTTTTTTGTCGAAGTTATAGACAAATACTTATATGATGTATATACAATAGCTTGAACTTGTCAAATTTCAAAATAAAAATGTGTTATAGAATTTATAAAATTTGATAGAGGTGTTTGTATAAGTTTTATTATAAGGTATATAGATGTTATGAGAAATGTATAGGTTTTGATGTTGTAAAAGTTATAAACTCATACAAAATCTTTAACATTGATGAATTTACTATTTTTTGAATGAAACGTGTAGATTAAGGATTGTTAAATCATATCTCCATACCCTAAACCCTAAACCCCAAATTTACCATAAGTCCGTCGGAAATCCGTTAGAAATTTCCCACGGATATGGATCCTTGGACACGTATCTGTTGACTGGCCAATAGAAACACATGCAGGAAATATACCTGATATTCCCATATCCGTGGGAAATTTCCGATGAATTTCCGACGGACTTTGGTTTTTTCGAGACCGCAGAAAGATTGACCGCCCAAATTAAAAAAAAATCGGATTCCGACGGATCTGGCCGTCGAAAATCGATATATATCCATAAACCGATTGATTTCTTCTCATTTCTCTCTCTCTCTCTTCCGACGCGATTTCTCTCCTCTCTCTTCTCTCTTCCTCTTCCTTCGCGATTCTCTCTTCTCTCTTCTTCTTCCTTGCAATTTCTCATTTCTCTCTTCCCTTTCTTTTGATTTCTTCTCAAATCTCTCTTTTCAATCCTCAATTCTTCATTTCCAATGGATCCAAACATGTAAGTTTCTCAAATCCTTATTTTTTTTTGTAAATCTTGTTAGTTTTTAGGGTTTATTAGTGTTAGGCTTTTAGAATGAAATTTTTGTGTATTTGTTAGGTGGTTAGAATGGAATATCTTGTGTGTTTGTTAGGTGAAATAATATTAGTGTTAGGGTTTATGTGATTAGAATGTAGATTTAGAATTGTTAGATTTAGAAAACAATTTTTTTGATTTTTAACAACGTTTTAATATATTTTTAATTATTTAGAAAATTATAATTGAATTTTTCAGAATTTATTACTAATTAAAAATGTTTTTATAATTTATAATTTTAGATTTAGTAATTTATAATTTTGTATTTAGGTTAAACGTTTTTGATTTAGGGTTTTTAGATTTTGTTAGTATTTAGAAAATTATAATTGAATTTTTGTATAAATATTATTAGAATTATATAAAAACGTTTTTGAAAAAATATAAAAATTATATATTACTATTTTAGAATTTTGTACTAACTGAAAACGTTTTTATATTTATAAAACGTTTTTTGAAAACATATTACAATTTTGGGGAATTTTGAAATTTTTGGGAAATTTTGAAATTTTCGCGAATTTTGAAATTTTCGGAAATTTTTGAAAATTTTAGATTTCAATGTACTAACGATTTTATTGTTTTCCCGCAAGAATAACGAGGACGCACTACGTTTGGGCGGCGGCTCCCAAGGACGCCGTTCTCGGGGTTCTCGGCCTATGCCTCCTGGCGGATCGAGCTCGGGAACTCAAGTCCCGGACTCCGAGCAATCCGTTGCTCGGAGCCGGATTAGCATCGAGGAACTTGTCCAACAGCCCAACCGGGGCCATTGCATCCGTCTCGACCCGAAGTTCGAGGACGGGACTTGGTAAGTGTAATTTTGATTATTATTTCATTTAATTATTTAGATTTTGAATCTAAAATTACTTAATTCTTTTTAAATGTTTTCAAGTTTAAGTTGTCGCCTGAGATCACAAAGTCGATCTTACGGATGCTCCACAACATGTTGGACAAACCGCATGAGAAGTACTCGGACATTCCTAAAGACGAGAAGAACTTGTGGCACCGAAGTTTCGCGGTAAGTAAATTGTCGATTTTTATTCTTTTTTTAGTTCATTTTTTCAATTTTAATTTTGAATATTAACATTATGTTTTTTTTAATGTAGCAAGACTTCATGTGGCACCATTCCCTTACGAGGGAAGTACTTGGCCAATTCGACAGATATGCCGCGCTTTCGTACTCGAACCACATGTACCAGTGGAAGCAGAAGTGGAAGCACAACAAAGACAAGCCGAAAGACCTTGACGACGACGTCTGGAAGGGCTTCTGCGAGTATTGGAGTATGCCGAAGACGAAGAAGCTCTCCGAAACAAACACGAAGAAGCGGAAGAGCGAACGAGGAGGGAAGGGGATGTACATTCACAACGGGGGCGCAAATACCGTCGAACGGGATGCGATGGAAATGGTACGTCTAATTTCAATTTTTAATTATTAATTTTTTTTATTATTATTTACTTAACAACATTTTACAGGCGAAGAAAGACAGCAGAGCTCCCGACTACCTTAAAGTGATCGAGCAGAGGCACACCAACAAAAAAACTGGTGTGATCCAGGATCCGGGCATGCGTGAGCTTGTTGAGACGTGCAAGAAGAAGAAGGTGGAACCGGAACGTGAAGTTGGAATCTCGCAGCTCACTCTCGATGGATCGTCGTCCTCGAACGAGTTACCCCGGGAAGATATCAACGACATTGTCCTCGGTGTAAGTTTCTATTTGTTTTCAATTATCTTTTTTCGACATGTCATTAATATCATTATTTTTATGTTTTATTTTCGTAGGAAACTCGAAAAGTCAAAGGTCCATTCGCTGGGTTGGGCGGACTTCCGACCCAAGAATCTTCTTCTTCGATTCCTCGGTTTCCTTCGGAGTACAAGGACGAAATCAGGAGTTAAAGTCCGCACACACCTCAACCCAGACACAACTCACCGAGTTGCAGAAAATATTGAAGGGCGCTTTCCCCCAAATCTTTCGGGATCCCAACAACCCCGACAACCCCGACAACTCTCCGACCGTTTGAATTAAAAAAAAAAAAATTTGAACATTAAATTATTTTGTTTAATGAATTATTTTTTAATTATAATGAATTTTATTAATTAATTTCTTTAAAAAAAATATTTTCATTTAATTATTTATTTAATATAATTAATAAATTTGAATTAATTGAATAAAATCAAAAAAAAAACATGATTTTTCGACATAATGTATGACATATTTCCGACGGATTTGCGACATAATTTTTCTACAGAGTTCCGTCGGAATCCCGTCGGAAACCAGGCCCGTTGGAAATATTTCCGACGACTTTCCGACGGCCTTCCGACGTTTAGTTCCGATCAAACATCCGTCATAATATCTGTCGGAAAAATGCCCGTCGGTAATCCGTCGGAACATTCCAACCCTTTTCCGACGATTTCAATCCGTCGGAATAGTCCGACGGATATCAATTTCCGACGAGCTGGAACCGACGGAAAATCCGTCGGAAATCCTTCGAAAAAGGCATTTTCCAACAAATTTCCGACAGAAACAGCCATCGGAAATCACATCTATTCTTGTAGTGAAGTTTGATCAAACTACATATGCTATAAATAAAGATAATAATCACATAAAATATCTCAATCAATCATCACATAGAATATCTCAATCAATCATCACTATTACTAATTCATTAGTAGTATGCCACTGAATTGGGTTCTCAATTAACTAATCAATTCACCAAACAAAATCAGATGACAAATATGTCATAAAATCACTTAAAACATAAATATAGATGATGGTAGTCCTTGTAATTAAACTAAAGATTTTCTACAGAATAAACCAATAAAGAAATAATGCATTTGGTTTTAGAGAATTAAGCGAAACAAATTAAAGATAACCAAAACAAATAAATCCCAAAAAACCAAACTGTGATAATTCTATCGGTTACTTTTTTGTTTTCAGATCCCTAGAATTTGGTAATTATAAACATGAGCCATGTTCTTAGTATAATAAAAATCAAGCAATCGATAATGAAGCAACAAGCTACAAACAAACCAAATGCATTAAACATGCTCCGTAACAAAACACTAAGAGCGAGGTTTGTTTATAATTATGAAGCTTAAATTAATACTTATCTCGATTGATAACTGTGCGGATTTGATCTTCAATACGCAAAATAGAAAGAACAAAAAAGTAAATCGACACCGAGAGTTTAACAAGTTTGGGACGTTAATTAGCACCCTACGTCTCGCCGGAAAAACTTTTCGGAATCTACTATAAGCTTGACTTGATCTTGAACTCTACAATGGAAGTCTTACTCTCTCTCACAATTGTTATATAATGGTTTTTACCCCTTTTAAGCCATGATATAGGTCCGTTTTATAGAGTTTTTATACTATTTTGTAGTGTTTTAGAGTTATTTACAGGTTTTAGCACGTTTGGAGCATAATTGGAGATATTGGAGCATTCTGGAGCATATGGAGATGCAGAGTCATGCAGAGACGTCAGAAGTTTGGCATTCATTGAAGAAATTCCCACCGATGGATGGAGCTCCAATTTGGACACAAGACAGATCAATGGATTAGCTTTCATTTGGAAGTGGTTTGAGGCCATTCCAACGGTGCGATCAAAAGTTACGCCAGTTTTCGTGAAGACAGTCCAGTCTGGCGAGCAGGAGAGTCGACACAGAGGATGAGTATCGACCGATACTACCTAGTGTCGATCGATACTCACTGCAGGAAAACAGGAAACGCTTTGGTCCAGAAGTCTTTAATAATTACAAGAAGCCCCAAAACGTGTTTTAACATTATAATTAGGTTTTTCAGCCACTTTAGTTGGCTAAGCATTATTTTAGTTTTATTCTGATTGAGAGAGATTTCTGAGAGTGAGAATTATAAACTCTTGTCTTACTCTCTTTTACTTATTTGATTTGATGATCTATTCAACCATGTTTATTGTCTCAATTATCATGTCTGCGTAGATCTCTTGTTAGGTTCAGGGTTCTCATAAGGGTTTTCTCTGAATGTTAGGTTAATTGAATAATTAGGGTTCACTATCTGAATTAGTTCTTTGCCTTAGGTTGTTCCCATAGCTAATTCTAGGTTGACGAATCTAACACTTAGATCTTAGGATAATTGGTTAGGCACGAGAGTGCGATTAATTACCTGACAGAACCTAGGTGAGCAAAATAACTATTCGCAAAGAGATTTGGTTTAGTTGTTTTGTGAACAAATCAAACCTGAATTAAAAGCTGGTTTAGACTTTAGGATTCGCAAAGAGATTTGGAATTCTAGGATTTAGACTTAGATAGTTTTCGCAACGAGAGTTGGTTAGCTATACTTTAGTGATTTGAGTTCAAGAACCGCGCTAAATCTGAATCATGTTAGTTAGTTCATCTGCATTCATTGAATCCCTGAGAAATACCATGAGCCTATCTTCCTTCCATTGATTTACAACTCATTTAATTTACGTGCTTGCTTTCAATTACATCTTTCTGGTTTAGCTTAATTCGAAACTATACAATCTATTGTGTGAATTCTGGAGTTCTTGTGTTCGACCCCTAACTATACTTTTAGGGTATTAATTTGAGCATATCAACAATTCCTTTTCAACCCCAAGTTATCGGGATAGAATCGTATGACTTTATCTTAGCCACTTACATGATATTTCCCACATATGTGTGCGCCTACACGTGCGAGAGTAATTGAGCTTAACTAGCTCTGATTCATCTCTAAACCGATACTTCCTTTAACTTCCGTTAAGGACACAATCTTCAAATCTCCACCTTGTCCTTAACACCTTCGCTTATCCTTGGATTCCCTTCCGGTACATGTGCAAACTCACTCACCTTCTGATCTTGTGAATAAACCCATTCACCTTCATCTTCTTCTGAGTAAACCCACTCATCTTCATATCTTAAAGCTTGTCACAGCTTAATTCTCAGTAACTCTTGGCAGCTTCAAAGCGTCTTGAAGCTTGCCAACTGATAAAACTTAGGTAAATATACCTACGTGATTATGTTCAGCTGCTATCTTCAATACTGAAATTGTACCATCTTCAATTAATTCTCTGATGAAATGATACTTAACTGCGACGTGCTTCGTCCTTTTGTGAAACACAGCATTATTTGCTAGTGAAATTGCGCTCTGCGAATCACAGTATATGGTTACTGCCTCCTGTTGAAAACCAAACTCATTCATCAAACCTTTCAACCAAACAGCTTCCCTTGACGCTTCTGTCAACGTTATGTATTCCGCTTCAGTTGTCGAGAGAGCCACAACCTTCTGTAAATTTGATTTCCAGCTGATGACATTACCTCCAACAGTGAAAACCAGACCTGTTGTTGACCTTCTCATGTCCAAATCTGTAGCATAATCTGAAACACAATACCCTTTCACCACAAACTCTCCTTCCTTCCTGTAATATAATTTCTTCTTCAATGAACCACTGATGTATCTCAGAATCCACTTGACCGCTTGCCAATGCTCCTTCACAGGTTTGCTCATGTATCTACAGACCAAACCCACTGGATGAGCTAGATCTGGCCTTGTACCTATCATCGAGTACATAAGACTCCCCACAGTACGCTGATAAAAAAACATTTTTCATGATCTCACTCTGGTCTTGAAGTTCTTTATCCGTAGCTCCTTTGAATTTGAAATGGATCCCCATAGGTGTTGCCACCGGCTTGCATTGATGCATATTAAACTTTCCTATAACTTTAAGCAAGTATCCTTCTTGTGACACAATAAGAGTTCCCTTAACTCTATCTCTTGATATCTCCATCTCTAAGATCTTCTTTGCTTCCCCTAAGTCCTTCATGTCGAATTCTGAACTTAGAAGAGCCTTTAACTCACTGACATGCTCCTTGTTCCTGGAAGCAATCAGTATATCATCTACGTACATCAACAAATAAATGTAATCATCCCTCTGCATCTCCTTGTACTAGACACACATATCCAGATCACTCATGTTGTATCCACTGGCTTTCATAAAATCATTGAACCTTCTATTCCACTGCCTTGGAGACTACTTCAGGCCGTACAAAGATCTCTTTAGTAAACATACCTTCTCTGGATTTTCCTTATCTACATAACCTTCAGGTTGTTCCATGTATATTTCCTCATCCAGAAAACCATGTAGGGAAGCAGTCTTTACGTCCAATTGTTGAAGTTCCATGTCAAAGTGAGCCACCATTGATAAAATGAACCTGATGGACACGTGCTTCACCACTGGAGAGAATATCTCTTGGTAATCAATTCCCTTTTTTTGCGAGTAACCCTTTGCCACCAGCCTTGCTTTAAACTGTGGTGCTTCAACTCCTTCAATACATGCTTTCCTTTTGAAGACCCATTTACAACCTATAGGCATGTGTGTCTTCACTCTATCAACTAAGATCCAGGTCTGATTCTTCCTTAGAGAACTCATTTCCTCATCAATAGCTTCTAACCACATATCACTGTCTTCATCTGATAATGCTTCTTGATAGCATGTAGGTGTAGACTTGCCACCTTCTTCAGTCACGAGATATGCATACCTTGCAATCTTTCCATTTCCTCATCACCATATACTTCATAATCATCGTACCTTGCCGGTGGTTTTGTCTGCCTTCTGGGACGATCTCTCACTAACTGGTAATTGCTCAAATCTTGAGTAGATGTTGTAGTTTCTTCAGCTCTTTCTTCGTTATTGGGAGATGTCTGAGTCTGGTCAGTTTCTGTAGTGTCTCCACCTTGAACTGAACCATCTTTGACTGTACATGTCCCTGCAACATCAAAACTAGAAGTTTTATTAGTAATAAATGAGGGTTTAGGAGTACCTGACTGGTGGGCTAACTTGATGTCTTTGAACATCATATCTTCTCTGAATACTACATTCCGACTTATGACAATCTTCTCTTCGTCAATTAACCAGATTATGAACCCTTTGACTCCTTCTGGGTAACCCGTAAAGACTCCTTTCTTTGCTCTTGGATTCAGTTTGCCTTCATTTGAATGTATGTATGCCACACATCCAAAAGTCTTCAAGCCTGCTAAATTTAGTGTAGCAGATGTCCATAATTCTTATGGGATGCTAAATTCAATAGCACTTGATGGAGTTCTGTTGATTAGATACACTGAGGTTGTTGCTGCTTCAGCCCAAAATCTCTGTCCTAGTCCACTCTCACTTAACATACTTCTTACCTTGTTCATGATGGTTCTGTTAAGTCTTTCAGCCACTCCATTCTGCTGAGGAGTATAGGTGCAGGTCATGTGTCTCACAATCCCTTCATCCTTGCAAAATTGATCAAACCTTTGATTGCAAAACTCAAGTCCATTATCCGTTCTGAGTTTTTTGACCTTCCTTTCATATTGAGTTTCAACCATCTTTTTCCACTCAACAAACTTGCAGAAAGCTTCATCTTTGGTCCTTTGGAAATATATTCATACCTTCCTAGACCAATCATCAGTAAATGACACACAGTATTGACATATACTTAAACTGAAAGGGACATTTGGAGAACCCCAGAGGTCTGAGTGCACGTAGTCAAGCTTATTCTTAGTAACGTGTTGTGCCGGACCAAAACTGACCTTGTGTGTTTTACCAATCACGCAGTCTTCACAAAATTTCAACTCTGAGACTCTATCTTTTCTGAAACAACCTTTCTTCTCCAGTATGTCCAAGCTCTTCTGACCCACATGCTCTAACCTGCTGTGCCAGACTCTAGTATGGTCATTCCCTTCTGCATTGCATACCCCTTGCAGAACCTTGCAGTATATACAACTTATCTGACCCTTTTCTTGCACATTTCATAATGATTGAGCATCCCTTAATCACCTTGAGGAAACCATTTGCTCCCTTGAACTCACATCCTTTATTTTCTAGTGTTCCCATGAAGATTAAATTTCTAGATATATCAGGCATATATCTAACCTCTGAAAGAACAAAAGTCGTGCCATCCTTGTTCTCAAATCTTATTGAACCTATTCCTTTGATTTCACATTGTGAACTGTTTGCCATCCTGACTTTTCATGAGGCCAATTCTTTGAACTCAATGAATATTTCCCTCCTTGGAGTCATGTGAAATGAGTAGCCTGTATCCATTACCCATTCCTCTTTGTCAGATTCTTTTTGGAACAGATTCATCTCTGAGGCTATTAATCCTGCTAGATCATGTGCATCATCCTTTGCCAGAGATGACTCACCCTTATATGTCTGCAGTTTGTGTTTGTTCTTCTCCAACCACTTGTAACACTGTTTCTTATAATGCCCCTCTTTTCCGCAAATCCAGCATATCCTCTTCCCATCTTTAGACTTGGATACCTTATGAGGACTTCTTGTTTCTGTTCTGCCTCTCACGTAGTGTCCTTCAGATGACTTTCCATGTGTCTGGTTAGCTTTGAAATCCATTTCTTTAGACCTTGATGAACTTGCTATGTCCTCAATTCTAATCGTCTCTCTACCATACTTGAGGGTTTCTTTCAGTATCTCGAATCTTGGTGGAAGAGAGTTTAGAAGTAAGATTGCTTGTACCTCATTTGGAACCTCGATGCTAAGGTGACTAAGTTCACCAATAATCTTCAAGAAGTCGTCAATGTTTTCATCAATTGTCTTATGGTCTTGCATCTTGTATCCGTAGAGTTTGAGTTGAGAATCTACCCTGTTTGGAAGAGACTTAGGCATGTATTGTCTTTCGAGAATCGTACAGGCTTCCGCCGCTGTAACGCAATTCTCAATCTTCCATAGAACACGATCCCCAACATTCAAGCATATCGTATTCAGTGCTTTCTCGCATCTTTCTACTCTGGCTACATCTTCTAGTTTCTTCTTGGCTGCTTTCACTGGATCTGAAACAGCCTCATCACCTTCTGATTTGCTCGTCTATGGATCTTCTGTTCTTGCAACCAGAACATCTTTAAGACCTTGTACGCTAAGATGTGCGTACATGCGCCTCTTCCATAACGAGAAATCGCCTTCGCTATCGAACGAAAAAATCTCAGATCTCATCGCCGACATCTTGTTTCCTCAGTCAGACTTGGATCTTCGAGTCACCTTCCGATCCCCTCGAACCTCTACCATGTGATCGCCTTCTTGCTGATAACCTCAACTCTGATACCAATTTGTGCGGATTTGATCTTCGATACGCAAAATTGAAAGAACAAGAAAGTAAATCGACACCGAGAGTTTATCGAATTCGAGGCGTTAACTAGCACCCTACGTCTTGCCGGAAGAACTTTCCGGAATCCACTATAAGCTTGACTCGATCTTGAGCTCTCTACAATGGAAGTCTCACTCTCTCTCACAATCCCTTTTCAACCCCAAGTTCTCGGGATAGATCTAATGAGATGAAAAAGAAAGCTAAAGAATCGTATGACTTTATCTTAGCCACTTACATGATCTTTCCCACATGTGTGCGCGCTTACACGTGCGAGAGTAATTGAGCTTAACCATCTCTTATTCATCTCTAAATCGAGACTTCCTTTACCTGGTAGAGACTTGGTTAAGAACACAATCTTCAATAACGACGACGGGAGAGATCGAAGATGTTGGAGAACAAAGAGGCCTTTGGTTATGTTTATGGATTTCGGCGAAGATTTCACATATGCCACAAATTAAAATAAAATCAATATCCATATAGGTATATTTGAGGAACAAGTTGAACTAGGGAAACAAGTAAACTTAAAATATTCTAGAACATTCTAATAGGCATTCACATGATAAACATAATATTCATAACATAGTTTTTTTTTTCTTTTTTTTGGAATTGTTAAATTTATTAATCAACAAAAGAAAAAAAAAATACTTACAAAGGATTTGCAAAAAGCAGAGCATTGTTTAAATTGATAAAGCAGAGAAAAGTGTGCAATCGGGAAAAACAGAGCGTTAATAGAAAATCTGGGCTCTTTCACATTCACGAAACCAGAGCGGGCATGGCGAAGAGTCTTCACGGAACGCAGTACCTACTCCATCTAGTTAGCAGCTCGATGTTGCTTTCGTCTTGGTGAGGGAAGAGTGATAATAATCTTAGTCTTCTTCACAAAAGACTTGTTAAGTTAAGCTTTAATTTTTTCCACAAATGTGAGAGACAATCCAATGATCTAGAGTCATCACTCGTTTCACATAAAAAAAACATAAGAGGTTCTGCACAAAGAAAATATTTGAAAGTGAAAACTTTGGAGGGACGAAAGAAAGAAATAAACTATTGAAAATTAATAAAAGAGGGTTTCAACGTCACTGACTTTGAAAAATTGCGTCCGCGGTTTTGAATAATCAAAGAGCATTTCAGCGATTATTCCACACTACGCGGTTTTCTAAGTCAAGTCAAGCTTTAGTTTTTTCCACAAATGCTACAGTCACCACTCACCAACATCACCCGTTTCACAGAGTGATAAAAAAAAACCAAATTAAATTATGATGCATTCTTGTAGTGAGAGGAAGAGGATCATATGGAGCCTGTGTTTAATCTTCTCTCTTTCGTTCTCGCTTCTTCTGTTAGGCACTTGTGTCGTCCAGACCAGAAGGCTGCTCTTTGGGAGTTCCAGAGCGAATTCTCTGCCCAAGAGCTCTATGGGAGGCATGTTGATAAAAAGACGGAGAGTTGGAGAAACAACACTGATTGTTGTTCATGGTATGGCGTCTCTTGTGATCCTAAGAAGGGCGTGGTGGTTGAGCTAGACCTCACAGCTAGTTCTCTCAATGGCCCTTTGAGATCTAATAGTAGTCTGTTTAGACTACAACATCTCCAGAGCCTGAATCTTACTTCGAATAATCTTTCGGGTATTCTACCAGATTCCATCGGCAACTTAAAATATTTGAGGGTTTTGAAACTTTATAGTGGCAAGCTCTTTGGAAAGATTCCTTCTTCACTCGGAAATCTTTCCTATCTCACTCATCTTGATCTTTCTTATAATCAAATCACCGGTGAGCTACCAGCTTCAATGGGCAACCTAAACCGACAAACAGAGTTGCGACTTGGATATAACAAGCTCAGTGGGAGCTTTCCTCCTTTGCTACTCAATTTGAGCAAGCTCACAGAAATCTACCTTGGTCCTAACCGATTCGAAGGTATGCTCCCATCTAACATGAGTAGCCTCTCTAAATTGGAGTCTTTTGAAATTGGTGACAATTCATTTTCTGGATCTGTTCCATTGTCTCTCTTCATGATCCCTTCGTTGACTCGCCTTGACCTTAGAAGAAACGGCTTTAGAGGTCCTCTTGGGATTGGGAATATCTCTTCACCATCTAAACTTACAACTTTATCCCTTGGAGTAAACAATTTTAATGGACCAATCCCAGGTTTTATATCAAAACTAGTCGGGCTCGAGTATCTTGACCTCTCTTTCTGGAACACAGGGAGGGGCATGGTTGATTTCAGCATCTTCTCACATCTCAAGTCACTTGAGACACTTGACCTCTCCTATCTGAATACAAGAAGCATGGTTGACTTGAGTCTTTTCTCAAATCTCATGTCACTTATGACCCTGAAGCTGTCAGGGAATAATTTGAAGATCAGTTCAAGTTTCCATCTGCCGTCACCCATACAAACTTTGTCTTTACGATCCTGCAATATTTCTGAGTTTCCCAAGTTTCTTCAAACCAAAACAAATTTGTCTTCTTTAGACATTTCTGTCAATCAAATTGAAGGCCAAGTACCAGAGGGGTTATGGAGGCTTCCATTCCTGCAATATGTAAACATTTCTCAGAATTCCTTTAGTGGTTTTGAAGGATCAGCGGATGTTATTCAAAGAAGTAAAACAGTATTGCTTGAGATAAGTTATAACAAATTCCATGGTCCATTTCCTTTATTACCAAGTTCTATAGGCTTCTTTTCATGTTCCGATAATCGGTTTTCGGGAGAGATTCCTAAGACAATATGCAAATTGGTTTCTCTTGATACCCTTGTTTTATCCAACAACAACTTCAGTGGTTCTATTCCTCGGTGCTTTGAGAATTTCAATACTACTCTTTCCGTCTTGCATCTTCAGAATAACAGTCTCTCTGGTATTTTTCCAGAAGAGTATCAGTTTTCGCTTGAGATCACTTGATGTTGGTCACAACTGGTTATCAGGAGAACTTCCCAAGTCTCTGATCAACTGCACTCAACTGGTATTTCTTAACGTGGAAGACAACAGAATCAATGACACGTTTCCATTTTGGTTGAGATTGTTGCCCAATCTACAGGTTCTTGTCCTTCGTTCTAACAAGTTCCATGGGCCAATATCTTCTCCCATAGATTCTTTGAGGTTCCCCAAGCTGCGAATATTTGATATTTCAGAAAACCGCTTCATTGGAGTCTTGCCATCAAATTACTTTGCGGGTTGGAGTGCAATGTCATCGGTCGTAGACATTGTATATGGTATTTATCCAGAGGACTATCAGAAGTCGGTGGGTCTGACGAACAAAGGATTGGATATGGAGCTGGTTGGGAGTGGTTTCACAATCTACAAAGCCATCGATGTCTCCGGAAACAGACTCGAAGGAGGTATTCCTGAATCCATCGGTTTAGTCAAGGAACTAATTGTGCTCAACATGTCGAACAACGCTTTCACAGGCCGTATTCCACCATCTATAGGGAACTTGACCAATCTCCAATCACTTGATCTATCTCAAAATCAATTATCAGGCGAAATCCCACCAGAGCTCGTGAAACTCACGTTTCTAGCATGGATGAACTTCTCGTACAACAAGCTCGAAGGTCCAATACCACAAGGCACTCAAATTCAAAGCCAGAATAGTTCTTCATTCGCAGAGAATCCTGGGCTATGCGGTGTTCCTCTTCAAGAAACCTGCGGCGGAAAAGAAGAAGAAGCAACAACGCAAGAGGAAGATGAGGAAAAGGAAGAAAAGGATCAAGTATTGAGTTGGATAGCAGTTTCAATAGGGTTAGTACCTGGTGTGTTTTGTGGACTCACCATCGGCCACATTCTCGCTTCATATAGACATGACTGGTTTACGAGGATCTTGCACTCTTCTACTTAATCAAGCATCACTTGTTAGGAGTATGGTTTATCGATCCTTCCTATAATAAGATGAATAAACTTTTGTAACAAACTTTCTCAACATTTGTTTGAAATCATATCAATCGACTCCAACATTTTTCATGCCTTTACAACTGCAAATCTGCAATAACTGTTATCTACATATATCACAAGACCAAAACATTTTCATACTCACAGAATCTAACAAGACCAAAATATCTCTCCGCTCTGGTCACAGTAAAAACCATTGTGAGAAAGATTTCACATGAGAAAGTAGGCAAATCTGAAGCCACAAGAATCAGAAATCCATTGCAAGCTATAACTTAGGAGGTTCATAAACTTAGGGAGGGGTGAATGGTTTTAGACAAGATGTCTTGTCTAAACCCTCTGGGTCTGATTCATGGTTCGTACTCTTCCCCCATGTTGATTATTTAGTACTTTTTGTTATCTTTCAATAAATATATTGGTTTTATTGGAGATGCACCGTCTCTTTTTTTGCTATCGAATCTCGTTATCTTTCATTCTTTCTACCTAACTAAATGGTTTGGACTTCGAGTTTTCGCAGTAATATTCTTTGTTCATCTCCTATGGCAAAGAAATACACTTGAAAAACTTTCAAGAAACAGCAAAAAACACAAATATATTCAGCGGAGACTAGAGTTCTATTAACAAGAAAAGAGGTGGTGATAAGTTCTTCAGGCTCGTTAAACAAATTGGATTCTGAATTTGTGTAACATAAATTATTTCTCAAACTTGTTTCAGCTTAAGGTATTGGTTTTTCGTCAATATATACTTCCTCTTTCTCAAGTACCAACTTCAACCAAAACAAAACAAAACATATACATTTACAATCTTCTTGAAATGTATATAAGTTGTTATTTCGATTGTTCAAAGAAGTTCTGCATCTGGATAATCGAAATGTCATCCATTTCCTTGTTGGAGCTCATGCCATCATATTATTTTGCCAGTTGGAGTGCAATGTCATCAGTCGTAGACATTGTAGATAGTATGCCTAGTGGATTAGACTATCATAAGTCGGTGGGTCTGACGTACAAAGGATTGAATATGGAGCTGGTTGGGAGTGGTTTCACAATCTACAAAACCATCGATGTCTCTGGAAACAGACTCGAAGGAGGTATTCCTGAATCAATAGGTTTACTCAATGAACTGATATGATTGTGCTCAACATGTCAAACAACGCTTTCACAGGCCGTATTCCACCATCTTTGGCGAACTTGACCAAACTCGAATCACTTGATCTATCTCGAAACGGATTATCCAGCAAAATCCCACCACAGATCGGGAAACTCACGTTTCTAGCGCGGATGAACTTCTCTTACAACAAGCTTGAAGGTCCAATACCACAAGGCTCTTCTTTCGCAGAGAATCCCGGGCTTTGCGGTGCTCCTCTCCAAGAAACCTGCTGTGGAAAAGAAGAAGAAGCAACAACGCAACACCAAAATGACGAAAACGAAGAAAAAGATCAAGTATTGAGTTGGATAGCAGCTATAATAGGCTATGTACCTGGTGTGTTCTGTGGACTCGCCATCGGCCTTCTTCTCACTTCATATAAACATGACTGGTTTACGAGTATCTTTCACTCTTCTACTTAATCAAAGTATCACTTGTTAGGAGTATGGTGTTTAGATCCTTGCTATAATAAAATCAATAAACTTTCTTGACTCTTGTTTGAAACCATATCAATCTTCTTTTTAGACTCCAACATTTTTCTATGCCTGTAAGACTGAAAATCTGCAATTAGTGAATATCTACATATATAAAATATTGAGCAAGCAACGTTTCGGGAGTCGCATTGAAGGTTGACTTGGGGGATTGATGAACCATCGTTCATCAAATAAGCAGTATTATAGTGGCAAAGGGTGCAGATTGAGGAACAGAGAATATGAAGCTTCCACTGAAGCAAATTAACCAAAATGAAAAGCTGCTTAAGAAAATGATGCCCAAAATAGTCATCTTTAAGTAGAACAACGTTCTATGTTTTACTCATTCCTAGTTTCAAAATTAATCAAACATTTCCTTAAGTCAAAAATTCAAAAACACACTTATCTCCTTGACCTCTTCAACTTCCCAGATCGTTCAAAAGGCATGACCTGAGCCTCCTGAAGCATTCTCTGCCAAAGCTCTTTAACATGATGACGAGAATTCTTCTGAAACCAAGCTTGAATCTCCGAGTAAAGCACATTCGAATTCTGTTCCCAAATCTTTCTCAAACTCTCCAAACTATCAATCTTTTTCTCTTCCAACCCTCTCACCAAACTCCCAACTCTTTCTAAACCCCAAGTTTCTCTTTCCAACAATGTTTCAGGTTTCCCAGCCAGTAACTGCCTAACGTTTTTCAGACAAGGCAATACCTCTCCTTGAAGCAAAGCGCATCCAAAAGCCGCTGCTCGGTCTCTATCGTCTCTTACTGCCACACTATGAGC
Source organism: Eutrema heterophyllum (assembly GCA_002933915.1). Taxonomy (NCBI): domain Eukaryota; kingdom Viridiplantae; phylum Streptophyta; class Magnoliopsida; order Brassicales; family Brassicaceae; genus Eutrema; species Eutrema heterophyllum. Next base: position 510,371 of record PKMM01026163.1, on the reverse strand, counting down.
CGGAAGCTCCCAAAGATGAGGACCGAAGCTAGGAACGACCCAGCAGAAAACTGTATCCAGCTCGCTCGAGTAATACGGTTTCGGGTCCTTGAGCGGCGCGGAGAACACACTGAGAGACTTTGCGTGTTTAACCAGCCACTCAGGCTTCACCCGTGTCGCTCCGTGCATGTATGGTCTGTTGGTGAGTAGGAGCTCGCTGTAGACTAATAACTCTGGGGCTGAGTTTATGAGAGACGACCAACGGTGCAAGAAAACGGGTTCTTGAACCGCGCACGCTTGGTACTCCGTCGATTTAGTCTTTCGGGCTACACGGTCTGCCCATCCCGCACATATGGCTTCTCCTAAGAGCTCTTCTTCGTTCTGTAAAAGCGGGTTTTTCGAGGAAGACGATGCGGTGATTCTCCATGACTTCTCTACGTCTTGTATAGTCCCATGAGTCCATGAGAAAACGTTTTCAGTTTCAGAAGGCTTACAACAGCTAAAAACAAGCCGCAAAAGCTGATCTTTGAGCTTAGACATCTCGTTCATGGTCTTCAAATGCAAGCCATACGACTCGCAGAAGCCCACGCCATTCTCCGAGACCTCAAAGGAATGCAACGCGTAAGCCACGGTCAAAGCATCGCTGCTCGGGTTGGAAAATTTGTCCCGGGCGGCTTTGATTTTATCTTTCCGATCTTTTCTACGTTGTTTATCTTCCTGTTTGACGGTTTTGCCTGCATCTTCAGACTCGTTTTTCTTCTCTCCTTCAAACTGCATTATCAAAGGGTTTGGTAAACTCAACGCGGCTACTGCTGCAACAGCGTATCCGAGGACAAGATTCGCCCGGGAGTAATTCTGGGCCTCTTTTAGCATTTGGATGACTGTGAGAAGCATTCTTGAGTGACGTGGACTCATGGGATAGTGAGACATAGCCTTCCCTAATGGCGTTAACCGTCCGTTGCTGTCGAGAGCCTCTAAAGCTTTTAAGCATCGTTCTGCTTCTCTAATAGCTGATGGCTCAGGCGGAGTTGGAAACGGGAAATTCTCAACCTGTAATCAATAGAAAAAGGCAAAGATTTATCAAGACAGGCGTAAGAAAGATCTAGTCCATCGAAAGTGCTGGCTACAAACGCCTTACCTTTGGAATGTTCATAGATTTCATGAGAAGAACGACTCCATCAACAGGGACTTTCGTGATTTCAGGAGGAGAAGATTCGTCAAATATATTGCTAAAAACTGCAGATGAATAGAGACGATAACAGTGACCAGGTCCAGTTCGTCCAGCTCTTCCAGCTCGTTGACTAGCCGAAGCTTGACTAATCCAATCTACCTCATAAGTTTCCATACCAGTCTTGATATCGTAATTCTTCACTTTAGCCCGACCCGTATCAACGACATACTTTATACCTGGAATAGTCAGAGAAGTTTCCGCTACATTAGTAGCCACGACCACAAGTCTTTCTCCTTCGTCAACTTCCTCAAACACTCGGAGCTGTGCAGCTGGTGATAGCATCGCATAAAGTGGGAGAACGCGTAATTTTCCTGGAGAAAATGTTTTTTTTTCCTCCTCAGCCTCTGGATTCTCTGCTGCAATGGACTTTGTTGGCTCAGCAGATTCGGAATCCTTTTTGCCTGCCAAAGCATTAAACGCTGCTCGAAGAGCATCAAGCTTCCCTTCTTCAAATGAATTGGCAAAGCCGTCATCAACGGTTTCCCAGTCGCTTTCTTCATCAGACTCAAACATGTCTTCTTCTTCAAAATCATCACGATATTCACCAGTTTCAGAAGGATCTTCTCCCTGAGAGCCAAACCTGTAATTTTGATTGTTGGAGCCATCATCAAATGCTTCAGCAATCTCCTTCATGTCAACACCACCAAATGAGCCATCGTCACATTTCTTCTTCTCGGAAGCATCTCTTTTAGCAGCTTGAACAACAAGTTCCTTTGAAGACTTACGTAACTTCTCGCATAAATAGTCAACTTCTCTCTGCCCGGTCACAAAAACAAGTATTCCTCCTTGTGGTAACTTTTTGTGAATCGACATCACTTTCTTATAGGCTTGACCGATATAATCAACAATCTCAGTCTTCTTGGAGAAATGTATAGTTACTGGAAACTGTCGAGTGGGAACCTCTATGAGCGGAGGTGACTTAGGGAATAATCTTTTTCCCGATACAAAATCTTCCACTCGCAAAGTTGCACTCATCAATATAAGTTTAAGCGGCGTGATGACTTGGTTTTCTGAGGTTATTGTGCCTCCAGATTGTAGACACTTTTGTTGCTCCTCGTAGTATTCTTGTCGGATTTTGATGACCCGAGTGAGCATCCCAATTAGAATGTCTGTGTTCAAGCTTCTTTCATGGGCTTCATCGAGAATTATCACAGAGTAACGCCTCAATAGGAAATCATTCTGCCACAGAAGAACTAATACAATCAATTATCCATAATATAAATGGAAAAGAACCTACAAAACAAACAATGGGGGAAAAAACAGCCTATTACCTGAATTTCACGAAGTAAAATCCCATCGGTCATAAACTTGATAGAGGAGTTTTCTCCAATCTTTTTGTCGTACCTAACTTGAAACCCGACTTCTTTACCGAGACGAACACCAAGCTCAAACGCCACTCTCTTGGCAGTGGCAAGGACCGCGACACGGCGTGGTTGGGTAATCCCGATAATCCCACTTCGAGAACTGAATTGCTTTGAACCAAAACCAGCTTCATAAAGAAACTGAAAGATTCAGATACAGAGACTATATCAGATTAGATTAAAAAAAAAAAAGGCCTCTCTATCTGAGACCAAAACTAAGCTATCAGAAAGCCTTTACTCTTGCAGCAAAACTGACCTGAGGAACCTGAGTGGTTTTACCACACCCGGTTTGTCCAGAAATAATAACGGTGGGATGATAATTAATAGCTTCCATTATCTCCTGCTCCATCATTACTATCGGAAGATCCTTCCTCGTCTTTTCAACTTCGGCTGGTCTTGAAACATGAACTACAAACGCGGCCACACGGGGTCCTTGTACAGTTACATCTTCATCCTGTCTCATATCAAACCCCATTAAAACCAATCAAATCAAACACATAAGGCAGCAACATAGTTGAATCGAAAATTTCGACAAACCATTCTCTCTGAGCGTTCTTCATCATCACGACAAGTTGTCTGTAGTAGGATCATATCCACGGTTTCATCTTCTTGGCAGACTTCTTGAGCAGAAATCATCAGATTAGAACCGTGAATCAGTTGCTCAGAATCAGTTTCAAAGCTCGGGACTGCGGTTTCAGCATGTTCCGGTGTGGTAGGTTCGGACATACAAGAATCAAAGTCGTCTCTTTGCTCGACTGATTCATCAGAATGCTCGGCCACAACACCAGATTTAGAGAGTTGCATTGCCCTCCTACGTTTCTCCAGCTTCGTCGCTGACTGAATCACAAAAAAGGAGAATCAGAACTAAACTTTTTTCAAGATAAGAATCCAAAAAAATAAAGATTGAAAGATTGATTGCTTACTCTTCCGATCACTGTTGAGGCTTGTAAAAGCGACGACACATCCTCTGATATTTTATACTTGCTGTGAAAATTCATATTAAAAGAAAGAAAAAAAAAATCAGATTCAACGATTGAAGAGAAGCGTAATCATACTCTAACAACTCTGCGGTTTTTGCAAAGAGGATCTCTTTCTCCTTGTCTTCCTCCAATTTTTTCAGCTTCCGTTTCTGAGATTTGCTCAATATCGTCTTCTTCTTTAGATTCAGCTTATCACACATCTGTAAGAGAAATTTTACAGATTTATTCAGCACTGAAACCCCTAAAAAAATCTTACTGAACAAAGGGTTTGATTAGGGTTTTTGTTTTGTTTCGTTTACCTTATTGGATCCTTTATTCTTCTTCTTCCTTGGAGGCATTATATCTAATCTGCAATCGTCTCCCATCATACTTGCCGGAAAAAATTCGTAAGAAGAAGACAACTCTTTAATCGCGGATCGATTCGAAGACAAAATAGAGACAGAAAGAAGAAACAACAAAATTATTGGAGAAGAATATGAAACAGAGAGAGAAGTCGGCGCATACCTTGTGATGGAGTTACGTTGGCTGAACCGGACAGACAGTCTCAAATCGAACCAAAGTGCCGAACCGAAGATACGTGCAATAATTGGTTTTCTTTCAAGCATTTTGTTAGAGCATCATTATCGCTAGTATCTTAATAGGTTTTTTTTTTAAAAAAATTGTTTATTTAATACAAAAGGAAGTTTATATCTAAGAATCGATTCTTAATTAAGTAACTTAAGAATCGGTTCTTAAGTTATATGTGGCAGTATGTGATTGGTCCGACGTTTTGAGTAGAGGAAACGAAGATCTTTCGGAAAATCATTTTTTTTTCTTCTCCTCGCGATCTCCGTCTCCTTCGTCTCCGTCTCCGTCTCCGTCTCCTTCGTCTCCGTCCCGGATCTGCTCTTCTCTTCTGGGCGCCACCGTTTCTCTACTCTCCCTCTCCTCTTCTTCTCCCACTCTCCTTCTTTCAACGCCGATCCTCTCTTCTCTCCGTTGCCGTCCCCATCGCCGTGTTTCTCCCCTCACCTTCGCCGATTGTTCTCTTCTGTGCCCGTCGCTCCCGAGCTTATACGAGAATTCCCAATCGGTTCTCAAGAAATCCCTTGCGGTGATGATTCTTCTTTGCCGGTTCTCGCCGTCGTTGATTTTCTCGACAGGTTTCATCAATTTACAGGGTTGCCTTGGTGGATGGTTATTGCATCTTCTACTGTTGCTGTCAGATTAGCATTGTTGCTTTTGCTCATACTGCAACTCAAGAAACTGAAGAGGATTTCAGAGCTGTTACCTCAGTGTTAGTGCTTCCTTTTTCTTTTTAAATTCTTGTTTCAGTTAATTTTCTAGGAGGTACTTTCTACAGCTATAAGTTATCTAGTTTGATCTTTGTGTCTGTCTAAAATCGTTAGTGACTAAGGAACATGGAATTGAGAACAAATTCGGAACCTTTCTTCTAGATATAGCTTCAGTGGCACTTGTCTGAATTGTTCCTACAAGTAATTATACAGAATCAAGTGATTTCAAACATCAAACGGAAGATGTTAGTCTATTAGGCGTGGAATTTTTGTGTTTGCTGGGTCAGCATTATGCACAACAAGTTATTACCTTAACTAACCTCGCTTACTGCTCCTCTTCCTGTAACATTCAGCTTAAGGCTATCTATCCATGTGTTTCTAGACTGTGGTATCATTTATATGGCTATTTGGCATTTAGTTCCTCATGAAATCATAGTAACCCTGATTGACTGAAACAACGCACACTGCTGCAGGTCTTGACTGTAGGCCAGAAAGCGACATTTGAGTATCATGGAACTAATTACATTCTTACGGTCAATCGAGCGGATGTAGAGGGTCAGAATCAATCTAATGGCATCGAAAGAGGAATGCTCTGTCAAGATACATATATTGTGTTTGAAGCATCAAACGCAAGTGGCATATAGGTCTGATTTCGATAAATTCTGTAGAGCTACGTGTTGTTGAATCATTTACTATAAGAATTCCTATTAATTGATGATTCAATCTAACATTTGAAATAGTAAACATAATATCGCATCTGATGTCTGTTATTAAATGGAAACAGATGTGGTGAATTGCTATCTTGTATCATCATTTTTGATTTGTACGTTCTTATGCAGATTGTTAACCAACGGGAAGCTGCTAGCAGCAATATATTTAAACATAAGGAATTTAACCTTGAGTCGCTGGGCATAGGTGGTCTGGGTGCAGAGTTTGCTGATATATTTAGAAGAGCTTTTGCTTCTCGTGTATTTCCTCCTCATGTCACGAGCAGGTTCTGTGATTCATTATTCAAGCAAATGTTAGACTGTATTCTGTATATATTTTCCTTCTAAGGTTATTTTTCTTGATCTTGCAGACTGGGGATAAAGCACGTTAAGGGGATGCTTCTTTTTGGACCTCCTAGTACAGGAAAAACCCTGATGGCACGGCAAATTGGAAAGATGCTTAATGGAAAGGATCCAAAGGTATTTCTGATCGCTTTGTGATGAATTTTGTTACCCTGATTAGATGGACGCCTATTGTGAGAACCTGTTACTGACTGTTTAATTCTCACAATATTATTCATGCATTGGCAGCTTCAGACTCTATTTTAATTGTTTGCTACAAGTGTTTACTTTCTTTTAATGTTTGATTAACTTAGATTCTTAGTTGATTCACTGCTTTTGTTCCAGAAATCTACATGTTTAATGCTTCTGTTGTTCTTTTGCTGGCATAATAGATCGTTAATGGTCCTGAGGTGCTGAGCAAGTTTGTTGGTGAGACAGAAAAGAATGTAAGAGACTTATTTGCTGATGCTGAGCAAGACCAGAGAACCCTTGGTAAGGAAAATTTGTTTTCCCTGATCTGTGTTTTTGTGTTTTCCTTTTCTTACTCATATGCTAATTGGGCACTCTTATTTTTTTTCTCAGGTGATGCTAGTGAGTTGCATGTCATTATTTTTGATGAAATTGATGCTATTTGTAAGGTACACGACTTTTAATTTATAGGAGATAAATTTGTCTAACTTGAAGTTGTAAATATGCTTTTAATTTTGACCACCATCTCCATTGATTCCGGGTTATAGAGTTTAGATATTGATAATTTTCATAGGAACTGCTGGTTATATGAGTTTTAACAATAAATTTAAAATTGTATGCTCTGTGATTTTCAGTCAAGAGGCTCAACCAGAGATGGCACAGGTGTCCATGATAGTATTGTAAACCAGCTTTTGACAAAGGTCAGTCAATGATCAAGCAATTGTCTGTTTATTCGGAGTTTTTACGGGTGTGGCTAACACTTCTTTTCCAGATAGATGGTGTGGAGGCCTTGAACAATGTTTTGCTTATTGGAATGACAAACAGAAAGGATTTGCTGGATGAAGCTCTTTTAAGGTATCTCTATCCTTGTGGTAATAAATAGCCCTACCGTTTATTTTATACTCCACTTATACAACCGTAAAGTTTTAAAGTAGTTTTTATATCTTAGCTTTCTATATTGTTCGTTTGAGAAGATACCATCCAAAGCTTATTTGCTGCTTGAACTTTTAGAATGAGTAGTTATTACCTTGTATCTCTGCTTTGTTTGTGTTAGAGTTAGGTTGTTAGTGTTAATAAATGGTAATAAATGCATGTTAGTGTTACATTATGGTTGTGTTAGGTGTGTTAAATGGTTGTGATGAATGGTTTAGCCTGGTAGATATATGTCTATCATGTTTGTTTCTCTTCTATTAAACACGTAGCTTCTTCACTTTCTTCCACTATCTTCTAAACACATTCCTTCTTCACTTTCTTCTCATCTTTCAAACACACTTCAGTCTTGTCTTTCTCTCTTCTTTGACCTTCTCTGAAATGGCTTCTCCGAATCCATTTAGTCAGCCATCAAACTTTGTTGCCTTGTTGAACAGTCAACAGGATAGTCTTCCCTTTACTTGCGTGGGTTCATCCCAAGTTCCTCTGTTTAGCAGTCAACATGACTCTACCATCGGTGAAGACACTCCTGTTGAGCGCAGAGAACGACGGAAATGGACGCCCACCGATGACATCTTGCTCATCAGCTCGTGGTTAAACACGAGCAAGGACCCGGTGGTGGCAAACGAACAAAAATCTGGTGCCTTTTGGCAGCGCATCGCAGCCTACTTTGCGGCAAGTCCTAAGGCCGCAGGCCGTGAAATCAGAGAGGCGGGACAATGTAAGCAAAGGTGGCAAAAGATAAATGATGTTGTATGCAAGTTCTGCGGTGCGTATGAGGCGGCAGGAAGAGAGAGAAGCAGTGGTGAGAATGAGAACGATGTTCTGAAACGGGCACGGGCTCACGAGATCTTCTACAACGATCACAAGAAGAAGTTCACCCTCGAACACGCCTGGAAAGAGCTCCGGAATGACCAGAAATGGTGCGACCTTTCTTTAACAAAAACTGATGGAAGCTGCAAAAAGAGAAGGTGTGATGATGGTTCACAATCATCAAGCACTGGCGCTGATGGAAGAGAGAATCTCGATGATGATCACTCCAATGTGAAGACTCGGCCTCCTGGTGTGAAGGCATCAAAAGCCAGAGGTAAGAAGCCTAGCACTCCGACGAGTGAAAAACTTTCGGAGTTTCAGACCATGTGGTCCATCAAGGAGAAGGATTTGGCCATGAAAGAAAAACTCTCCAAGATGTCTCTACTTGACAGTCTAATTGGCAAAAAAGAACCTCTTTCAGAGATTGAAGAAGCTGATTACGGATATGTTGGATATTTAGCTTAATCTCATCTCCTTTGTTTGCATTTTCGAAGTTGTGTTTCGTTTTAGTTTGTTTCTTTGTGTTTCGGTTACTTTGTTTCTTTGTGTTTCGAAAATTGGAATCTGTTTTTTGGAGTGAATTTTAAGTAGACGGTCTGAATTGGAATCTGTTTTTTGGAGTGAATATATAATATCACTTTGTTTATGTCAATGCCTCTGTTCTCAACTTGGCTCCCAACATTCCATTATAAACGGTGTTCAAATTTGATAACATAATGTCTGATGGAGTTGCAAAATTAATTTTGTGCAGGACCAAATGAATATCGAAACAAAAATCCGGAGCATCAGGTTTATTGGAGAACCCTACAAGTTTAAAATTGTACCTTATGGTCTTGTATTCATTTGTTTGAAGGTATAACTGCTCAACCCATCAACACATGCATTCTATAGACACATTTATGGATCTGAAAGTGTCTTTGTTCTTTCTTTTTCTCTAATTGTAATGATTTGGTTTCGGTGTGCAGGCGAATGAAACAAATGGCATCAAGTACGAAGAGGTATGTGCATATATATGTAATCAAGATCACTACATAGATAGAGAAACCTGATGATTGATTGATGATTTTGTAATTACATATATGCAGAGTTTCATAAAGAACACTCGAGGATTTAAGTTGTTCACGTGCAAATGGCTACCAACAAACCAAGAGCCAAGGGCTTTCAAACATGGCTGAGTTCTCACCATCGTCGCCGCCGGCATTCTACTCCGACCACAACAACAATCACCACAACAACCACGACCGATATACCGATCGCGGCTAGAGCAAACCACCACCATTTCCTCCGAACCAACTCCGGTTCGGGTTTCGGCTTCTGGTTTACAACCACAAGCGCGTAATGCCCACGAGAATTCGTAGTGGCACATTCGTGATTCTGTGCTGTATTGCTGAAATTCAACAACCCATTATCTTCGAAGGCTACGCATTTGATTCTTCTTCTTTCATGCTCTGTTGCTAATGGTTACTCTTCTTTCTAGCAACGTATTTCTTGGAATTATTGGCATGGGATTAATGGCCTTTCATAGCAACGTATTTCTTGGAATTACATTGATTTTTGCATCTTCTTCATCTCTTCGATGTTTGCAAGTTACAGGACTTTGTATGACTCTTTAATTTGTTGACTATATATCAAAAAGAAGGTAATTATGAAATGTATATATATATATATAAAAATCAAGTTAAAGTATGATATATATACATCTATGTAATGGAAGGCATAATATGAAAGGCATAATCAAATATAATAAAATAGAACAAAATAAGGATCAAATACAATGAAGTAGAACAAAATAAGGATCAAATATAATAAAATAGAACAAAATGAAGTAGAACAAAATAAGAATCAAATATAATAAAATAGAACAAAATAAGGATGGATACAAAGTTGTTTGGTTCTTGTCGGCAAAACTAAGCCACATGTTTTCTTACCACAAAATCAAACTCTTCGTATCTTTATATAGTTTACATTCTTGCTTCTCTTTTTTTATCAAATCAAACTCTTCGTCTCTTTATATAGTATACATTCTTGCTTCTATTTTTTTTATCAAATCTTCTTATTATTTCTTTCCTCTCTCACTCTCTTATCTTATTCTTGTCAAATCCACTTTTTTCATCAAAATATAAATCAAGTATGGCATCTTCTTCCCATAGAACCTTTGACGGATCATTTGATGAAAATTTCGATCAACATTTTGATCAAATATTCGATGAAACGTTTGATAATCTATTCATTGATCATGAGGAGGCAAGCAAGTCAAGAAAAAAGGGTTTTTTATCGAAAGACATCGCGAAGAAGGCCACATACGTTTATGGAACGACTACTTCAGTGACACTCCAACATATCCTGCCAATTTATTCCGTCGACGTTTTAGAATGAAAAAATCATTGTTCTTGCATATCGTTGATCGACTCTCCAATGAAGTTTGATACTTTCGACAGAAGAAAGATGCTCTCGGAAGGCCTGGTCTCTCTGCACTTCAAAAGTGTACCGCAGCAATTCGTATCTTGGCATATGGGACCTCGGCTGATGCGGTTGACGAATATCTCCGGCTTGGTGAAACTACTGCTCGTGCTTGTTTGGTAAATTTCGTCGAAAGTATAATAAACTTGTTCGGTGATGAGTACTTAAGAAGACCCACACCGGAGGATCTTCAACGGCTACTTGATGTTGGAGAGCAACGCGGATTTCCCGGGATGATAGGAAGCATCGATTGTATGCATTGGGAGTGGAAGAATTGCCCCACTGCTTGGAAAGGGCAATATTCACGGGGTTCTGGAAAACCCACAATCGTTTTGGAGGCCGTAGCTTCATATGATCTTTGGATATGGCACGCTTTTTTGGACCTCCATGTACCTTAAACGATATCAATGTTCTTGATCGCTCACCCGTTTTTGATGATATAATAAAAGGTAAAGCTCCGCAAGTGAATTTCTCCGTCAACGGGAGAGAATATCATTTGGCTTACTATCTCACAGATGGGATTTATCCAAAATGGGCAACTTTTATCCAATCTATTTCACTTCCACAAGGCCCAAAAGCATCTTTATTTGCTCAACATCAAGAAGCTACCCGAAAAGACGTCGAACGTGCTTTTGGAGTCTTGCAAACTCGATTTTCCATTGTTAAAAACCCAGCTCTTTTTTGGGAGAAAGAACAAATAGGAAATTTTTTGAGAGCATGCATCATACTCCATAATATGCTAGTAGAAGACGAACGAGATGGACACACTCAATATGATGTTTCACAATTTCAACACGGAGAAGGAAACAGAAGTGCACATGTGGATTTTACTTTTTCTACAGAAATGCCTACAAACCTCCAAAATATGTTGGGTGTTAGAACAAGAATTCGTGATAAACAACTGCATCAACAATTGAAAATTGATTTGGTTGAGCATATTTGGCAAAAATTTGGACGTGATCAAGATAATAATTAAATGTTGTTTTGCTTTTTTTTTTCAAAATCTATATTTAAAATGTAATATTTTTTATGTAGCTATGTTTAATTAATAAAATAAATTCTATTTTAAAAAAAAAAATTAATTTTTTAGGGGTTCTACCAATAAAGCAGCAAAAACAGAAATTTCTTAACACAGTTTCTTAACTTCAAATTTATATTAAAATATTACTTAAGAAACCCAAATGGGTTTCTACCAATAATGATGCCATATGTCTTAATACTAGCATTCAATCCGCGGCGCTGAATAATTTTTTTTTTAAAAACTGTTTTAAAATTCAAGAAAAAATAAATTTATTTAAATTTTATAATATGTCTTATTAATATTTATATATAAAAATGTCAATCATGACTAACATGTCTATTTAACCCGTTTTGCAATGAACTAAAATATTATTCGGGCTAATCCGCAAAAACTTATAATCTTGAAAACATAACTCTAATATGGACCGCTTAATGACTATAGTTTTTGTGGTCAGTCCACAAATTCTTAAAAAATCAATTTTCTCGTGTCTAACTCTTTATAAAATTAATAAAATATTTTTCAAACTTTTGTTTTGATATATATATTCAAATAAAATATAATAATCATAGTGAAAAATATTGCAAGATCTCGAATATATTTTCTTTAAATATGTATGAATTGATTATTATTTAATAATATCATAATAATTAAGAAACTAAATAGTAAATAACTTTTTTAACGAGAAATAAATATTTTACATATTCTCAATAATAATTTTAAAAGACAATTAAATACTTTTCTATTTCAATTATTTTTTTTTATTTGTAATGACATAATATGTAATAACTTACAAAATAAATTTCATTTTACTAAATAACTTTTTAAATAATAATATAGAGATTCAAGTGAGTCAATAAGATACGTGCAGTCATTATTTTGTTATGTCTTAAAATATTCTTGCTGAACCAACTTCTTCCACTTTTCCATTTCCGTTTGTTTAAGAGCTATGACTTCTTCTTTGATTTGATTTCTCTAAAAGTCTATCTATATCGGAGTATTTGTGTCCGCTGTCACTTTAGTAAAACATAAACGGTATTTTAGCATTTTCGAAATCTTGCAAAATAACATAGCACTTTCGATTTTAAAATAACTTTTTTGCCCCTCGTGTATATACGCGTGTGTACTGTTCACTATCGCATCTGACATGTCCTCTACTCACCTTTTCTTTTCCCATATGCATGGTTAGATGTGGTTATTATCAGTTTTTTTTTAAAAAATTTATTACATTCGCGGCAATTTAATTTACCATCTCTATTATCGGTTTGTGTTTCTATGTATTTCTTTTTACCTTTTTGTTTTCTTTTTTTCTCTTTGTTCCCCAAGCTACTCGATTTATCTTGCCAGCCGATTTTGGAACCGGCGATTGTCTTATAATCGTAAAGTTAATGATGACCTACCACATTCCTTTTTTCTTCCACCATCGCCATTCTTACTCCTTCGCGTATTGCCCAATATGTCATCATTTGAAAGCGAGGGCGCCGAGAACGGTTTGTGCAGAACCCTAATATATACTTTCACCATAGGTTTTCATAATTGTAGATCTATGTTAGGTTATACTTATTCCAATTCGTTGAACAGTCGTTCATTTTTTTCTCCTTTTCGACCTTTAGATCTATTCATCTTACCCCTTTCTGATAATGCTGTTGTCATAGTATCCCGATTTTTGTTCCGCCATGCTCTTGCTTCAAACATCCATTTTCGGAAAACTTCGCCCCATACTTTTGTCGAAATTATATTATCCTCTGATTTCAACATTTTTCACGCCGAAAATTGTATACACTGGAAATTATCAGAAATTGATTAAATAGGTTTCTTACTTTCTGGTTGGAACCATATTATGTTACCGATCTATAAATCATATCCCTGTCCTCATAGTCACTATTTACATTCTTTTCAAAATGAAAACATGCATACTGTTCCGTAAAGTCGTTTCAAATTTTCAATCTCTCATCTCGATTTCATTTGCTTTATACTTCCTCTGCTCTTCATACATTACACTTGCAAATTTACATGTCAATAACCACTTTCTCTTTGATCTTGCCTACTATTTCAATTTGTATATTACTTTCAAGTAAAAAAATATGTTTTTTCCTTGTAGAAGCTTACATCAAAAGTCTCCTAACGAAGCCTCCAAAGCCAGCATATGAGTCTCTCTGGGACAGAAACCTCCCATAACGTCTTTTTGTCTGGGATCATTATCCATTGGGATGCAGGATAAATGGTTATTCCAGGCCTGATCTTCTCACAGAGATATCAGTTGCATTGGCCGGTACTGACGAGCTTGATTATATGCTAAACTCACAGTTTGGCACTCTACTCCAACTCCCTCAGCGAAAACTGCTCCTCTCATGAAAGATTGTATACAACATGAAGACCAGACAACTGTGGACAGAAAAAAAAATGAAATGTGGTTTGTCTTTGGAGGTCAGCCGATCAGGTTCTCCCTCAGAAAGTACGCGCTATTAACTAGATTAAATTGCGATCCTCTTCCTGCTACATAATTACACAAACATAAGCAGCGAATACGCCCTTCTGGTCCCACTTTTTGGGAGGAGTTCTTTGGCACCAAATCGAAAAGTGAGTCCAAAAAAATTGATGAGTGTATGTATCTTCTCAAGTATGACAAGTCACTATATGCTTCAAAGCGCTTTAATCTTGCGTTAATTATGCTTGTTGATGGCATTTTGAATGTCCAAGTTCAAACTGGACATGTCACCAAAAAGGTTGTCGAGATGTCTCGTGATACTGAGTTCTTCAGTGCATACCCATGGGGTCGGCAATCTTTCAAGCTAACAGTTTTTGAGTTTGTTGGTGATCGTTCAAAGGCTGCGCGTAAGGCGATGAGGTCACGCCTTAAACAGAAATCAGTTAATGTACAAGGTTTCCCGTTCGCTATCCAAATGCTAGCTTTTGAGGCAATATCAGCCTTAAAAGGTCTAGACCCTGATTCAAATGATGAGCTTGATTTCTCAAACCGCTCTACATATCGCCTAAAGAAAAGACGTGCTATAAACCAGATTGATATCATAACTGCTGAGATATCAGAAGAGGTTCACTACCACTCTTATTCCTACTTTATCTTGTCGTTTTAAACTTGTAATTTTCTAACTGTCTATAACTTCTTATTTGTGGATCTTTGTAGCTTGTTGTTGTACCTATTATTCTACATGATGCACCTATTGACAATTCCGTCTTTTTGTGGCCCTGAGAGGTTGTTGATCCAAAAATTGCATATTTGGAAACCCTTATATCAACTGGCAAGATATTTAACAAACACATCTGGTCTGGCGGTGATTACTCATGCGATCGTGCATTCACACCTGCAGAGAAAGTTGCACTAAAACCTTGGCAAATCCAGCTAGAAAAGCGTGGTCAATCTTCCTTGTTCATTTTTCATGCTAACACAAGCATTCCTACAGTTGGTTCTACACAAGTTGAGGTACACTTTCCAGGACCATCTCAGACCCCCGCATCACAGTCAGACATGATTAATTGCATTGCTATAGGTGTTATCGAACAGGTCAAAGGCTTCCTTTCTACACAATTTGATATTGGTAATGGTAAACGATTGAAGAAACAGAAACTGCAAAAACATCTTCTTCCTCCTCGAGGTTGTTCAGGTTCAGCGTCTACCATACCTTCCGCTGTCAAGCGACCTGCTGTCAGTAAAACGCGGCCAAGAAAATCCACTGTATCTCCACACAATCATGCTATAATACAAGAAGCTCGAAGTCTGGAGCATCTGCTGCACCATCTTAATATGTACCGTCCACACAACGTAAGCATGTCCCTTCCTCTTCAGGTTCGTCAGGCAAAGATGTGGCTGCTGTTGGCAACCACTCGCTTTCTGCATCTTCACGCTCTGCGTCTAAATTGAAAGATGATGTTGGTTTTCTCCGATGATAACTGCACTCAACGACAAACAACTCTCGTTCCTCAAAAAATTTCGCAACCACCTACTACGCTTGATCCAATAAACCCAATTAGTCCGTCCTCGGCTAATGCTCCAACTGTAGCTATAGAAATCAATGGACTAAATGGCCGCGGTTCTTCGTCACATGTTGTTGATGAGGAGGTACATCCTTGCTCTTTCTTACTAAATTTTCATTAACATCTCTTATTGTTCAATACGTCAATTGATTTTTTCATTTCTCGAAAAGTCCTTACAGGTTAACACAAATAATGCTTTGGCCATTGTCCTTATTCCTCCGCATCTCTTGGAAACCCGTCCTCCTCTGTCTCTTCATAGTGAAATTGTAACTCTCCATTCTCATCACCCTATATTTTATCACCAACCTCTTTTCCTTCCATTATTATTTTCTTCAAACAACTTTTACAAAAGTTATAACCTTCTACTGGTCATATCACTCTCGCTTTCAACTATTTACATAACTGTTTAATTAACATTTTCATTTCGGTACATTTTTGCCATTTTTCAGATACCTAATGCTGGTGTCACCCCATAAGGAAATTTAAAACCCACCCTGCAAGCTATTACGGTTTGATCATTTATTTTCTCTCTTTTAATCAAATTTCTCCTTCCTACTTTTCTCTTATCCTTACATTTCTCTATTTCAGGATCGTATTCCCCCCCCCCTCATAAACATGAAACCCCTTCCTTCCACGTACGTTGCGATTAAAATTTCTACAGCATTTTTTGCCTTATGTTTGCTTTTACTTAATGTTCATAATTTACTTCTAACAAAATGTTTGCAAATTAAACAGCCTTGCCAGGACAAAAGCAACCATGCAAACGATAACACCCCGTCTGCCTTTAACCCCTCACGCAGTATCTCCCTTCTTTATCTGTAGGGCTATTTTACTCCTCTAATACCGTAGTTATACATTTACTTTATTTTGTCTTCTTCTCAATTGTTTTATTAATTCTCTTCATCCATCTCCCTTTCTCTCTTGCCTCTTTTTCTAACATGCTTCCATGAACAACTCTTCCACATTATTATAGTCTTTTCTTCTATTCTCTTGGCAGCATCTTTACAGCGATTCTACGTTACCTTTGGGACAATATGCTGCCGTTGAAGGGTTTTCTAACACTTATGCAAAGGTTCATGGCTTTTTTATTTTTTTCCTTTCCGTTTCACTTACTATTCTTGTCTTAACCTTTATACATTATATATGTCCACCCGCCACTGCATCACCAAACTTCCCCTATCATCACTATGACATATGAAGAAGTCAATAGTTTTGTGCCTCAGAAGAGAAGGTGAAGAAAAGGCGAAGTGGTGAACTCAGACCCACAATCGCAAATTTTTTAGAGAAGTGAGGTTTCTAGAGAAATCTAGTGGGAAAGTGTAGGGTTCATAGCCGCTGATCCGGTGACTTGCTCCTCTTTTCGCCACCGGTTTGGTCCCTTCTCCTTGGATCCTCCTCTTCATGACTCTGACTCGAATCGCATCCATGTTTCTGATGTGTGTCTACCACATAGATCAGCCTTAGCCAAAACCTCTGACGCCTCTTCGACGGATGAACTGTCGACACCCTGTTCGGTGGTTGAACTTCAAGCCAACACCGAAGACTTCCCAAAAGAGATGAAATTCAAATCCCCTCCGGGGATGCTTGAACTTTGCATCATGAATTCTATGATGCCGTTGCCTCGATTCATGCAAAGAATATCTCATGATCAATTGATCACTTCTCCTCCTTCCATGATCCATTTTGAGGATGAAATGATGATGCAACCGGGGTCGTATCCGTCAGTCTCTAACCAGATGTCACTTCTACAAGCTGTACACAAGAACCAAATATCAATCTCTCCTCCAGTTGCAAAGAAAATAACACCAACGCCTATCAACTCTATTCAGGGAGCTTGGAAAGTGCCTCTGAAAATTTCAGATCCGGTGATACCCATTTTATGATATAACATTGAGTCTCTACTCTCAAAATTCGATTTGCATTGGCCATCGCTTGCTAATGGAGCTCAAACACGCAGTCAAAAACCATCAAAAGATCTTCCGACAGCAACACACCATTCTGATGCAGTTGTAAAAAAATCATTTGTCGCGCTTGATTTGGATAATGGTCTCCAATCTCCCGAGTATCCATGGGCTGCAAAGATGAAACCATCAGTGCGCAATCTCCACCGTGTTACTACTCCTAGCTTCATGGAAGATGGGACACCAAAGGTATGTATACTTAAACAAGTTCTTCTTGATGGAGTAGAAAATCAGAAAGAGTTCATAATAGGGCAATTATATAGATGTGATGCTCCTATCGGAGGACAAATACATGCTGTAATGTCTAGGATTTGGGGAAAAAGATGTCGAATCTTTACTCGTAAGTTAGGGGAATCTTCATTCCTATTCCACATTCCTGATGGATCTACTAGACAATGGATTCTTCAGCGAGGTCTTTGGCACGTAGATGATTGCTTGATGTTTGTTTCTAGTTGGAATCCTGCTGGAACCATTTCTATTCCTGAGATTAGTTCAATCCTAATCTGGCTTACTCTTAAAAACATCCCTAATCAATTGTACTCTACAAAAGGGATTAGTTGGATAGGTTCAGGTTTAGGAGCACATATGCTTACTAGCAGGCCTTGGCTTGATCCGACACAGAAGGGAGAAGCCAAAATACTTGTAGAAGTTAAGCTTGATAAACCTTTCCCAACAAAAGTTGCAATTGAGGATGAAAGTGGCTCAATTACTATGGTTGATGTTCTCTATTCATGGCTGCCATCTAAGCGTGTGAAGTGTGGTCAGTTGGGGCAAAAAGCTACACGTTGTCTTGCCACATATAGTATGAAAGCTATCTCAGCTCCTGCACAAGCTTCAGGTTTCGCTCCTTGCCACTCTCAAGATTCACTAACTTCCACTAAGGTCACAAATGGTATGCAAGTTGGTTCTATTGTTGCAACCCAAGATGTAGCTTTTGCAGTTCAAATCACTGAGTCGTTATGCACCAAGGTTATCTCCACTGCTCCGGTAGACCCATTTTAAACTGAAGTCATCTCAATCCTAGAAAAGATGGAGATTATTCTTACAACTGCAGCCACATCTGAGGCTGGTACTATATCGAAAAAAATTTTGCATCACAATTTGATGCCAAAATTAATTCAGGGGAATCGTCTCCTCCTGCTTCATCTTATGATTTTTCTACACTACGAGGTAATACCTCAACATTGGAGACAACGGTTGTAACAAATATTGAGGATGATCCTAGTGTGTGTAGGTCCTTGGATATTGAAGCATTGGTTGGGAATGATGATTGTATTTCTCAAGGAAATGAATCAGACCAAATGGAGGCTATACAAGATAGGGATCCTATAGACGTTTCTATCATGAGAACCCATCGAGGAAGGACTATCAAGCCATCACAAAAAGTGCAAGATATGGAATGGACTATTGTTAAAGGAACACGCGGTCGTAGAGGCTGTGGTGGTAGCTATGACTAATCTTCTTCTCTTTGCTTTAATTATTGTTTAAGCTTTTGGAACTTATTTCCAATTCTCATATGTTTCAACCAAATGTATGCTTAATTTTCTCGTTTTTAACTCTTTAAGAACTGTATGACCATATGTCATAGTTGTAACCTCTTTGTTATTTAAATTGCAAACCATTTGTCAAAAAAAGGAGAAAAGTGTAGGGTTCATAAAAAGAGAGACCATGTCTTCACATTTTATGGGGTAATAGAGAAAAAGTTCTCAAACATCATATGCGATTTAGGGTTTCAGCTTTACAAGGACCACATATTGGTAACATCCATGGGCTAGCAATACCAACGTGTTTGATCTCAGCAGACCCAAATTGTACATTTACAGCTTTGGGAACAGGTTTTCTCAGGTTAATGATTGTGGAGATCTTTGCAACTTCCATGTTTGTTTTGTTAGTCCTGGAAGGGTGGAGGAATTTAGTATCATCGACCAAGCCTGTAATGTGTTCGTGTTCCTCTTCATTTAGGAATTTTGACACAAGCCTTTCTTTTCCAGTTTTCTCGTTGATCCCTTGAAGAAATCACACCATGAGTCACCGGCTTTGGTGGCTACGTTGCTAGGTCTGCCGTTGACACAGCTTTTGGTTCATGGCTTTTGCAGCGATGACAATCTCAGTCTCGTTTGACTTTTTTTCACTGATATTTTGTAAAAAGTGTTTGGGTCAACCTTTTTTCACAGCCTTCGCAGTAGCAATCGATTTCTCTGATAAACATGTCGCAGTTTCTGAAGCCGCAACTAGGTATGGAGATGTGTTCACTTTTCCTAGATTTAAGGGAGGAGTAATAGCTAAGCTTGTGACTGGAGTCCAGGCTTGGGCATTAGAATCGGATGTCAAATGTGCATGAGTCTTGGTTGAGACCTGCAATTTCTCATCAGAGACTGAATGCAACGACGGAGGATCCGTTGATTTCTTGAGAGGAGAGACGCAAGGGGAGGTTTCCGAGGGAGAGAGGTCTATTTAGGATGCTTTTCTACCCCATGAGGAGGGGAAGGCTTGAGGAAGGCGCCGTGAGTGACGTCGGAGGTGAGAAGGAAAGGAGGTCATTTTTCCCCTTTGGAGAGAGAGAGAGAGAAAAAGAGAGAGAACTCATTTGAATGCTCAAATTATTTATTTATTTCGGACCAATTTTTAGCTTTGCCAAACGATCAAGTGGTTCAGAATTTTGTGTGATTATTTAACATAGTAAACAATATCTTTGAATCTAAACATTGCTACTTTTTCGTGCCATGTGTCTACTAATGATTTTTTTGTTATGCTTGATTGGTTTAAATGCAACAGTGCAGGTGTTGTTAGGGAAGATTGTAGATAGAGCTTTTGATTTAGAGCGGTTTCAAGCATCACAAAACAGTACCAATCAATTTATGTGATTGTTGTCAATCGCTAACAATCACAACCGTCCAAAAATTTAACATTTGCGGCTAATAGCAGAAGAACCAATCAACACTTGAATCTAACAATAGGTAATCTTCCTCCTTTTGTTTTATAAAATATTTTTCCTTTTAGTAAAAATAATTAAATGTGCAAATGAGCCCATATTTTCATGGACAGTTTTTTTTATAAATGTACAAAAAGCCCAACTTTTTCCGCTTGAAGCTTTCTAAATTTCATAACTGGCTCTAGTGTGACAGCTCTGGTGATTGAAAATGTGTTGGACTTTTCAAACTCATGTTTAACTCTTCGTTAGTATGATATTTGTCCGTTTTGGGCCCAATAAGCAAAGCATGTATGGATTTTTTTTTGAGCTCTTTCCCAAAAGGGCTTCTTCATACTAGTTGGAGTTGAACTTGATTTATATATTAAAGGCATAGCGATCTATTTCCCCCTCGGAACTATGATATAACACTAGTTCTACACAAAGTTTGACCCTCGTACCAGATCCCCATGGTTTGAAAGTTTAAGACTTATTTCCCCACCGTCTGAAAGTTTGAAACCAGTTTCCCCACGGGTTGAAAGTTCAAAACCAGTTTTCTCACGAGTTGAAAGTTCGAAACCAGTTTCCTCACAAACCACAATTAGTGTCGGTTTATTGTATACCAATCCTTACTTAACCAAGTTAACACGAAACAAAACCAACACTGAACCAATTACGACCCGATTTGAAAGAATTAACCAATAATAATCCCCACCCACCCGATAATCCATTCGATAATCTAACTTAAACCCCTAAAACCAAAAACCCCCAATTCTGAAAATCCCAAATCACGAACCCTAGTTGCGATTTTGAAATCGAAATTTCCCCAAATCAATGAAATCGAAGTTGAGTGGAGCGAAGTTGGGTGCTTGTTTCACGATATCGACAATGTCTTTGATGGAGTGGAGCGATGTGCCTGAGCTTCAAGAGGATTTCGATGGTGAAGATGTAAGGGAGCGAAATCAGTTTAACATCGAGGAAGCCTTAGCTAGGTTTGATGATGAGCCTTCTATTATGCACAATGTGTATCCGGAAAGTGAGAATAGTGATGAAGAAGATGAAGCTCAAAAAACAAAGAGGCGGCGTAACACCATCATAAAAGGTGATGGGAGGTTGTACGAAGGACAAATTTTCTTCAATGGAATTAAAGAGGCTGTCCTCGACTACGCACTCAGAACAACTCGCAACATCTAGCAGTACATGTATGATAAAACGAAGCTTGGCTATGAATGTGTCGGTAGTTGTGGAATGGTTCGATAGTGAAAGCAAGATAGAAGGCATTTGTGCCAATGCTAGCTACCATTGCTCGGGTTGCAATGGTGCGTATTGCTAAGAGAGATGTCAAATCTCATGACCACACATGTTTATGTACTCCATATGTGGCTAAGTATCTTGCAGCTGAAGAGGAGAAAGCTGCTAATTGCAAGGTTCATGGAAGCACAAACAATACGTATCAAGTTGATCTTAGTGAATGTGCTTATTGTGTGAGTTTGGATAACAGAACTTGTACTTGAAAGAGGTGGGAGATCACATGGATTCCGTGTGAGCATGCTTATGTAGTTTTGAAGAACAAGAAACTTGATGCTGAGCATTATGTGAGCCCATGGTTTCATACTTCCATGTGGAGGAAGACATATACAGATGGACTAGTTCCAATTAGGGGTTCACGTTTCTGGCCAAATGTTGGTGCTCCACCACTGCATCAGTCGCCTGAGCCAGCACAACCTGGTCGGAAGAAGGGAAAAGATGGTGTTAGTAAGAAAGATAAGAAAAGAAAGAAAGGGGAAAATGAGTCTCCTTTGAAGAAGCAACCAAAATTGTTGAAGAGGACAATGCACTGTGGAGTATGTGGTGCAACTAATCACAATTATCGGTTCCACAAGAAGGAAAAACAGGTTTGTGGTTTCTCTGAATTTGTGTTTACGTTGTCTGGATTGGTGGTTTTTTGTCTAAATAGGTTTGTCTTTGTTTATGTATCTCTTGTTTAATGATTTTCTGGTTTTGTTCTTATTACAGCTTTTTGTAGGTGAATCTTTTCAGGGTCAAGCATCTCAAGGCACTCTCACTTAGATTTGAGAAGCTTGTGGAGCTTCTGATGTGTTTTTGGAGTTTGTGGTTTGTTGTTGGAGCATGCGGATTTAAGAAGCTTAGATGTCTGTTTTTGTAGCTTCTTTTAGACATGTCTTGTACTGTTTTTCTCGGGATTTAGTGTTATCGTCGTATGACAAATGGTTATGACAAATGGTTATGTTTGTCTCAAATTTACTCATGGCAACATTTGACAAATGGTTATGTTTCTTACCATCCCTGTTTTTAATGAGAAAGTCGAGTTTAAGAAGGTTTTATCCATTCTCATGTTGTTACAGAATCAGATTTCATTGTCAGTTTCAAAAAGAGACAAAACATACAAATACCAAAAGAAAGTCACAACATGTCTAAACAAAGACAGAACAATCTTAAACATGGTTTTACACATAAAAAAAAACAAGCTTAAACAAGGTTTTGCACATAAACACACTCTAGTTTTGACTCAACCTATGAGTTTAATAACACCAACAATGATCATAAAACCAACACATACCACAACCATCATCTTCTTCATGCTGGATTTGGCTTCAACCATTGTTTCTTCCACTCTCTCAAAGACCTCCTTCTCAATCTTCATTTTGAACTTCTCAAACATTGTATCCTCAACCTCCATACGTTCTGCTGCAATTTGTTTCACCTCTTGTTCAAGTCTTTCTGTTCGAAAAGCTAGTGCCTCTATCTCATTCAACAATGCCTCATCAACCCACTTAAAAGTGTGGTTATCATTGGTAAGCTACAAGAATTCATGACTAACAATCAAAAGTTGCATTACTCAAACCATTTGCCAATGAGGATCAAAATACATAGCATTTTACCTTTTGTGCTACAGCAAACGCACAAGGGTAGTATCGACAGTAAGGATTTGTATCAGATTTCAAAATTTTTGCCACAATTTGATCTCCACACCAACATCTCCTCGGCACACCCATAACTCTTCCTCTTTGTCTAGCCGTTGATGTTCCACTTGAAGCTCCAGAGACATTACTCATTATCATAATCCAATTTCGACCTACAAAAACAAAATCTGACTGTGAAATCAAAAAGTCGAAAATCAGAAATCATCTTCTACAGTTGAAATCGACCTTCTAGAGTATTAGTATGAAGCATAAAACTAGGATTTACGTTCAATTGCCCACTTACAATCACTTTTGAATTGGGGATTTTAGAACCATGATTCTTTAGATTTTAGAATTAGGGATTTTGAAAGAGAAACTGGATTTCTTGTTTGAATTCCAGTCAGGTTTTAAAGGTCGGGTATAGGTTGGGTTTTAATTCCAGTCGGGTTTTCAATTGCGTTTACTAACGGTTTATGTGGTTTTGTTTCGGGTTTAGGTCATAAACCGATAAAATCAACGTCTGTGGGGAAACTGGTTTCGAACTTTCAGACGGTGGGGAGATAAGTCTTAAACTTTCAAACCGTGGGGATCTAATATGAGGATCAAAATTTGTGTAGAACTGGTGCTATATCATAGTTCTGAGGGGAAAATAGATCGTTCTCCTTATATTAAACAATCTTTGTCTAAACTTCTGATGTGTGACTTGGATTGATATCTCAACAATCCGCCCCTCAAACCAAGAACCACATAACCCTTTGGCCTCCCTCCATCGAAACTTGGCACCCATCTTGTACCGTCATAATCACCAATGGAACTATTCACCTAACCTTCTTGGCATCGTTAGGAAGACTTTCGACACAAGGCATCAGCACCATTTGATTGCGAGATCACCTTGAGGGTTCCTTTCCCACAACAAACATGCAGCCAATTAACACCTACTTCTCCAGGTCCACATTTTTCTAAACTCCGGGTTCTGATACCAATTGTTGGGCTTTTTAAACTCATGTTCAATTTCTCATTAGTATGATATTGTCTGCTTTGGGTCTAAGAGGCAAAGCCTGCACAGATTTTGTTTGGGCTCTTTCCCAAAATGTCTCATACGAGTTGGACTTGCCTTATATATTAGATCATCTTTGTCTAAATTTCTGATGTGGAACTTGGATTGATATCCCAATAAAATGTGACAAATAGAAGAGTAAGAACCATGTTACAAAAGTGAGAGAATGGAACAAATTTTAGATTAAAGCTCTCATACCATGTAAGATTATTGATTGAGTGATTATTATTGATGTGTATATAAAGGTTTGAATACACACTATAAATCCTATAGAAATTAAAATATGCTAACATGTACAAAATATGGATGTACACAAGAAGTTGGGAAATCTCTAGCATATTTCCTAATAGATAAGTGGTGTTGGCACTACTCAAATTATAGTGCATATACAGTTAAATATGAATACTAGTGATATAAGATTCGGTGGCGAGCTTATATGTGGGATAGACAAGGTGGGACTACAAGCAGGCAGTCGCCCTCTCTTGTGGTCTAGTGATGGTCGATGGTGAAAGATCTAACACGATGGCGATCGCTTCTCTCGTGTGGGATCGATATGATGAGGTGTAGGTGGAGTGAATACACGACACAGAGGGATGGTGAATCTCTAATATGGTGCAAGACCTCAAGCTTGAAGGAATCACACGATCAAGCAAGAACAAGATAAGATAAATCGCTTCTCTCAAGAACACTAAGAAAGTGCGGCGTTTTTATTGATATGTCGTAAGGTAACCAAATACAAAGCTGCATGGGAACCTTATAAATTGGTTCGTCAGCTAGACCTATTAGGTCAAAGGAAAAAACGCACAACACAACAAAGTAAAACGCAAAAACAAAAGAAAAACGAAACAAAATCGCAAACCTAGTCTAAAACAAAAGTGCATCGTTTCATTAAAGCAAGATATGGAAACTATGGCCGCGACACTAAAACTACTTGGTTGATGTCGTTTTGAAGCTATCCTTAGTCGTTGTAGAAGCTTGAATAACCTGCAAAGACAGTATATAATGTAAACAACTTACATTGATACGTAGACGGTTGAAATGGTGCATGTGAAGCCTTTGAAGACGCCTCCGGTCTTGATGTGTTCTGGACTTGGAACTTGTTGGAGAAGTCTTCTTGAGTGTCTTCATCATCTTCAAGCTCTTCCATTCCCTCATCCTCTGTCTCTTCTTCTAGTTCATTTTGGTATCTCTCGGGTCGATGACTTGATCTTGAAGTAACTCGAGATTCCTCCGAACTAATCTTGGTTTCTTGAGCTCCTTGACCTGCCAAGAGATTATGCATACCTTTGGGATCATCAGGGGATGTCCGGTTCAAGCTCAATTGGTTGAATTCGTTGGCAAGATCCTCCTCGGCTCCGGTGATATCTTTGGGTGGCTTGGTATGAGCTATCTCCAAGTCTACTGATTTGGAGATAGCTCATATTAAGCCACCCGAAGACATCATCGGAGCCGAGGAGGATCTTGCCAACGAATTCAACCAATTGAGCTTGAACCGGACACTTGGTCAATGAAACTTACTTCCCTCAGTGGAGATTCGATCAGTATAACCCTGTGGACTTGGGTTGGGGTTTTAGTCGTCTCTGGGAACGGTCTTGTTGTGCACCATCGAATCTACTCGACCAAAGTGAATTTGATCTTGACCATGGGCTCCAGGAGGTTGTGTTGGTCGATGAATCTGGTTTCCCTCAGTGGAAATTCGATCATTTTGATCTTCCCTTAGTTCCATCTTTGTTCTCGACCAATTGTTGTCGATACGGTCGATTGCTTGCATCTGCTTGGGTAAGAGTGGATCATCCGGTTTCAGTGAGTTGATGAAGGTTTGTATGGCAACTCCGAACCTCTTCTTGAGTTGCTTAGCTTTTGAATGTGTCATGGGTCTTTCTTGGACCGTTGGCATTTGGCTCGGGTCGTTGCCAGGGTCGATGTCCACATCATTCCCTCCCTCTTCAAGAGGTTTTGACCTCAAAACAGGATCACATGCATCATAATAAGAAAGATCAGCAACATTAAACGTATGAGAAATGTTAAACTCACTTGGCAAGTCAAGTCGGTAGGCGTTGTCGTTGATCTTGGCTAAGATTTTGAACGGCCCATCGCCTCTTGGTGCTAGCTTGGATGCACGTTGGTTAGGAAATCTCTCCTTCTTCATATGTAACCAAACCCAATCTCCTGGTTCAAATGTTACTTCCTTCCTTCCTTTGTCAGTGGTTTTCTTATACTCATCGGTCTTCTTCTCGATGTTGGCTTTAGTAGTCTTATGCAATTTTTTGATGAGCTCTCCACGTCTAATGCCATCTTGGTTTACATGTTCTACTTGGGGAATTGGCACTAAATCCACTGGAGACAAGGGGTTAATACCATAGACAATTTCAAATTGAGATAGTTTAGTAGCCGAGTGGGTAGCTCGATTATAAGCAAATTCTATAAACAGTATGCAATCAAGCCAAGTTTTCATGTTTCTACCAAGTGTGGCTCTAAGTAAAGTGGAAAAGGTACGATTTACCACTTTGGTTTGTCCATCTGTTTGAGGATGATAGGTCGGGGAGAATAGGAGCTTTGTACCTAGCTTCCTCTACAAGGTTCTCCAAAAGTGACTTAAAAAATTTGTGTCACGGTCACAGACTATTGTTCTTGGGATCCCATGTATACGCACCACCTCTTTAAATAAAAAATCTGCAATTTGAGTTGCATCATTGGTCTTGTCACACGGGATGAAGTGAGCCATCTTTGAAAACCGATCGGCAACAACAAAGATAGAGTCTTTGTGTTGGATCTTTGGGCAAACCTAAGATAAAATCCATGGAAATATCTACCCATGGGTGTTAGGAATAGGCAACGGTAAGTAAAGACCGTGAGGATGTGACCTGGATTTTGCTTTGTGGCATTGAACACATCTTGCACAGAATCTCTCCACGTCTTTCTTGAGGTGTGGCCAAAAGAAATGTTCCATCACCACTGCCAAAGTCTTGTCGACACTAAAATGCCCCATTAAACCTCCTCCGTGAGCCTCACTAAGCACTAGCTCTCTCATGGATCCCTGCGGAATACACAAACGTTTATCTTTAAACAATAAACAATTTTGGAGATAGAATGAACCGTATGCGCCTTTCCCACACTCCTTGTAGCACTCTCCAAGATCGGGATCATATTTATACAGCTCCTTGATGTGCTCAAATCCCAGAACTTTGGCCTCCATGGTCGCAATGAGAGCATGCCTCCGAGACAATGCATCGGCTACAACATTCTCCATGCCCTTCTTGTATTTGATCACATAGGGGAACGTCTCCACAAACTCCAACCACTTGGTGTGTCTCCTCTTGAGTGATGTTTGACCCCTTAGATGTTTTAGAGTCTCGTGACCCTCTGATTTTAATGTCATAATGGGTCAAGTGGAAGATCATCCTCCAGTTCTGGCATGTCATCATCTTCGGGTTCCCCTAGTCATTGTTGTTATTGACCGGGACATTCCTCCAAGCTTGTGGATTAGCTCTCTCGGGTGCTCTTGGTTGCGGTTGTTCAAGCCTGCCAATCATGTCACCATAGCTCTGTAGCTCCTCTCTCATTGCTATGAGCATTTGTAGCACAACATCTTGCGGAACATGTCCTTCGTCTCCCATAGTCTCAACCTAGCCTGTTGGTCCTTGACACTTACTCAAAAACAACAACTCGTCAAATACCAAATGGGATCAAAAGTTAAATCACAAACAAAATTGAGACAAATACTAAACCAACTAATCGATGCTAGGTGATTCAATATAATCTCAAAACACTTGCAACAGATTACAAACTATTTTTTTTTTCTTTTATGACTCTAGCAACTTAAACAGTCGGATGAAATATTTTTTTTTTCTTAATGCTAAACTAAAACAACCTAGATGCGAATGTAGAAAATAACTTTTTAGCAAAACACGAGACTAAACAAACCTTAACTATTTTGTTTTTTTTGACTAACTAAGACTGCAAACTAACAAAGCTACCAAACGAATCAAAAAGTGAAGGATAGAATAACCAAAGGCAGAACCTTTGGCTCTTATATCAGATGATATAAGACTCGGTGGTGAGCTTATATGTGGGATAGACAAGGTGGGACTACAAGTAGGCGGTCGCCCTCTCTTGTGGTCGAGTGATGGTCGATGGTGAAGGATCTAACACAATGGCGATCGCTTCTCTCGTGTGGGATCGATTTGATGAGGTGTTGGGTGGAGTGAATACACGACACAAAGGGATTGTGAGTCTCTGATACGGTGCAAGATCTCAAGCTTGAATGAATCAAATGATCAAGCAAGAACAAGACAAGAGAAATACATGCGTCAACTAGACCTATTAGGTCAAAGGAAAAACGCAAAACACAACAAAGTAAAACGCAAAAACAAAAGAAAAACGAAACAAAATCCAAACCTAGTCTAAAACAAAAGTGCATCGTTTCATTAAAGCAAGATATGGAAACTATGGCCGCGACACTAAAACTACTTGGTTGATGTCGTTTTGAAGTTGTCCTTAGTCGTTGTGGAAGCTTGAATCACCTGTAAAGACAATATATAATGTAAACAACTTACATTGATATGTAGACGGTTGAAATGATGCATGTGAAGCCTTTGAAGACGCCCCCGGTCTTGACGTATTCTGGACTTGGAGCTTGTTGGAGAAGTCTTCTTGAGTGTCTTCATCATCTTCAAGCTCTTCCATTCCCTCAGCCTCCGTCTCTTCTTCTAGTTCATTTTGGTCTCTCTCGGGTTGATGACTTGGTCTTAAAGTAACTCGAGATTCCTCCGAACCAATCTTGGTTTCTTGAGCTCCTTGACCTGCCAAGAGATTATGCATACCTTTGGGATCATCAGGGGATGTCCGGTTCAAGCTCAATTGGTTGAATTCGTTGGCAAGATCCTCCTCGGCTATGGTGATGTCTCCGGGTGGCTTGATATGAGCTATCTCCAAGTCTACACGTTCAAATGGCAAAATGCCTCGACCATTAGCCTTAAAATAGTCACTTGGCCGATGAAACTTACTACCCTCAGTGGAGATTCGATCGGTATATCCCTGTGGACTTGGGTTGGGGTTTGAGTCATCTTCGGGAACGGTCTTGTTGTGCACCATCGAATATATTCGACCAAAGTGAATTTGATCTTGACCATGGGCTCTAGGAGTTTGTGTTGGTCGATGAATCTGGTTTCTCTTAGTGGAAATTCAATCGTTTTGATCTTCGATGTCCACATCAATTAGCTACGAGATATATTCTCATGTACTGTTTAGACCCTCTGATGTACCAATAACCATGTTCAAAAGACTGCATATATATACTATCAAACTCAAACATTTTATTTGGCATAACATTATCATGAAATAGTGGAAAGACGGAAAAAAAAAAAAAACTACAGATGAGATGGTTAAATGTAACTTTGTTGATGCCCGTAGAAACACAACCACAAAATGAGAATCTGGATGGATAATTTTAGACTAGGCTAGCTATTATATCCAGGAAAGTATGGATGGGCAATGGGGTTTAGAAGAATTTGGATGGAAGGCAACACGAAGGTTTTTATGGAGATATTGGAGGGAAAAAGTCACTTACATGAGATGGTGAACACAGTAATGAACAGAGAGAAAATAAAAAAAATGTATAATGTATGTAATTACTGTATGTAAAATATATATTATTCATTATTGTACAGCACAAATGATTAGGTACATGTCCTGCTCTGCAATACGTATTTTTACTTAAACGAATTTGATTCTGAAGATTGTAATTTTGCTCTTGAAACTCATAGTATGTATCTTGGTTCTAACTAATATAATATATATATATATATAAACAAAAAAACAAATATAATATAATATATAAGAAATAGGGTTGATGAATTTCCCCCCCTCCAAACTATCATATATTGTAGCACCATATCCACCTGAAGTTTGAATTTATATATAAAACTACACCACAAAAAAACCCTCGCGTCTCTCTCTAGCGATGGTGGCGGTGACTCAAGAACCTTGAGGATGAGCTTCGATCCTCTCCGGCTCCGGTGTAAAATCATTCTTCTTTCGGTCGCGATTCAAATAAGTGAAGAGTATGGTCGTGTCAGTGAGTTACAGCTCCGATTTGGTTCAGCGGAGGCAGTTTGCAATTTCGGTTATGGTTTCAATTTCGGTCTTCCTCGGTTCATCATATTTTACGGGCAATCGAATATGTTTCTTTCCTGTTTCGGGGAGGTACAGAATCTCAGATCGGTGTTGGGTGTAAAGATACGGCCCGATGTGGTGGATTTGCGGTTTTGGTGGGATTTGTTGGTTGATTTGGTGATTCTAAAACTCAATCCAGGGTCAGCGTGGGGATTTTTGGCAACTGATGCTAATCTCGATACACTTGCCAAAGGTGTAGTATAGGTTAGTTATCACTCAGAATCTCACGGGAAACCAAATCGGCTAACATTGATTCGGATTTAGAGGAGTGCGTTTCGTACGAAGAGATTGAGGCAAAGCGTGATGAATAAGGACTCAAGTCTTGATTCGGATCAGTGGAATTTGGAAGTAACATTACGAAATTTCAGGGTAGAATGTCTCGGGGAAGATACAAGGAATCAATCTCGGATCATGGAGGCTAATTTTTGGATGTGTATTAACGGAGAGTATCATACTCAGATTGCGGAGATTTCTCAAAGGAGCAGCAGGGTAAACGGGTATATATGGGAGTTACAGAGACTCGTTCTGAACAACACATCTCTTCCTTATTCCATAATTACGGTGCTTGCTCTCTTCATCATCTTTCTCAGTATGTCTCAAAGTCATTTGGTCAAGAGAGATGGTTCAAAGATGAAGATGGAAACGAGTTTGAAAAGATTGAAGATTCGGGTGCCTCAATTCGACAATTTTGAGCTTATAGCAGGTTACTCCAAAACGCTGATTGGGAGGTGCATGAATCCCAAGAAGCAGGATATGAAGGTACTGCTTCACATACTTCCCCGAATTCTGAATGTGGAGGAGCGAGTAGCTGCGGCGGATTTAGGAATGGGTCGGTTTCAGTTTGATTTTGACAGAGAGGAAGACATTGCAGAGATATTGAAGATAGAGCCGTTTCATTTCGACTATTGGATAATTTCACTGGTTCGATGGGAACCTGTTGTGGACAGCAGATACCCTTCAGCTATCACGTTCTGGATTCGGGTTATGGGAATCCCCCTCCATTATTGGGCTGACCAGACGTTTCACAGCATCGGCGAAGCTTTGGGTATGGTGAAGGAGGTGGATATCGATAATGGCAGAGTGCAAGTGGTCTTGGATGGGTTTAAACCATTATGTTTTGAGACCTCGGTCGAGTTCCATGGCGGTGAAGAAACAATAATTACATTACGGTATGAGAGGCTGTTCGGGTACTGCATAAGCTGTTTTAGCTTATGCCACGACCAGTCGTTGTGCCCTCGTCGGGAAGGAAGGGTAGAGGACTATGATAACAGCTCGGAGGAATCGAAACAGGGGTTGAATGTTGTTAGCTACAAAGCTGCGACAACTCATGGTTTGGGAGAAAATCCGGTTAAACAACAAACGGCAATTACAAGCAAAAATCAATATGGGCAGGGTAAAGGGAAAGGAAAGGTTTAGGATTTCAGAGATGCGGGGGCTAATAATCATGCTGGCAAAGAGCTACGGCATGGTTCTTGGAAAGGGGACATAAGATACAAAGACAAAGATTCAAAAACCTTCTCTTCATCGAGTTACTTACCTCCTAAGGAGTTGAACAAAAGGTATGCGATGTCTACTTCGGGATTGAATGAGCTGATATCCTCAGGCGTGGGGAATGGTTTATCGGATCACGAAAAGAAGATGTTAGAAGCCTTTCATGGCAGTAAAGCCGAGAAAAATCAGGTCCAAAGTGAAGGTGTAGTCTTGGAGACTAGTGGTGAGGCAGCACTGATATGCTCAAATTAATACCCTAAAAAGTACTAAAGCATTGTTGTAGTATAAGTAGGGGTCGAACACAAGAATTCCAGATATCGCACAATAGATTGTATAGATTAGAATTAAGCTAAACCAAAAAGATGTAATTAAAAGCAAGTGCGTAAAGTAAACAAGTTGGAAGTCAAATGGAAGGAAGATAGGCTCAGGGTATTTCTCAGGAATTCAATGAATGCAGATAAACTAACTAACATGATTCAGATTTAGCGCAGTTCTTGAACTCAAATCACTAAAGTATAGCTAACCAACTCTCGTTGCGAAAACTATCTAAGTCTAAATCCTAGAATTCCAAATCTCTTTGCGAATCCTAAAGTCTAAACCAGCTTTTAGTTCAAGTTTGATTTGTTCACAAAACAACTAAACCAAATCTCTTTGCGAATAGTTATTTTGCTCACCTAGGTTCTGTCAGGTAATTAATCGCACTCTCGTGCCTAACCAATTATCCTAAGATCTAAGTTCTAGGTGATCAGTCTAGAATTAGCTTTGAGAACAACCTAGGCGAAGAACTAATTCAGATGGTGAATCCAAATTATTCAATTAACCTAACATTCAGGGAAAACCCTTATGAGAACCCTGAACCTAACAAGAGAACTACTCAGACATGATGATTGAGACAATAAACATGACTGAAATAATACTCAAATAAATAATAAAAAGGAGAGTAACAAGAGGGTTCGAAATCTTCTCTCGGACGAACAGAGTCTCAGACTTGTCTCCCTCAGAAAGCTCTCTCACAAAACTCAGAATCCAATCTCAAGTGTAATCAAAACGTCGCCAACAAAACTGGCTAAAAAACCTAATTAATAACTTAAAACACGTTTTGGGGCTTATTGCAATTATTAAAGTCTTATGGGCAATCTTGCAATTCTTCAACTCTTCATAAAAGTCGCGACTTCTGTCTTGCTGCAGTGAGTATCGACCGATACTAGGGTAGTATCGATCGATACTGAGACTCTAAATCGGGTATTCAGCTACACAAGCTTCTGTTTTGCTCCAAAATGCTCCAAAAAGCTCCAATATCTCCGATTATGCTCCAAACGTGCTAAAACCTGTAAAAGACTCTAAAAGACTCCAAAATAGTAGAAAGACTCTATAAAACGGACTTATATCATGGCTTAAAAGGGGTAAAAACCATGATATATCAACTCCCCCAGACTTAGCCTTTGCTTGCCCTCAAGCAAATAGAAGACTAAACCAGAGAAAGAAGTTTGAAAACGCGGAAACTCACCTGTTCTTGAAACGTTGCAATGATCCTTTTCCCAAGCACCCAAATGTCACCTAACCATATCCAAATCTAACCACCATGTACTTCTCCATAGACATTCGCAGCTTCCCCAGACTACACACATTATTTCGCAGCATCGTTCAATTAAACCCCTCATCGCCAGTTTCATCGATGTGATTAATACCAAGAATCTTCTAGATTCTTTCCCATACAATATCATAACAAGGAACCACCCAATTTCACACTTTTCGTATCACTTTCTCTCCCCAAGACTTATTTCTTATTTTGTTCTTTTTTTTTTTCTTTTTGATTCGCATATACACATCAAGGTATGAGACGCGAGTATTGATGGTGTTTGCCACCGAATCCCCGGTTCTTCCCTCTCAATTTATCAAAGGGTGTAGGCGAATAATGGCATCATAGGAAAATCCTAGCCTCGTTTCCAATCCTCTGTGTGATCATTCCTCACCAAGTAGAATAATGGGATCGCTGGAAATTTTCCTAACCCTCTACTCAGAAGAAAATCATTTCATCTTTTCATGCTCTTATTTATTAACTTATAACAGGGGAGAGAGATACTATAACTTTTAAACACATGGGTTCCTTTGTCAGATATGAATGAGGAATCAAGCTCTGTGAATACTAATCACATCGATGAAGTGCAAAAAGTTGGCTCAGGCTTTAAAAGAACTCTGCTGGAAACATGTGTGTCTTCTAGTTAACTGGTCAACCTTTGGATTTTTCATTAGTCGATCTGTAGCTGATTCTGTAACAGTGGACACTCAGAAGCAAAATCAAAACAGAAAATTCAAGAACACGATCATAATCTCCAACAAAATTTTGACTCAATAAAACAACTGACTCTAAGAAAAACAAACACAATGTCAGCGACTACCTCTCCCAGACTTAAACAACACTGTCCTCAGTGTTATCAAGCCTGAGTTTGGTGAAAGGAATCAAATGAACCATGTGGAATGTGATAATCGAAGAGGTTACCCGAGATGGTGATGAGTGTCGACCGACACTGGACTGGTATCGATCGATACCAGTGGTAGGTCGACAGAATTCCTCTTGACAGCGACAATTGTGCCAAACGATCCAAGTGTGATATGGTTAGCACTGTTAGATCACTCAAACACAAGTCAAAATCAACAAAAATCATAGAAGCATAAGTTCCACAAAGTACACAATGATAAAAATGCTAACATAAGACCCAAAATAACAAAAGTTCAAACGAAAAGAAACAGAAAATGGAAAAGAAAAACAAACGTGAAACCAGATAAACAGAGGACTAATCCTCCTCAGTGGCGTCAGAGTCATCGCCAGCGGTGCAATATGGACCAGCCTGATGTGGTGAGCGTGGTGAAATGGGACGCTGAGACGCCATGCAGGTGCATCGAGACATAGCACTCCAAATCGTCTGAAGACTCTCGACAACGTAGCGCTGAAATGGGTCCATCTCCATCGCAGGTGGCGTAGGAATAGTAGGTGTAGAAGCAGGTGCGTGGCGCGCGCGTGATCGACCCCCAGCAGGGCCAGAAGCAGGCGGACGGGCTCGAGTAGCGGAGCCTCGACGTCGAGTGACCGGTGCAGGCTCCATATCAGCAGTGTCAGGCGCGAAGAGTAGCTGAGCAGGATCACCGCCAATGTCTGTCAGATCTGTGTTGGGGAGCTGAACAAGATAGTCTCCAGTAGAAGTGCTGAAAACCCAACGCCTATCAGGCTTCAGCCAGCGCAGGTGCTCCAGGTGCGCTAGGTCCATAAGCTCGCTGGATGTCACTATCGAGTAGCTAGTGGTACTGATCCCAAGGTGCAGAAAGATGGGAGTGAGGAGACTGCCCACCGTCCCAGTCTTCTGGCGACCTGCAGTCCTAGAAGACTTGCCGCGTCCGGTAAAAGGCTTCACTTTCAACGACTCCAAGTGGTGCGCAAAGACAGCACCTAAGTTGAACGCGAGGTCCATCTCAGGCCACTCATACGCCTCATCATCAATAATGTCCCCGATCCCAATGGACAACACAATCAGCTCAGTCACCCTCATCTTGTTAGGCTCCATCTTGCACAACAAAGTGTTGCTCAAGATCCTAACCAGACAGCGCAGGACATGATGGCGCACATCCATCTGTGTGGTGGTCTTGCAGTCGTAGACCCCGTGCCCGAAATGAGACCAGAATGCCTCAATATCCAAGAACCTACGAGGAAGCTCACACCTCGAGAAATCTCTGTTAAACCCATATATGTCGCAGAGCTCCTGGAAAGAAATCATGTAGCGCACACCGCGAATCAGGAACGTCAGCACACCCTGCTGTGCAGTCACTAGAGGCTCACCAGTGTAGTAGACGCGGACAGACGCGAGGAACTGGCGGACTAAGTCAGGGTATAAGTCATATTGCCGCGTAGGCATCGTCCCCAGCCCAATCTTCCTGATCAAACCATCAAGCTCTCTGTCAAAGCCCAGCTGTCTCATAGTATGCGTGTCCACAAATCGAGTGGGGCGCACATCAACCTCCTGCCAGGCGTTGTAGAAGATCGAGTCGTAGTCATCCCACTCCTCTGAAATAGGCATGTGCGTGCAAGCCCGACTCTCTGTAATCTCCTTATCGGAGCCCTCATAATCATCTCTAAAGCGGATTCTGGCCTTCTCACTGATCTTAGGCCAAGGAGGCCTACATGCTGCGCCAGGAGCGACTGGGGAGGCAGGACGAGGTGGAGGTGGTGCAGGGATGTCGCAGAGGGAAGTGTGGGGGAGAGTAATATCCTCCTGCGCACCGTTGATCCACACCAAGTAACGGTCGTTGGTAAGGCAAGCCTTTACGACCCCTCTGTTCCAAGTTAAACCATCGAAGATTTTGACATGTGCGCCTAAACAGTACTCCTTCGGACGATTGCAGCCAGGTGGGTTAGAGCTCGAGGCATCATCGGCACATGGCTTCTTGCGGGTGGCATATGCATCATTAACAAACGCGAAACACAACATAAATCCATCATCTCTCTCAAACACAACAATTCGGACAAGGTAGATGGTGAGCATCGATCGATACTCAGACAAGTATCGAGCAGTCACGAAGAACACACTAATCCGAAAATTCCAAAATTGCAAACCAAGGGTAATGAAACGTAAGGCAAGGTTCGACTAGGCCTAGAACATAATAATCAAGTGATAATTATCCAACAAAACGAGTTCTAAGAGCATAAAAGTCGAAAATCTAAACTTGGTGCATGGATTGAAAAGGTGAAAATTCGTGTTACATACCTAGTAGATCGTTAGAATGAATGAGAGAAAGAGATTGAGCACAAAAAACCGCACGGAATAGGCACAAAAATCACTCAAAATGGTTGAGAAACGAAGATTTGGTGATTTTTGGTGAAAAAGAGCTTGTGTCGGTCGATGGGAGTTGTGAGGCAAAAGAGAAAAACCGTAGGGTTTATAAGGAAACTTACCTGGGCGGCGGGTATCGACCGATATTTGATAGTGTCGATCGATACTCGTAGCAAGTCGGTGTTTTTCTGGCATGATGGAGGGTGTCGATCGACACTCGGTAGTGTCGATCGATACAGCTCGTCCGAATCTGGTTCACGTGACACAACGAAACACAAAACTAAAAATAAAAAGAAAGAAAAAGGAATATGTACAGACTCACCAGTGGGTTGCCTCCCACCAAGCGCTTGTTTAACGTCATTAGCTTGACTGTACCGCCTTTCAGGCAGTGGGTGCATCATCCAGAGGCATCATGTGTCCATCTGGGATCTCAGTTCTCTGCATGTAGTGTTTCACCCGTTGTCCATTGACTGTGAACTCCTCGCCGGAGGGATTACGCAGGACAAGTGCACCATGTGGTCTAACCTCCTTGACAGTGAAGGGACCTGACCAACGAGAACGCAATTTACCAGGAAACAAATGCAAACGAGAGTTATACAGAAGTACGTGATCATTTGGTTCAAAGTGGTGAGACAGAATCTTCTTGTCGTGATATGACTTAGTCCTCTCCTTGTACAGCTCCGAGTTCTCATAGGCATGATGCCTAATCTCATCCAGTTCGTTCAGCTGGATCAATCGCTTCTCAGCAGCAGGCTTGATGTCAAAATTTAGCAACTTAGTAGCCCATGCTGCCTTATGCTCGATCTCCACAGGAAGGTGACATGCTTTCCCATACAGCAAATGAAAAGGTGTAGTGCCCAATGGTGTCTTATAAGCAGTCCTGTAAGCCCACAACGCATCGTCTAACTTCGTAGACCAATCCTTCCTAGAAGTTCCCACTATCTTCTCTAGAATCTCCTTGATTTGCCTGTTAGAGACCTCGACTTGCCCACTGGTCTGGGGGTGATAAAGAGTAGCCACGCGATGATTCACACCATGCTTCCTCAGTAACTTCTCAAAAACCCTGTTGATGAAATGACTGCCACCATCACTTATAACAATACGAGGCACGCCAAATCGTGGAAAGATGATGGTTTTAAACAGCTTAAGAACCACCGAAGAGTCGTTGGTTGGACTGGCAATTGCCTCCACCCACTTAGAGACATAATCCACTGCAACTAAAATGTACTGGTTCTTGTATGACAAAGGAAAAGGTCCCATAAAATCGATACCCCAGCAATCAAAGATCTCGACCTCAAGGATAAAATTATGTGGCATCTCATGTCTCTTACTGATCTTCCCCCTCCTCTGACACACATCACACTGCGAGATAAATGTATGAGCATCTTTAAACATAGTAGGCCACCAGAAGCCTGCTTGAAGAACCTTGGACACCGTCTTGAAAGTAGCAACGTGTCCGGCATACTCAGAACCATGACAGTGAAACAAAACCTTGGGTACCTCCGATTCAGCAATGCATCTCCTGTAGATACCATCAGAACAATGCTTATACAGGTAAGGCTCATCCCAAAAGTAGCGCCATATGTCTCTCAGAAACTTCTTCTTGGCATGTTTCGGTAGGTGCGTTGGCTCTATATTTGCAGCGAGGAAGTTGGCAATATGAGCATATCATGGTAGATCGGAGTCAGCTGCAGCAACGAGATACTCTGCATAAGCACCAAGGTGTTCCATGGTTGAAACAGGTTCAGAAACCGTCGGGTATCGACCGACAACAGGAGAGTGTCGATCGATACCGAAATCTGCAAATCGTGGGAATTGCTGATTTTCGGTGAAGCCACTTTGGAAACCAGTTTCCACGTAGTAAATGGACTCCTCAGGTAGTTGATCATCAATAGGTACATCTGTATCGAGCTTCAACCTCGAAAGATGATCAGCAACCCCATTCTCTACTCCTCTCTTGTCCTTTATCTTAATATCAAACCTTTGGAGCAAAAGAACCCAACGACAAAGACGAGGCTTGAGATCCTTGTTCTGCATCAAATACTTGAGAGCAGCATGATCTGTGTGAACGATCACTTTGCTCCCAATCAAGTAAGGGCGAAATTTATCGAAAGAGAAAACCACCGCAAGTAATTCCTTATATGTTGTGCTGTAGTTCCTCTGAGCATCGTCCAATGTCTTGTTGGCGTAGTGGATGACATGCAGCTTCTTATCCTTCCTCTGACCCATAACAGAGCCCACAATGAAATCGCTGGCGTCGCACATATTCTCGAAAGGCAAAGTCCAATCTGGTGGTTGCACAATAGGAGCACTCACCAATGCCTTCTTAATCTCCTCAAATGCCGCAAGACACTCTGGTGTGAAATCAAATTGTGTCTCCTTGCATAATAGGGCGGTGAGTGGGCGGGTAATCGTGGAGAAATCCTTAATAAATCTCCTGTAAAACCCAGCATGACCCAGAAAACTCTTAATATCTTTCACAGAAGTCGGTGGTGGCAGGCCTGTCATAACCTGAATCTTAGCTTTATCAACCTCGATCCCAGCTTCAGAAACCTTGTGCCCAAGAACGATGCCATCTTGAACCATAAAGTGACACTTTTCCCAATTAAGGACTAAGTGTTTCTCTTCACACCTGTGTAGCACCTTGCACAAGTTAGCCAAACAGTCCTTGAAAGATTATCCATATACTGAAAAATCATCCATGAACACCTCCATAAAGTCTTCAATCATGTCTGTGAAGATAGACATCATGCATCTCTGAAAAGTAGCTGGAGCATTACATAATCCAAATGGCATTCTCCTGTATGCGAATGTGCCATAAGGACATGTAAAAGTCGTCTTCCCCTTATCATCTGGATGAATCGGAATCTGGAAAAAGCATGAGTACCCATCGAGAAAACAGTAGTAGGGATGACTAGCCAACCTCTCTAACATCTGATCAATGAAAGGCAGTAGGAAGTGATCTTTCCTTGTGGCCGCATTCAACTTCCTGTAGTCAATACACATTCGATGCCCAGTGATAGTCCTAGTAGGAACCAACTCATCTTTCTCATTTCTTCACCACAGTTATCCCTCCTTTCTTAGGAACAATGTGCACTGGACTAACCCAAGAACTATCTGAGATGGCGTAGATAACCCCTGCATCCAAGAGTTTCATAACCTCCTTCTTAACCACTTCTTTCAGATTTGGATTCAGCCTTCTCTGATGCTCAATTGTAGCCTTTGACTCGTCCTCAAGATGAATCCTATGCATGCACAGATCCGATGATATACCTGAAATGTCATCAAGAGAATAGCCAAGAGCTTTGCGATACATGCGCAGCTTGCTCAGCAGTAAGGCAACCTCTGCGTTGTTCAAAGAAGCATTAATAATCACAGGGTATGTGGAATTAGGACCAAGAAAAACATACCTCAGATTGGCTGGAAGTGGCTTGAGTTCCACCTTAGGAGCTTTCTCCTCGCTCCAATCTCCAAGCTTAGCAGCTTGCTCGGAACATTCGCTCAATTCTCTGTCTGGCCGTAGGGTGTCGACCGATACTAAGGGAGTATCGATCGACACTGATGGTGCAGTGTCGAGCATCTTCGAGTAGCCAGCAGCGTCTTCTCTCAAGAACACCTCAGATTCAGCTGAACAAACCAGTGCCCTCTCCAACAGATCTTCAGGATGCATCTCCAAGAAGTACTCTTCAGCAATATCCGTGAAAGTATCTACGAAGAAAGTCTGCCCATCGATAGTCGGTCTCTTCATCATCTTCTCCATGTTAAAGGTCATGACCAAATCACCTATGTTGAGATCTATCTTCCCATTCCTGCAATCAATCAATGCACCAGCTGTGGCAAGGAATGGTCTACCCAAGATAAGGGGGTCTCTGGGTTCAGCATCGTACTCCAAGACAATGAAATCAGTCGGGATCAAGCAATTCCCGATCTTAATAGGAACATCTTCGAGTAACCCCTCTGGAAGTCGCACTTAGCGATCAGCAAGTATCAAGGATATCCTGGTGGGCGTGAAATCAGTCATACCCATCCTCTTGGCAACTGAATACGGCATGAGGTTGACACTTGAGCCAAGATCACATAGAGAACGCTCGAACCTTTCAGTGAATATAGAACAATCCAACACAAAGCTCCCTGTATCCAGAAGTTTCTTTGGGATTATGTTGGTTAAGATTGCACTGCACTCCTGAGTAAGCATCACACATCCTTCTTCAAGGTTCACGTTGCTAGACACCATCTTCTTGACATATCTTCTGAAAGCTGGAGAAGTCTTAATAGCATCGAGGAAAGGAAGTTCGACAATCAATCTGTCCAATATCTGCTTGCATCTAAAGTCTTTAACCTCCTTCTTAGTCTTCCCAATAGCTCTAGGATAAGGTATCCTCGGTATGTAGACTCGTTCTGGAAGCACCTTAGGCATCACATTCGAAATCTCAGGTGTCTTCTCTACCGTAGTCTCAGTATCGACCGATGCTTTGGGAATGTCGATCGACACTGAGGCTTTTGAGTTATCCCGCTGCAAGATTTTAACCGGTGTCGATCGACACTGAGTTGTATCGATCGATACCCTGGGGATTTCAGACTCCTCATCGTCGAGATCGATGAAATTCATTGCAGGCAAGCCACCTTTTACTTCTGTATTCACCTCTTTTCCACTCCTCATAGTGATTGCATTGATGTGCTCCCTCCTTGGGTTCTCTCCTCTACCTGAAAGAAAACCCTCTTGCCTTTTCACAGCTTCTGAAGTTTGAGCAACCTGAATTTCCAACTTCTTTTGACTCATACTGAGCGCTTCGATCCTTCCATTCAAGGTTGTGTAAAGATTATCCAACTTCCCATTGAAGCTCACCGTCATCTTATCCTGCCCTTGAACCAGCTGTTCAAGCATAGCCTCGATCTTGCTCTCAGAATTCTTAGCAGGTACTTGCTGATAAGATGAATTCCCATAGTTCCTCGTGTAACCACTGCTCTAAAAAGGTTTATGGTTAAACTGATTTGATCCAGAACCACCTTGATTACCCTCAGATTTGAATCCCCCTTGGTGAAAGTTGTTGTTGAAATTTCAGTTGTTGTATTGATTTCTCTGACCTTGAAAACCAGAGCCACCAATGTAGTTAACATCCTCTACCTCATCCTCATTGAAAACCTCGACATCATCAGCAAAGTGAACAGCCTTCTGCTGCTTGCCCATCAACAAATTATGCACCGAATCCAGCTTCGCATGAACCTCAGCAATCTGTGAACCTTCCATACCACCAGCCAGCTTCTTTCGCTCCATGTCAGCCGAAACGACCGCATTTTTTTCATTTTTATTTTTTAATAATAATACAAGAACAATAACAGCAAAACCCCCGAGTCCTAATCATCCCCTTTTCACTGCCTCGATTCCACGATCACGCCTTATCTTTACCTGCATCGACAAAAGTGATGCATCAACATTTGGCTAACCAAACGCTGAGTGAGATTGATCCTCCCAACAACAGGCTACCAATAAGCACAACAATTAACAATTTACAACACGAAGAATTAATCAACACCAATTAAAACTTCCAGCACAATTAGCAATTCAAACCCATGAAAAACTAAACCAACGCCTAGCAATTCTACTCCAAGAAAAGCTAAACACCCAGCCTGAACAGTAAACACACAACACGCCCCCAAGGCACAACCAACGACTGGTATCGATCGATACTCCCCTGGTATCGATCGATACACCCCTGATATCGACCGATACACCACTAGTATCGACCGATACTTACACAACACGCGTCTACCAAAAAGGCACTGGCATCGATCGATACTGAAACAACACGACTGTATCGATCGATACTAAACAACACAAGCCTACCGACAAGGGACTGGTATCGATCGATACTAAAAACAACACCTGGTATCGATCGATACTACCCCTGAACAAACCCGAATTAATTATTTCCCCCAATAATCAATTCTTCCGGAACGCGGGCGTTACATCAGCACTCTTTGTGCTATTGCTAGACGCAAAATTCTCAATCAGCTGGTAAGCATCATCAGGATATTTGGTAAAGAAATTACCATTGCTCGCGGAGTCCAGCGCCATCTGGTACCTCCAGTCAATCCCTCTGAAAAAGAAACTCAGCAATTGGATCATAGTATACCCATGATGTGCACAATCCCTCTGATACGATCTGAATCTCCCCCAAGCAGCCTTGAAAGCCTCAGTCATTCCCTGAGAAAACTAGGAAATCTTATTCCTAAACTCTTCTGATCTCGCATCGTCATAGA
Organism: Eutrema heterophyllum; assembly: GCA_002933915.1. Classification (NCBI taxonomy): domain Eukaryota; kingdom Viridiplantae; phylum Streptophyta; class Magnoliopsida; order Brassicales; family Brassicaceae; genus Eutrema; species Eutrema heterophyllum. The sequence continues at coordinate 467,495 of PKMM01026163.1, read as the reverse complement.
AGTTATTCAGGAAAGCAGTCTTAGTCTCATCCCATGTAGTCAATGACCCAGCTGGTAGTTGCTTGAGCCAATAAGAAGCATCCCCACCAAGAGAGTATGGGAAAAAAGCTTACAGAACAGATAGTCGTAGGACACTCCATTGCATTTGATGCTAGAAACCAAATCCTCGAACTTCTCGATATGATCCATGGGGTGTTCATTAGAGAGACCATGAAAAGTATGCTGACCTACAAGAGTGTAGTAGGCATGCTTTAACTCGAAGTCATTTCTCTGAAAGGCAAGAGGACGAATCGCTGATCGATTTGCGTAGAACTGATCAGGTCTGTTGCATTCACCAATTGTTCTACCACGCACAACCGTAGCGTTCTCAGCATTTACAACAGCTGGAGGGGCAATAACGTTCCCATCTCCATCAAGTCTTTGCCCTCTCTCGTTGCACAGTTGACCCTCTCGGTCTCTGAAAGTACCAGCCTCATCCTGAATCAAAACCACTGGATTGTTGTTCATCTCCGCTGGCTTCTTTGCTTTTCTTAGTGTGCGTTCCAAATGTGCTGGCTGCTCGTTTGACAGATCAACTAGCTGAGTGCTCTTGTTTCTTCTGGTTTCTCGAGTAGGCATGCACCTGAAACACAAAAGTCAAGAACGTAAGTAACAAAAATAAAAAACGCGACGGGTGTCGACCGATACCACTAGGGTGTCGATCGATACTCGACGATTTAGTCGAAATTTTTCACTAAGATCTAATGGCGAAATTGAGTCCCCGGCAACGACGCCAAATTTGATATGCTCAAATTAATACCCTAAAAAGTACTAAAACAGTGTTGTAGTATAAGTAGGGGTCGAACACAAGAACTCCAGATATCGCACAATAGATTGTATAGATTAGAATTAAGCTAAACCAAAAAGATGTAATTAAAAGCAAGTGCGTAAAGTAAACAAGTTGGAAGTCAAATGGAAGGAAGATAGGCTCATGGTATTTCTCAGGAATTCAATGAATGCAGATAAACTAACTAACAAGATTCATATTTGGCGCAGTTCTTGAACTCAAATCACTAAAGTATAGCTAACCAACTCTCGTTGCGAAAACTACCTAAGTCTAAATCCTAGAATTCCAAATCTCTTTGCGAATCCTAAAGTCTAAACCAGCTTTTAGTTCAAGTTTGATTTGTTCACAAAACAACTAAACCAAATCTCTTTGCGAATAGTTATTTTGCTCACCTAGGTTCTGTCAGGTAATTAATCGCACTCTCGTGCCTAACCAATTATCCTAAGATCTAAGTTCTAGGTGATCAGTCTAGAATTAGCTTTGAGAACAACCTAGGCGAAGAACTAATTCAGATGGTGAATCCTAATTATTCAATTAACCTAACATTCAGGGAAAACCCTTATGAGAACCCTGAACCTAACAAGAGAACTACTCAGACATGATGATTGAGACAATAAACATGACTGAAATAATACTCAAATAAATAATAAAAAGGAGAGTAACAAGAGGGTTCGAAATCTTCTCTCGGACGAACAGAGTCTCAGACTTGTCTCCCTCAGAAAGCTCTCTCACAAAACTCAGAATCCAATCTCAAGTGTAATCAAAACGTCGCCAACAAAACTGGCTAAAAAACCTAATTAATAACTTAAAACACGTTTTGGGGCTTATTGCAATTATTAAAGTCTTCTGGACAATCTTGCAATTCTTCAACTCTTCATAAAAGTCGCGACTTCTGTCTTGCTGCAGTGAGTATCGACCGATACTAGGGTAGTATCGATCGATACTGAGACTCTAAATCGGGTATTCAGCTACACAAGCTTCTGTTTTGCTCCAAAATTCTCCAAAAAGCTCCAATATCTCCAATTATGCTCCAAACGTGCTAAAACCTGTAAAAGACTCTAAAAGACTCCAAAATAGTAGAAAAACTCTATAAAACGGACTTATATCATGGCTTAAAAGGGGTAAAAACCATGATATATCAAGCACCGGCCATGGGAAAGGCTGTCCGCAGGGGCCTTCTCTTTGAGGATGATGCAACCGATTCACCTGCGGTGGAGGGTCCTAAAGGTCAGACTTCTAAAACTCTGATATCATCGGAAACTTTCCCTAGTGTCGCAGAGATGCTAGATGAATTGACTACAGAACTATCGGTTGAGGTAGAGGATGTAGTGGAACATGAAACTGCTATTGGTGTTTTAGAGAATATTGGTGAGGATATGGAAATAGAGGAAGGTACTATTGTAGGGGCTGAGTTGTTGTTGGTAGAGGAAGTAGACGATGAATTGGTGTGAGCGACGGAGGATGGTACGGTGAATGAGGAGGGGTTAAAGAAAGACAAGGTTGAGAAATTGAGTGACGGGAATAAGGTTACTAATACTAAAAGGAATCAGGTCCTTAAAATGAAGAATAAATTGATTGGTGCAGGTTCAAAAAAGAGGATTGTGCAGGGCATTATATCTCGAAGGAAGAAGGGGATATCAAAGCACTCGGGACGTCTCGGTGATGCTCATCAAGACGCTGGTAAGCCGCCAGCAAAACCAAGAACTGAGGCAGAGACTTCAAAATCTGAAGTGCAGGAATGAGATCTACGTATTGGAGGTTTCTAGTTTTGAGGAATAAGGGGTCAATAAGCTACTTTTGGGTTTTACGGAAGAAGTTTTGGCCAGATTTTTATTTTCGGATAAAAAATCTTTTAGTTCGTTTATGTAATCTTTTTTCAGGTTTTGTTGGATTTAATAAGTTCGATACGGTTGTACCGTGTGTTATGAATGGCGGTTTCGCTCTTTTTTATAATAATAATCTTGGCATCCACTTCTTACTAGTAAATAGTCGAACAATTAGTCTTATAGTGGAAATACAAGGGAAACAATTATCTTTCATACTTAATCAACTATTTTTCTTACGGTTTCGCTGGGTACTCAAAGAGGTCGTAGGTGGCGATGAAGAGGAAGATTTATCTTCGATTTTAGGGATTGAGTTTTTGGTGTTTTTTGAATTTCAATGGTGGGTTCTCGAGAAAATACAAGAATATTGGAGACAATGACGGAGTTCTCTGGATTTTAAGATTGACGTGATGTTCCCCATCAATCCTAGCCAAGATCGGTTTTGGGGATGGGTGGATATGGTGGGTGGCCAGGATTTCTTCGGTTTTTTGGGCTGTAAACGGTATCGAAACAAAAAATATTGGAACGGCGAAAACCTCCATTTTGGGGATATGCAGGGTGCCTTTAACTCGATGACCGTTTCGGATAATTCAAACACGTTTAAATAATGCAAATTTTGAGTTGGAATTGTCAGGGACTCGGCAGCAAGTATACAATAAGCTACTTGCGGGAGGTCTGGAAGAAACATAAGCCAGGGGTTCTGTTTCTTTCAGAAACCAAACAAGAATTTCCTTTTGTGTAGAAGTTTCAATCCCATTTCGGTTATGATCAATTGCACATGGTGGAACCGTGCGGTGCGAGTGGTGGACTTGCCTTATTTTATGATAATTCTTATAATGTTAATATAATTTTTTCAAATAATCGGATAATTTATATTGAAACGCTCGTTCAAGGAAAAAAAGTTTATTTATCGTTTATTTATGGGGATCCGGTACCAAAATTGCGGGATCAGGTGTGGGAACGACTAACACGAACAAGCTTATCCCGTTTGGATCTGTGGTTTATAATTGGTGATTTAAATGAAATAACCGGTAATGATGAGAAACAAGGAGGAAACTTAAGACATGCATCAACTTTCATCTCCTTTAATCTCATGATACAAAACTGTGGTTTCTTGGAATTTCCATGCTTAGGAAATACCATGTCTTGGAGAGGAAAACGAAACAAGAATATTGTTCGTTGTCGGCTAGATCGGGCTTTAGCTAATGGAGACTGGCATGGAATGTTCTCACATTCATATGTCGAATATTTGGCAATGATTGGGTCGGACCATAGACCAATTGTTGCCACAATCGAGGACAAAACACCCCGGAAACGCGGTCAATTTCGGTTTGATAAACGCTGGATTGGGCAAGATGGTTTGATGGATTCGGTTGCCAAGGGATGGAAGATTAATCTAGGGGGAAACAGACCATCTTTTGTCCAAAAAATTAGGAAATGCCGGCGGGAGATATCTAGATGGCGGAAAAATAATTTGCCTTACGGCAAAGAGAAGAGAAATGAGTTACAACGAGCACTAGAAGAGATCCAAAATGATGATACTAGAACTCAAGAGGAACTGATAGATATTACCGGAAAACTAAAAGAAGCATATCGGGATGAGGAGTATTTCTGACAACAGAAAAGTCGCACTCTGTGGCTAACGGTGGGGGATAAAAATTCAAAATTTTACCATGCGCAAGTAATGCAAAGGAGGGCAAGGCACCGGATTGTTGGGTTGCATAACGCAGCGGGACTGTGGGTCACATCAGAAAAAGAGGTGGAACAAGTGGCGGTAAACTATTTTGACGATCTATTTACCTCTACGTCCCCGACGGACTTCGAGGAGGCTTTGGGCGAAATTAAGTCTATAGTTTTGGAGCAGTACAATGACATACTTACGGCAATGGCTACCAAAGAGGAAGTACGTTCGGCACTTTTTATGATGCACCCAGAAAAAGCCCCGGGCCCTGACGTAATGACAGCACTTTTTCCAACGATCTTGGCAAATAGTGAAGGCAGATATAGTAGGCCTGGTAAACGGTTTCCTAGAGACGGGTGTTTTTGACCAACAGCTGAATACGACAAATATTTGTCTAATCCCGAAGACGGAAAGACCAAGTCGGATGACGGGCTTAAGGCCCATAAGTCTTTGTAATGTGGGATATAAAATCATTTCGAAGGTTTTATGTCAGAGGTTAAAGCGACTGCTACCAAACTTCATTTCGGAGACTCAATCCGCTTTTGTGGCAGGTAGATTAATTTCGGATAATATTCTGATTGCTCAAGAGATGTTTCACGGTCTCCGAACTAATAAGTCATGTAAGGGTAAATTTATGGCAATAAAACGGATATGAGCAAAGCGTATGATCGGGTGGAATGGTCCTTTATTGAACATCTTTTGAGGAAGTTTGGTTTTTCAGAAAAATGGATTATATGGATGATGTGGTGCATTACCTCAGTAGAGTATAAAGTGTTAATTAATGGTCAACCCAAAGGACATATAATTCCAAAGAGAGGGCTTCGTCAAGGGGACCCTTTGTCACCTTATCTATTCATTCTCTATACGGAGGTATTAATAGCAAATATCCGGAAGGCAGAAAGAGAGAAATTACTTACAGGGTTAAAGGTTGCGAGAGCAAGCCCATCAGTATCACATCTACTCTTCGCTGATGACAGCCTATTCTTCTGCAAGGCCACCAAACAGGAATGTGAAACTATTTTGCATATACTAGAACAATACGGGTCAGTGTCTGGGCAGCAAATTAATTTCGGTAAATCCTCTTTACAATTCGGTCATCTGGAAAGCGAGAAATGATAAGGTTTTTTCAAATGTGGACAAAGGTCCACCAGAAATACTGAAGCAGGCGGAAACTGAGGCCATAACCTGGGAATCGGCATAGAGTAGTGATCCTGATGTGATAATCCAAAATTTTACTCCTACTCTGGTAACTCCGACTTACGAAGGCTGGCGGTGTAATGTTGATGGATCTTGGAAGGAGACCGATAGTTTCTCCGGAATAGGTTGGTATTCCTTTCAGGAAGGCGTCGAATGAACTATAATGGGAGCAAGAAATCTGCGAAGAAGCATCTCCCCCCTACATGCAGAATTGGAAGCACTCATCTGGGCCATGCATTGTTTGATTGCAAACCAGAAGACGGCAATAGCTTTTGCAACAGACTGTTCCGAGTTGGTGAAGATGGTGTCTACACCCGAGGATTGGCCGGCTTTTGCATTACACTTGGAGGAATTCGTGAAGAGTAAGGAGGCGTTTTCTTTCTTCTCAATCTCACTCATCCCACGCGCGAACAACACAAAGGCGGACAAGCTAGCAAGAAGTGCTCGTGTCTACCCAGTGGATATTACTTTTGTAAACTCGGTACCCCCAGTTTGGATTTACGAACCGTTCTAGGTATTTAGGCTGTTGACAAAAAAAATATATATATAAAACTACACCAATTAAAAGTTCTATAACTATTTCCCCACAGAAAATAGTTCTCTACCTATTTCCACACTGATCTTGAAATTCTTGACTACTGTTTAAAAACCAAATATAAACCGGCTAAACCAAAATTAAGCTTGATTCCAACCAAACTCGACCTAAAAATATAACCCGACCCGAAATCAAGTCCGAAATTTAAATTATAGAATGGTAATATATGTTATTATATAAAGATGAATGTTTCAAAGTTGCTAACTCACCATGGCATGTGTCAAGTTAATCGATTAGATTTTAACACATGTAACAAAAATTTCCAATTAGGTTTTGACACATAATATCTTATTTTATAAAAGGAAATTTTATAATTGATTCTTAATCCTAAAATGTAAAGTTATTAAAAAAAACATAACATGTGAATCGATCCGAAAAGCCAAATTAATTAAAAAGGAAAAAAATAAAAAGTTGGAGTTTTGACACATACTATTAACAATAAAAGGAAATTTAATAATTGATTTTTAATCTTAAAAGGTAAATTTATTAAACAAAAAGGAAAAACAGAACATGTTAATCGATCCTAAAAGCCAAATTAATTAAAAAAAAACAAAAAAAAACTTGGAGTTTTGACACATAATATCTTATTATATAAAGCTGAATGTTTCAAAGTTCCTAACTCACCTGATCGCGACACGTCTCAAGTCAATCGATCATATTTTAACATGAATAAAAAAAATTCCCAAAAAAACTTTTACTAAATTTATAATTGATTCATAATCATAAAATGTAAATTTCCTAAACAAATAGGAAAATAGAAAATTTATATTTATCTGATTAATAAAAAAATAGAAAAAACAAAAAATAATAATGGAAAAAATTAAAATCGATTATAACCAATTAAAACTTTAAAATCCGGAAAAATCAATAACCGATTCATAATCCAACAAGGTAAAGTTACTAAACAAAAAAAACAAACATACAAATTTAAGTTTATCCTAAATGGCAAATCTAATAAAAAAAGTAAAAAAAAGTTTATTAGTTTTTCTATTTAGATTAAGAAAACTAAAAAATGGAGTACTAATCCTAAAAGAAAAACAAATATAATTTCCCGCATTTATATAAATAATTTGGTAGTATGTCAATTACAAACCAAAAAATCAGAAGTCCAACAATCGTTTCCAAAGCTATTTACTGCATCTTCTCCACCAAATTCTTCCTTCAATGTATATATTTATTTCATCGGAAACTTCATTTCTAAATTTGTATATCATTTATTTTCACTGGTGATTTAATTTTATTTTTTTCTGTTTTAGTTATTTACAGGTTATACAATATCTTATTATAAACCCGCATATATGCGGATCCTAATCTAATAATAATAAACTAAAATTAAAATAATGTTCCACTTTTCTTCTTTAATAAAAATTGAGTTTTTTACATAATAGTGCAAAAGGTAGTGAAATTTCCGACAACAAGTGCGACTTCCATTGCTGTCAACGCATTCCACCATCCCATCTGCAACCAAACATTCCCATTCTCATATTAGATATTCATTTTTTTCCTCATGTATTGTCAGTATAGATACAATTATTGATTCAATATCGATATTCCACATTTATTTATGGTCAACCCAATATTCACTAATTCTATCTACATTTTGAATGTAAAAACACAACTAATTTTTTTATAATGGATCTGATTGGTTTTCAATTTATTCAATTACTCATTGCCAATTTATTCAAAATAAGATTCAATATCGTATATTCAATAGATAGATAGATAGATAGATAAAATATCTCCCTGCCGACCATTGATCTATTGTTTTTAATATAGTTTAAGAGACATATTTGATATAGACTCTTTCACTTTTTTTCTTATTTTCAGAGAAAAGAAGAAACGCAAAACTGTATTAATTGCCTGCTTGAGTACATGACTGGCTTAATAATTATTTTCAGTGCCATGTTTTGTTACTGGAGAATAAAGCAAAAAGCAGGCAAGAGCAAGAGTAAGAGCAGCCGCAACATCTATTGATAACTTTTTTTTTGTTATCGTTAAAAGGGTATATAACATGTTATATGTTTTTGCACAAAAAAAATGTTTTGAATGATATAACATATTATATGTATGTAAGGTATACCATGTTATATGTTTGTATTGTATAACATGTTATATATTTGTATGATAGAACATAATAGTATATACCTAAAACATATCAACATTTCAAAACTAAATCCTAAAATATATATTCAATAACATATCATACACCGTTATGTTATATATATTTCAACTATTAAGTTGTATGATAATTGTTTTTCATTAAATTCAATAAACATTAAAAAACATATTATACAATTTTATGTTATATACATTCACACTTAAAATTATACATAGAAAACCTAAAAATTGAAACATTTTTATGGTATGTCATATTTTCGTTAAGTATATCCTACTAAATATAACATATTATTTGATAACATGTTATATTTCATATATAAATATACTCATATAGTGTGTTGTGGTTAAAAATAACATGTTATATTCCGCATATAAAAAGTGCACAATATTGACCTATATGATTTTGGATAGAGGAAAAGAAGAGGCCTGCGACATCTGATTTTTCGATTTTTTTTTTAATTCTGAGGTGATGCGTAATAAAGAATGTTGTTGTGTTGTAATTTTAAAAGGCTGATGTGTCATATAAAGGTGTGTTTATGTGTCAAGCACTTGATGAGGTTTCGTCATCCTCTTTTTCTTTCTTTGATGATTGATTTTATCGGAAGTTGAAAGTCTAAGAAAATGCAAGTGAAGATGTATATATGCAAGAGAAGAGAAATATATAGCTTCGTGAGGAGTTTAGAATTTCATATGTTTAACTTTTAAGTTGATCATCACATTCTGTTTCAATGAAACTATTAAGTTCATCACACACATTATATGGTACGAAGTGGTGGTTCCTCCACCTATTGTATAGCTTTAGTAAGCTTTGAGTTCGAACAAATTTTAAAATAGTGGTAGATTGTTGAATTCAATTTGAGTTTGAACAAACTTTAAAATATTGGTAGATTGCGATATAACAAGTGTTGAACTTTTATTTTAATTTGTTTTTCAAAGAAGTGAACACAAATATATATATATTAGTCATGTTTCATATTTTTTGGAAGAAAAAATAAATATTTTGACATTTTTCACACAATTTTAAAATCCCATTTAAAAAGACATAAAAAATCATGTCACACCTCTATAAAACATATTGTTTTGATATCTATGAAGTTTTTAACTTTAATTTTAAATTACTTGAAATAATGTAGGTCATTTTTTTAATACAAACAATAGTAAAAAACATTTAATTTAAAAACGGATGAAGTATGAAATAACAAGTACAATTCCATTGTCAAAATTCTGCCAAATGAGTATTTGTATAAAAAAAAATCCATATACAATTCGTAAAATATTAAGATTTTACAAAATAAAATCCATTTTAAAAGTAATTAAGCTACAAACAATTAGTAGTTAACCACTTAACCTTGAAAAATGGTTGATCAAAATAAAACAAAACAAAAAGCTTTTTTAAAAAATGAAGAAAAACATCAATCTAGGGGGTCACCTACTCACGTGACAGTCAATACTTTAGTTTTCATCAATAAGTTATGATTAGAAGATGTCATACTGTTAAAGAATCTCTATTGTTAATAGAAGGTTAAAGAAAGGATTGTTTGAAACCTTTATTACTGGATTGCATGTTTTAGATAATTTTTGGAAAAAATGCCCAATGTTTTGGAATCGATTGTTATATGTTACATGCATGTTTTTGTTTTTTTTAAATTTGGCAAGTTTTCATTTTTTTTTTTAACTTTGGAATTATGTTTTTATTACAAATCCATTGGCAAGTTTTCATTTTTTTAAAAAACTTTTGGAATTGATTGTTATATGTTACATGCACCTTTTACCTTTAATGCATGGAATCACAGCGAACGACTCTACTTGCACAACGCTGGAGATCTCTTGTATGCTTGTCTCTATTAATCTGCATAATAGTTAATAAATCACATTATCTGAGAATCAAACCCCAAACCTCCTAGTGTAGAAAAATTAATTAACATTTAGTCAAACCACTGGGACCAAGAGGGCTTTCTCCACAATTTTTGATTTTATGTGCACTAACAAAAATATTTGTTTCATAATTAATAGAAAAAACTATATAGTCTATGTCATAGGAAATTCTATTATCTATTTGGTTTAATCAATTTCGGTTTAGTTACTCGGTTTAAGCTCTTTGACCATGTTTGTTGGTGCTGGACTTGGAATGCAAGTCGGTTCTCATCGTCGGGAGGTTATGGCGAACCTCGGTGAAGTGTCATTGGGACACAAGTATCTTTGGGTATGGTGGAGCTGTGGGCTCGTGATGGTCATGGACCATATCACCTTGTTGTGTAGTTGTGTGGGCGTTGCTAAAACATGATGTTTGTTTCTTTTTATACTTATTCTTGGCATGTTAGTTGAATATGAGCGGGTGTGGTGAAGAAATTTTAGGTCTCATTCTCACTGGGTAATCCAAATTACTGATCCTGGTGAGTTTGTTGAGCAGTTCGAGGAGCTCGAATATCGATCCTGGTGTGGTGCGGGTTTTGGGAGTTGGGGTGCTTTTCATGGGTTTTCCTTCCTTTATGATTTTGTTTAAGACTACTATGCGAGTACTTTGCTTTGGTTTTATTTGAGAGTTATGATTTGAGATTGTAAGACTTTGGTTTGAGATGGAATAAGATGAGAATTATTTAGAAATGAGGTTACATGTACACTAAGTTAGGTGAGCTAACACGCCGTCTCTAAAGAGTGAAGAGGCGGGTGATTAAGGTAGCATGCCGATTTGTCGGTTCCTTCGGGAATGCTGGATCGAGTGTTACAAGTTGGTATCAGAGCCCAGGTTGAGAGCCAAGCCGGTTTTGACCTGGAAGGCAATGTAGATGGGAGGGTGCTTCTAGGTTAGTGGGTTCGAGTTACTCGGATTTCAAAGTTTTCAAAACGGGATTTTTCAAAACATGCTATTAAACCACCACGCACCTGGATGAGCCGCTCTACTATGTTGTCTTTTCTTGTAGGGAGATCAGTCTTTACGGGACCAAACTAACTCACTGATCATATGTGCAGATGTTGCCAAGGAACGCCAAAGCTATGCAGACCAGATCGGCAGCCCGTCGTGAGAGCCCTGAAGAATCTCCGGGTACACGGGGAATGTGAATGTGAACTGCGTTGACCAACAACTTGAGGAAGTGAACCATCCGGAAAGAAACCAAGGTGGGGTGGAGCCAGTTCATGTACCAGTCGCCACTCATGTCGTAGTGTTGGAGGAGCTGTGCCGTTACCAAGGAAGGTATGATGACCTGCGAGATGAACCGAACCCGGGAGTGAAGGCCCGAGAGCAGAGCCGTGCCAACGTTAGATGATGCCGGAAGCGAATAAAAAAACATGAATTCATAAAAAACGTTTACAATAATAAACAACATTGTCAAATAACAAAAACTAATAAAGAACTAAACTATCAAATAAAATATTAATTCTATAACATATATCATTTTCATTTTTTCAAACAAAATCGATTACCAAGATTTTCAAAATCAAAATTTCTAACTAGCTAGTTTTTTTACGATAGATAAAGTAGTTAAATGGCTCAATCTGTCCTAGAATATACTCAAAGGAAGATAATAGTATTTTACTAAAACGATTAATTAAAATAATGTTACAAAAATTACAATTACAATTTGAAACAAATTTTGAATAGAAGTGTATTCTACTAAGTAATAATGCTTAAAATACGAGAAGAAAAATGTATAAGAGAGCAAAATTACTCTGATAAACGTTGTTGACCACTTGTAGATTTGGTGCGTTTGGAGAAAAAGTTAGCCAAATATTAAATGGCAATAAAAACTGTTTACAACTAGTAAGACTTTATTCTTTTTTACTTATTTCTTAGGGTGATTTTAGTGTATATACATAGTTGACTATTTAATTAGGTGAATGGTAAAAATAATTTTAAAATTAGGAAAGTACGAGAGAGAAATTTTTTTACCATAAGTATCCTTCCATTTTAGATTAACTACAAAAATGTCATTGCTCAAAAAATGTTTTTTCCGGCAATAGGAGACCGCCAACACTGTTATCTGATAGTTAATATTGTTTATCCGATGCCACATAATACTGTTCGTCCGATGGTTAACTATTTGGTTAACATGATAACTAACATGATATCGCGATAAGTTTACATATTACGTGTTAACTATCAATAAGTTTATGTTTATTTTGTTAACCATGTTATCATATCAAAATGTTACCTTGCTAACAATAATATATGATATTGCTAACAAAAATATCTGATACATGTTAACGTGTTAACAATAATATATGATACTTGTTAACATGCTTTCTGATACTTGTTAGCGTGCTAACAATAATATATGATACGTGTAACGTGTTAACACAGTATGTTAGCGTGCTAACGATGATATATGAGACTTGTTAACGTGTTAACACAAATATCTGATACTTGTTACATGTATCATATATTATTATCGGTACGTTAACATACTATGTTAGCGGGTTACAAATTTCAGATATTATTGTTATTCCGATGATGAATAGTATCATAGACTTTGGATGAACAGTGTCGGCGGGATGGTCGATGAATAGTGTCACCAGCTTTATTAGTTGCTAACATAGTTTTCAGCAGTTTTCAAGTCAATGACATTATTATAATTATTTAAAATAGAGAAAGATATTTATGGTGTAATTTTATTTCTCTTACTACTTACCTAATTTTGCAATTAACTTTTTCCAAAAACTAAGTTTGTTGATAATTAATACTAGATCTTCGTAATACCCTATTTCTTATTTGTCTCACATAAATCAACTTGGTTTAAAACAACCGTCAATCTAAAGTTCAAAAGTAAGAAAAGTAAACGTGGCAAATTAGTTTAGTGGACTCGTAGAAAAAATACATTACTGGGTTTTAATATTTTTTCGAAAAGTGATGCCGTAGGCCGAAGTTTTTTTTTTAAAACGGTAGGCACGACCCTGCCCGAGAGCAGCAATTGCTGCCCTCACCGCCTGCGCCAGTTCAAGTGCCATGACTGACGTACTATAAAGCCATGGGGCACTTGAAGGACATGGGGACAGATTCATTTGGAGGGAAGTCTGACCCGATCTCCGCAGACAACTAGAAGAAGAGACTTGAGCGTAATTTTGAGTCAATGAGGTGCTCTGAGGAGTACCGTAGAGAGCTAGCAGTTCAGTACCTGAAGGATGACACACTGATCTGGTGGGAAGGTGTGGTGGAAGGAGTCCGTGGACGCTATGAGCTTACATGGGACGACTTCAAGGATGAATTCACTCTTGAGTACTTTTCACTGGAAGCCTTGGATCAGATGGAAAGTGCTTTTGAGGATCTCCGTCAGGATAACCGCACTATGAGGGAATACAAGGAGGAATTCAACCGTTTGAGAAGATTCTCGAGGTGGGGTTTCACTGAAGCACACTTGATTAGGATAACCGCACTATAGCTATAAGCTTTGTTTTTTTTTTTCTTTTTTTTCAATATGGTCACTAAGCTAATTAAACCTAAAATATATAATAGAATTAGGGCAGTAAATCCAAGTGTGGCCTGCTTAGGCTTGGGTTCTGGTCATTCACTGATCTTCTCAGTCATACTTTTTAGAAAAAAATGTGAATTTATATTACCAAAAAAGAAAGTTTGTGTACAAAAAGGTAGGATTGGGCACGGGTCGGGTACCCTTGAATTTTGGAGTACCCTTTACCCGATCCGACCTTTACGGGTAAAGAAATAAATTACCCTTACCCGACCCGCAAATAACGGGTACCCGGAAAAACGGGTACCCTAGCAAAAGTATCCGACTCTTACCCGACCCGCTAAATACCCGACCCTTTACCTTTACCCGCATATTTATAGATTGTTGCTCTTATCTGCATAATGATTTCATATTGAATTAGGTTGGACTTGAGTTTTAACGTTCAGTAAAAAATATAATTAGATATTTTATTGTTAATTTAGCGTAATAATTAGGTTTATAGTATTATCAAGTATCTTATTATATAAAACTGAATATTTCAAAATTGCTAATTCACCTGATCGCGACACGTGTCAATTCAAAGTTGAAAAAATTTAAAATCGATTACTAAAAATAACTTAAAATTTCTATAAATTTAATAACCGATTCATAATCTTACGAGATAAGTTACTAAAAATAAAATTAAAAATTAAAAAAATTAATTTATCCTAAAAAGAAAAATTAATATAATAAAAGGAAAAAAAACATTTTTTAGTTTTTCCATTTAGAATAAGGAAATTAATCATAAAATGAAATAATTCTAATTTCTCACCACGATATAAACCACAATTTGGTAGTATATCAATTACAAATCAAAAAATTAAAAGTCCAATAATCGTATCTAAAGCTATTTACTGCATCTCTTCACCAAAATTTTCTTTCAATGTATATATTTATTTCATGTTAAACTTTGTTTCTAAATTTATGTATTATATATTTTCACAGGTGATTTAATTTTGTTTTCTATTTTTTCGTCTTTAATTTTTTTTTCAAGGATTATAATATATTAAATTACAAACCCGCATATATGCGGGTACTTATCTAGTATACATATAAATTTATAACATATTGATAATGTTATAAAATACAATTAAACAGGTATTTATGGGTCGGGTAATAGATCGGGTAACGGGTCGGGTAACGAGACGGGTACTAAAAAAAAAATTGATACCTGTTACCCAATCCTTACCCACGGGTAATAGAATTATGATACTCTTTACCCGACCCTAAGATCACGGGTACCTTTTTTTTAGACGGGTACGAGTCGGGTAACGGATCGAAGACGAGTAACGGGTCGAAGTGCCCAGCCCTACAAAAAGGTACGTCTATATGTTGAAACAGAACTTAAAGTGTTGTTGTGGAGTCTGTCGTGATAGAAATCCAATAAGGTTAAAAAAAAAATTAAGGTCACCAACCTATCAGAAAGAGTATATTTCACGTGATTAGAAAATCTTAAGGTCACCAACCTATATACTCTCTCTCTCTCTTTATCTCTCCCACTCAGTCAACGCAGACTTTATATTATA
Source organism: Eutrema heterophyllum (assembly GCA_002933915.1). Lineage (NCBI taxonomy): Eukaryota > Viridiplantae > Streptophyta > Magnoliopsida > Brassicales > Brassicaceae > Eutrema > Eutrema heterophyllum. The sequence continues at coordinate 452,288 of PKMM01026163.1, read as the reverse complement.
CACTTGTGAAAGAGGAATTTTTATAACCTTATTAGGTTTTGTAACACACGCCCCCATCTTCACACCGAGAAGAAAGAAGAAACCATGGCTTCCTCTGTACTCTCTTCCTCTCCCTTCGTCTGCAAATCCTTCAAGGTTAATATCATCTTCATCATCATCTTTCATTCCTCGATTTCACATTTTTTTTAGAATTTCTTAGATCTTTTTGTTTTTTTTTTGTATTAATTTGCGTCAGAAGGATTTGGGGTTTTCTTCGTTCCCTAAATCATCTCAGATTTCGGTCCATAGATGTCAGAAGAAATCGATTTCTCGGAAGATCGTCTCCGTGATGGCTCCGCAGCGGTCATCGAGCACCACGGGATCGGTCTGAGCTTATTTCCCTTCCTCTCGTGATTTCTCCTCCTTACAGTTTTATACTTACATGAATTTTTGTTTTGATTTTTCCAGGTGAAAACTGGGATGACGATGACGGAGAAGATTCTGGCTAAGGCAGCAGAGAAGTCACAAGTGGTCCCTGGTGATAACATTTGGGTTAACGTTGATGTTCTTATGACTCATGATGTCTGTGGACCTGGTGCTTTTGGTATCTTCAAGAGAGAGTTCGGTGAAAAGGCTAAGGTAATGCATGCAATCTCTCTTGTTGGTCTTGTGTTTTCTGCTCAAGTTGCTTTGTTTGATGTTTGATCCTGTGGTAATAGCAATTGGGTTCTAGAAATGATGTTTTTTTGTGATTTACTATGCCAATTGAGAAGAACTTTGATAGTTTTGAATCTTGCTATGATTATATATGCTGCTTTGTTGTATCGTTGTCAGCTAGTTGAGAAGCTTGTGTAAATCTCATTGGTTGTGCAATTACGTTTGATCACTTTTGCATCTTCACTTAATGTGATTTTTACTTTCACGCTCTGAAGGTTTGGGACCCGGAGAAGATCGTTGTTATACCAGACCATTACATATTCACAACTGATAAGCGTGCAAACCGCAATGTGGACATTATGCGAGAACATTGCAGGGAACAGAACATCAAGTATTTCTATGATATCACCGACCTTGGAGATTTTCGGGTATGGTGGTTTTGAACTTTCCATGGAGTGAAACTGCGACTCGCCTTAGTCGCCTATTTAAATTGAAATTCTATCTTGCTTGCATGTGGATGAAGTTTCATGTCTTTTTTACTCATCTGTAGGCTAATCCTGACTACAAAGGTGTTTGCCATGTCGCGCTTGCACAAGAAGGTCATTGCAGGCCAGGAGAGGTAACAATCTCTTCTATTGGATATGATTGGCTTTGTTTGGTTTGATTCTAATTGATATTGGCTTTGTTTGTTTCTGTTGTAATTGATATATTCCCTTATTATAGGTTTTGTTAGGAACAGACTCACACACATGTACTGCTGGAGCATTTGGTCAGTTTGCTACAGGGATTGGAAACACTGATGCAGGCTTTGTGTTAGGCACTGGAAAAATCCTCCTTAAGGTGATTCTTTTGCATCTCTGTGCTATAACTTTGTTCAGTGTGTTAAATGGAAACCAGTGATGCCTATTTCAACCGTGACAAAGGCTTGTTAGAATAGTTGCAGCCCTGTCTAACACTCTAACTTCAACAGTCGTTTCTGAAGCTCGTATCCTGATTCTGCAGGTTCCACCAACAATGAGGTTTATCTTGGATGGTGAAATGCCCAGTTATTTGCAAGCAAAGGATCTGATTCTGCAAGTGAGTGTGATATATCTTACAGCATTTATTTATTTTTTCCAGCACTGAAATCTTTTAGAGATCAATTTTGACAGTAGTATAAGGGTAGATATGTAACTTTAATGTGTTCTAGTCATGTCTTCCCCAAATTTGCATATTACTGTGAATTCATTAAGTTTTTCTTTTTAATGTTTCCTCTTTCGGTATTCTTTCTAGCTCTTTCTTCTAGATCTTGAACTTGCTTCCAACTTTGTAGATCATTGGTGAAATATCTGTTGCTGGTGCAACTTACAAGACGATGGAGTTCAGTGGCACAACTATTGAAAGTCTGACTGTAAGAAATTATTTTGTGTTTTCTACATCATATGTCGCTTCTCCTATAAGAATAAATACAATAACTTTTGGCGTATGATGACTTCACTGATTTATTTATCCTTGCTTCAATCTGTTTTGGCTGCTAGATGGAAGAACGAATGACATTGTGCAACATGGTTGTGGAAGCTGGGGGAAAGAATGGTGTCATCCCTCCTGATGCGACGACATTTAATTACGTTGAGGTTTGTATGCTGTCTTGTTTTCTTGTAAATCATCTTATTCAAGGAAAATTATGTTGAGGTATGCATACTCTTTTTCTGATATCTTTTGCAGAATAGGACATCTGTACCCTTTGAGCCAGTATATAGTGATGGAAATGCAAGGTATAATCACATGGTACCCTCAATTTATAAATAGTGGGCAGAGTAAATATGGATTTCTGGTATCTCTAGTGGAATTATTAATGCAGCTGGAAATACTTCAATAGTATGGATATGTAACACAACATATTTCAAACCTACTGTTCAAATGAGTAACGCAATTTGATAGAATGTTCTCTCTTCAAGTAAATTTTTTGTGTTTGGTTGGGAGCAATTTTTTGTTGGGGAATGCCGTCTGAAGTTATATCTCTGTAGTTAAACTTTCATGTATTTTCTTTGTTTTCTTCCATAGCTTTGTCGCAGATTATAGATTTGACGTGTCAAAGCTGGAGCCTGTGGTGGCTAAGGTGGGTTTATCATGGTTAACAACTTAAACGTTGACTTATTTTGCCACTTCATGTAATTGTATTGATTTGCTATTGTCAATGTTTTTTTTCAGCCTCATTCTCCTGACAACCGGGCTCTAGCAAGAGAATGCAAAGATGTGAAAATTGACAGAGTATACATCGGTTCTTGTACTGGTGGGAAGACGGAGGATTTTATGGCTGCAGCTAAACTTTTCCATGCATCAGTAAGTTCCACTTGTTGTCTGTGTCATAGTTGGCATGCTTGCCACCGTTTTACTCGATTTTGGACAAGAGGTTACAATATTCAAACTTACCAAAAAGCCTTTTATCTTGTGTTCGTAATCTGAAGCAAAGACTTCATCAAATTGAAATGTTTAAAATAGCCTGGTGATAGTTTTCTTAATTCTTTTCTATGGCAAGCATAGTTATGTGTTTTGTTTGTCTGGATGAGTCAGTTTTGCTGGCATTTTGTTTGGTAATAGGAAAAAGTTGTTGATTATTTGACTTTGTAGAAGGTTCGTTTCTCATCTGGATGACCTCTATCTGGTTGCCGTTTAGCCTCATGGAAAATTTGCTTGTGTATTTGCAGGGAAAGAAAGTCAAAGTCCCAACTTTCCTTGTCCCGGCTACTCAGAAGGTTAGCACTACGTTTCGACATTGTTACTATCTCAAGTGGTTTTACTTGGTTTTATCAAAAAACTTAAATATCAGACGCATTGTATCTATTATCTGGTCATTCTATTCAGGTGTGGATGGACGTGTATGCCCTCCCGGTACCTGGATCTGGTAAGACGTGTGCACAGATATTCGAAGAAGCTGGCTGTGACACACCAACCAGTCCTAGCTGTGGTGCCTGCCTTGGTGGCCCAGCAGACACCTATGCTCGTTTGAATGAACCTCAAGTACGTGCTTCTTACCCTACTTATCCAATCATTTGTGCCTATTAAAAAAAATACTAGTAAATTGTGAACTCTATTAAATGCTGAATCACTACGAAAAACTAATCACTTAATCGCTTCCCCTTGATATCTGCATGCCTGATCCACTTGGAATGTTGAAGTATCTGATTTTGGTCTTGTCGTTGGGTATGTATATTCAATCGGGCAATTCTCTAAAATGGCACATTTTTAAGTTTTTGTTCCAAACATAGCACCATTAATTTAATAATAGCACAAATTCAATAGTAAAATGACTCCAAACCTCTTCCTGATATGAGAAATCTAAACCCTAAATTGGAAAAGGGAACCTAAACATAATGTTTTAATTTTATTTGTAATTCTTTTAGTGTAAACAAGTACTTTCACACAATAATAACTGCTATTTTTGGAATTTTAATCCTAGTGTACTAGGTTTTGAACAAAACTAATTTTGATGCTATTTTAGGGTATTTCTCTATTCTCAATAATATGGCAACAAAGATGCTTATTTTGTCACTATTTCTCATTCAATATAGAAAAGCTTGTTAAAGTTGATTATTATTTTCCAAGTAAATGATTGATTTGCATGTTTGATTGTGTGAAAACTCCTATCTTTACTCAGACAAGATATGTAGTGAGACTGACAGAGACTTGTTTTCGAAACGTGTTACAGGTCTGTGTCTCGACAACGAACAGGAACTTCCCTGGTCGGATGGGACACAAAGAAGGGCAGATTTACTTAGCTTCTCCTTACACAGCTGCAGCCTCGGCTCTAACCGGCTATGTCACCGACCCAAGAGAGTTCTTGCAGTAGACTCTAATCAATGGCTTTATGTGCAAAAAAAAAAAAAAATTATCCAAATGCTGCATCAAGAGAACATCGTTTAATGATGGGCATTGAGAAACTATATGTATGTATTTTCCTTGTTTCGCTGTTGAATTTAATAGTTTCAAGCACTTTGTCAAACTTTGATGTTTTTGAGTTTGAGAGAATAAAGAGAGAGAAACAGAGAGTTAGAGAAGTCAACGATTATATATTTTATATACTAAAGTATGGCCAATCATGTCTTGCCTTGTGGCTTTGTGCTTCGTAATTAACTTCGGAAAAGAAAAAATACCTCGAGAAAAATTATTCCACTCCGTCTTATGTTCTTCCCACCTTTCCACATAAAATAAATTTTCTCATCATCAACATTGTCTCCCAATTTAAAATTGTACTTACCCTAAGCTAACTCATCACCGTTTCCCCGGAACTTGAAGAAGTCATACGAACACCACCATCTTTTTGTTCTGATTCAATGTAATTTATCAGCTTCTTCCTCTTATATCGTATCTCGATTTAAGTTTTTAGTCTCTGCAAAGGCGAAGCTCCGATAAAATATCTATGGTTCTTCATGCAGATCAAACATATAGTCTATGGCTAATATCAAACTCATGGCGGGTTGTATTGCCTCCAACCATATACTCTCCTCGGTAATTCTTTATTTTCTGTTTATTGTAACAATATACATATAAATATTTGCTTTTACTCTGCTGTCAAAGTAATCTTAATTTTAGTTCGATTTCTTGAGTTAACAATTTCATCAGACAACAAATTGAAAGTTGTCATAAACTAGAGTTCTTCAGCAAAAATGGAGTTATAGAATTTTTGTTGTTTTATGCTGTTTTAGGTCTATTAGACATTGAGTTAAGCTAAGTTTTAGAAATATTAGAGTTCTACTTCGCTCATACACATTCTTTTTGAATACTTATTTTCAGTTATTTATATTTCATCATACATAATGTCAAAATCATTGATTGAAAAAACGTTTGTTCATTTATCAAAGAAAAGATAAACAAAAATTGCAGATAGATTGGAGAAGTTTATGTTTTCCTTATCAAAGAGAAGATAACCAGCAACCAGTAACCTTTTGTATTATTTCGTAGTCAACAAATAATAATATTTTTTTAACGTAATTTTCTGGCAAATCATGATATGTTGTTAAACTAGAAATTCTAGCGAAGCGAAATAAAGCCCAAATGATGAAGAAACAAGAACAAAACAAGGGTTGCAGCAAATTTCTACAAAATCTGAACTGGCTTGTTAATAAAGGAAGCAAGGAATGTCAATAAGCAAAGTCAAATACTATATGTTCTTCATCCTAACATCTTACAAAGATTGTAATCTCCACAGCTTCTGATTCTATGTACTGCTATATGTGTTGTAAAAGACTTATAATTCTTGCTCTGTAACTCAGTATTATAAATGCAAAGTAAGATGCTTCATGGGGGGAAAAGAAGCAGTCAAATACTCGGAAAAAGATCTAATAGTATTCGTTACGCCAAAGATTTAGTTTAAATTTGTTCGTACTATAATTTGATATTCCTTTTTCATTTTGTTAATTTAAAATTCTTTTTGAAACATGGTGGGTTGTAATTACATGACATCAATAAAAAGAATATTTAAGTGGTTCTTATAGCGCGGACGTAGATCCAAACGTCGGGACATCGATTGGGCTTCGATTCATCGCATTTTTTTGATATTTTTCTAAAATATATTATACTAGATTAGATTAGGTTATGTGCAATATGCAGATAAAACATAAATTATATTAGATTCTAAAATTGATAATTCGCGTAAATATGACACATAATAATATTTTTACATTAAGATTCATGTTTAGTTATCTAGAAATTATGTTTTGTAATTCACAATTAAGAAAATTTAAAATTGATTCATATTACACATAAACTTGATAAACATTCTCTCAATGAGAGGGCTCCAAAAACAAATTCCAAATGTTAATTTTTTTTAATCATTTAATGCTTATAAAAGAAGTATCAAACAGATAACAAATTGTTATTTATCTATTTGTATATACTATGAATCTTAAATAAATTTTCTAGTTTACATTTTTTTTATTATGTAGTTTCTAGTTCTGTTACTTACTTTATTTTTTTATTTTAATAGTTTACATTTAAATAAAAGACAATTTCTTTTTCCGTTTTTGCTATTATTTTCTTAAGAAATAAATAACTAACAATATGAAAGTTTATATTATTACAATATCATTTTCCTTTTTTTGACATCTCATAAGTTAGAATTTTTAAAAAAAATATTTACTTAATTCTTTTTCATTTTTTTCTTTTATTCAGATTATTACTTTTACACATGTTGCGATCTGAATTAACAATGACATAAGTCAAGATTTGATGAGTAAAAATTATCTTACGTTCACACTGACGTTGAGCAATCCAATTTTCCAATTTTATATAATAAAAACTATCAATAATGGAGGCTATTAAGTCAATTACATGAGGGATTTAAATACAGCAGATAGTACCGTTGAAACAATTGTGTAAAGAAAGGGATTATATTTGGTAAGAAGCATTGAATATGGGGATCCCTTGAATCAGTAAAGCTGGCAAGTTAAATAACTGAGAAATTATATCATTTGGCTTTGTACTGTCACCCTTAAATAATGTCAATTAATAACTAACCTTCAATAATACGTATTTTTTTATACAGATTAATTACAGAGGCAACAATATAATTGGCAAGGGCCAATTGACTCGGGAAAAGAGTCGATGCAGGCGCTTATAGATTTAAAATTAGTTATAAATGTTTGCGCTTTACAAAAATAAAATAAAAGCTTCTTTATGGTTTTGCTTGATAAACGTTTATAATTCTTACAAAGTATTTGACAAAACACTAAAGTGTATGTTTTTGATGCAAATACAAAACCATAAATTATTTATAAATGTTTGCGCTTTACAAAAATAAAATAAAAAACTTCTTTATGGTTCTGCTTGCTAAGCTTTTGTAATTCTTACAAAGTATTTGACAAAACACTGAAGTATATGTTTTTGATGCAAATACATACAATAGTTGAACATTTTTTTTAACCAGGACCGAAGCTTAGACTTATCTTGCTATTGAAGGAGTATACAGATGGCGTATACAATATTAAGATTCGAAATCGATATAATGCACTTATACTGTTTAAATAACTACATTGTATTGAAAGCAAATCGTGGAAATGTGGTAGGACCTAGAATATTATGTAAAAGATATGGACTAATCAATTCATTTTCTTGGAATCCATAAAACTTAAATAGGTATCAATAGTTTAATTAAGTTTTACGGCCAGTCTTTGGGATTTGGTTTCGAAATGGGACAGAAAAATGTCATCATCTCGAAGGAGCATGTTAGAGATTATACATCGGATGATGTGGCCTAAATATATAAGCGACATGAGCCAATTCATCCGTTAACAATATAATTGAGTTTGAGTTAATGTAAACAGTTAAGAACATACACCATGAAGAAGAAGATTGTTGAGCTAGACACTGAAGACTTGTTAACCGCTGATGTGGACTGAAATGAAGAAAAAGGCCGTTAGAAAAAGAGAAAGACTATATAGATATTTTCTAGTTTATGTTTTTGTTTTCATCGATTTGTAAATTGTATCATTGGGTTGTTGAGAATCTGTTCTCATCAATTGGCAAATTCAAGGAGTTGTTCTTGGATTTGTAGGATCCACCATCATCGAGAGTGTCTTTGGTGTGTTGTTTCTATGGCGGACATGAACATTGACGTGGAAATCATTCGCGGAGGGTGGAAGATTTTGACGGATTCAAATTCAGAGGTTACAAATCGCGTCACAAGTATGGAATGTCGTTTTTCATTGGTGGATAAGCGCATCGATTTATTGGATAAGAACATGAATATGATTTTGCAGATGCTAGCTCAAATCGAAGCCAGCCGATTCTTCGATAAGGCTCGGAAAAAGCAGTCACGATATTGATCGAGAGAATCAATCAATAGGTTATCGGGGAATTCATAATGTTTTGGAGAATAGGATTGAAATGTTGAAGAAGATTGAATTACCGGTTTTTGATGGAACTCATTCGTACAGCTGGATCACACATGCTGAAAAGTTTTCTGATTAGGAAACTTTAATGATTAAAATATATTGGATTTGATGTATGTGAGTTTACACATACCGGTATTGAATATGTTCAATCATGAGATGGAAATGATGATTGAGAGATTCAGTCAGAAACTAGAAGATAATCTAGGAAAGAGATTATTCAGCATGAAACATACATGATCAATTGCGGATTATGTAAATGAGTTTGAAGAATTGTCAACAATAGTTACAGGAGTGGATGAATCTAATATGGAACATGTGTTTTATCTCGGCCTGAAACTAGAAATGCAAGAAGTAATCAAGCTGAAAGAACCCCAAGGTTTAACTGAGCACTTCAATGCGGTTATCAAAATGGAAGACAATGCTTTCTGTACATCTATGGTTGCAGTTTCTAAACCATCTCAATCTCGCATAACTACATATACTCCTCTGAGATCTTCATCCAATTACAACACTCACATGTCGTGGTCTCGGAATTTAGGCTCATAAAACACCAAATATGGAATTAAAGGTTCAGAGAATCAGTATGAGAAAATACAAGGATCAAAGAATGGTTAGAATGAGAAATCACCATGGAAGCCTCAGAATGCATGACCACTTGTAAAGAAGTTAACACAAACTGAGTTTGAAGAGATGAGAAGATTGGGATTATGTTATAAGTGTAAGGAGAAATGGCATAAGGTGCATAAGTGTAAGAATATGGAGTTGCAAATTATGACTGTGATCAATGGATGTGAAGTGGAGATTGTAGAGGAAAATTGGGTGGATACATTTGAAGATGAATCTGGTAGAATTACAAAGTTGATGGAATTGTCTTTATTTTCTCTTTTGGATTATCTTCCCCTACAACTACAAAATTATAGGGAACCATTGGGAAAGTAAAGTTTGTGGTATGCTGGACAGTGGAGCTACACATAACTTCATTGATCTTTCTGTCATTACAAAAACAAATTTACAACCAACAAAAACTAGTAGATTGGAGATTCTTTTGGGCACTAGGATCACAGTTAAAAACTCTGGAGTTTGTAGAAAGGTCCCATTTATGTTGCAAACTCTAGATATCACTGCAGATTTCATTGTTTTGGAGTTGGGAAATGCAAATATCCTTCTCGGGGTACAGTGGTTGAAATTGTTAGGGAAGTGTGCAATGGACTAGGAAAAGGATGAGATTTCTTTTAATCATAGAGGAGCGATTGTGACTCTCATTGATAATCATTCTTTCCATGGCAATGGAGCTTCCTTGAAGAGTATTCAACAATCAACATGTTTTGAAATTGAATTGTTTCAAGCTGAGCAGACAAAGGTTATTCAGAAAATTCCAAAACCAGTTGAGCACTTATTGGATGGGTATTTGAATATTTTTGCTGAACCTACTCAGCTCCCACCTATAAGAGGTCATGAACATGTTATTAATTTAGTAGATGGAGCTGGACCAATAAGTGTACACCCTTATAGGTATCCTCATGCCTATAAGGAAGAGATGGATAAACTAGTAAAGAAGATGTTAAAAGATGGTATCATTCGTCCAAGTTGTAGCTCTTATTCAAGTTTTGTATTGTTAGTCAAAAAGAAAGATGCAAGCTGGAGATTTTGCATTGATTACAGAGCTGTTATTCAAATCTTATATTTCGTGACAAATTTCTCATTCCCATTATTGACAAGCTGTTAGATGAACTACATGGAGCTAAGGTGTTCTCTACGCTGGATTTCGAGATACCACCATATAAGAATGGAAGAGAGAGAATTGAGAAGACAACATTCAGATCATTCAATGGTCATTATGAATTTCTGGTTATGTCCTTTGGTCTTAGCAATGCTCCAACAACTTTTCAGGCTTTGATGAATGCATTGTTCATGCCATTCTTAGGTCAGTTTGTTATGGTATTTTTTTATGACATCTTGATCTTCAGTTCTACGATGGAAGAACATGTAACTCATTTAAATATCGTACTGGAAATCTATTTGCAACAACAACTTGTTGCAAACAAGAAGAAGTGTCTTTTTTCACAACATCAAGTTGAGTATTTGGGACATGTTATATCACCTAAGGGAGTAGCTACAGATCCAGCCAAAATTAAAGCCATGAAGAATTGGCCGGTTCCTAAGAATGTCAAGGAGCTTCGAGGATTTTGGGGATTAACTGGATATTACCGAAGATTTGTGAGGGGTTATGGTACTCTAACTAGACCTCTAACTGATTTTCTCAAGAAGGACCAATTTGATTGATGTAGCAGAACTCATACTGCTTTTGAGTAGCTAAAGGAAGTTATGAATGATGAATGCTCTAGTGCTGGCTTTACCAAATTTTAATGAGGTTTTCATAGTTGAATCTGATGAATCATGTTATGGAGTTAGAGCTGTCTTGATGCAAGGTCAACAACCAATTGCTTATTTCAGCTATGGTTTGACTGATCGAGAGCAAATAAAGGCCATCTATGAGAGTGAACTCATGGCAATTTTGTTAGCTATACAAAAATGGAGACATTATTCGATTAGAAGAAAATTTCTGGTGCTTACAAACTAGAAGAGTCTCAAAATATTATTGGATCAATGTGATATTTCTATGGATTATCATAGATGGTTAACCAAGCTTTTGGGTTATGATTTTGAAATAATCTACAAGCCATGAGTATAGAATAAAACATCTGATGCTTTCTGATGCTTTGCATCATCTCATCCAAATTCATGGGCTAACTTTTTTATCTTAGGCAGAGTTATGGTATAATACAAACATTACACTTCTTTGGGAATGACACCTTTTCAGGTGGTTTATGGGAGAGCACCACCAAGTTTGTTGAAGTATGAAGAAGGCTCTACATCCAATTTTGAGTTGGAAACAATGGTTAAAGAGAGAGATTTAATGCTGACTCAGATTAAATATCACTTTACAGTTGGATCATGACAGAATGAAGAAAAATGCTGACAAACATAGAAGGGAATTGGAGTTTAACATTGTAGACAAAATTTTCTGAAACTTAATTAAACCATATCGGCAACAATCAGTCTCTCTCCGTGTATGTCAGAAGCTAGTTACACGTTATTATGAGCCTTTTGAAGTTGTGGCCCGTGTGGGAGCTATTGCTTATCGTCTAAAGCTTCCTTATGATTCAAAGATTCATAATGTCTTTGATATAACCGCATTTTTACCCATTTTACCTTTGGTTTTTGAGCATTTTAATAAGTGTTCCATTCGGTTTTCAATCATTTTATCATGATTATCGCATATTTGTAGTGTCAAGACTTTTTCAGGTAATCAAGGCAAAAGCAATGCAAATTGGAGCAAATCCCCGTTTTTGGACAGTTTCAAAACGTCAGAAGTTCAACACCAAATGAAGACATTTTCAGATCAAGCCCAAATTCGGACACAAAATAGAGGAATAAGGCACCTTTCACTTCCAACTAGTTTGAGGATGATCCAATGGTTCAATCTCAAGATACACCAAGAGTACTGAAGCCCCGTCAAACTGTCAAGCAAAAGCCGAATCAAGGAGAAACCACTCCTGGCTGCGACCAGAAGGGTCATGCTCACGGCCAGCAAAATTTTGTCACGGACCAGGCCCAATTACAAGCCCACTTGAAATCCGTCACTTGTTTTCCCAAAGATGAATCCTAGACGCCTTTTGAAGAATTCAAGACCTATATATATATATATATATATATATATATGTTGTTTTAGGTCTCTTATTTCGTGTGCCTCCTTAATGCCTCCTTTAGATACAAAATTTAGCGCTAACCTCTTTTACTTTTGTTCTTTGTTATGTGTTTAGGGAGATAGAGATCTCTCTTAAACCCTCTTTGTTTCTATTCTGATTTATGATTAAGCATACTTTAATCTGGTTTCTGCTTTGTTTAATCTCGTTTGAGTAGTTTCATAGTTGGGTTTAAAGGGTTTCTATCAAATGGGATTTCATGATTGATAAGGATAACAAGTATTAAACATAGCTCGATTTCTATAAGTTCTTTCTTTTAAGTTTGTTCTTATTGCATGGAGCTAGCGTCCCGAACTAGATACTGATATTAGGATTGATAAAGCCACGGAAGTGCTGAATTTATTGACCGGAACTAGCTTAGGAGAGCAATTGTGTTATAAGATACAAAAGTATACTTATAGGGCATTGTGAACGTTAATGAACTTGAATCTATTGCATGATCTGATGCGTGGCTACCAACGGAAGTGGAGTAGTCAAGTTGTTAGAGAATAGGTGTTTAGCGCTACAGAAGTAGGTTAAATAAAATTTCATGTTCGATTTTTTGTGGAACTTTGACCTAGAATTAATTAGAAGGTTTGTTATCTTGTTTGAATCAATCTGAACCTCTACGATATCCCTGGAAAACCCAACACCATATTATATAGTTTTCATTCTTTTTTTTTCTCTTTTCGATTTATCTTGCAACTAAAATCGTGACACTCTCCTAAAACATATTTATCTTAGACTTCTCCTTTAACTTGTTATAGATTTTTGTAGATTTTGTAGACAGGCGTATATTCTCTATGGATCGACCTATAAGTACTACGACGCACATATTTGCACTTGCAGACACCTAGGGTTTTATAAATTTAAAACATGAACGTCTCGACAAAAGAGACGCCATCAAGTTTTTGGCGCCGTTGCTGGAGAATCTATTCGTCCTTGTCTGTTGGAAGATTTTAAAGTTAGTGATTGACTCTAAGACCACCCTTTTCTTTTATTTTTTTTTGTTTTTGTGTTTTCTCTTCATTTCAGGTCTGTGAAACATAGATCCGCCTCTGGAGAGAGATCACACCATGAAGCAGATTAACTTCAACCCATCTGCAGCTCCCTACTCTTGCGACTCTCACAGCTCGCACCAATCAGATCGAAAACCGGCACCGATCAACTGCTCGTACGGACGCCACCAGCCTCCTTACTCTCGAGATGAATGTTTTACACCTCATTGGCGCAACAAGAACTGTCATCCTTACCGTCTACCTCATTGGAATGACGAGTCTTCTACATAAGATGATGACAAGAGGAGATCGAAAAGGACTTGTCTTCAGGCAGTTCTTTCATCTCTTACTAACCACCTTTTCTTTCATGAGTCTTCTCATTTCCATATTTTCTTTTCAAAACACAAATTTCAAGGGAATGAGGACAAAAATCTATGATGAAACTCGACCAATGTGCTTCTATGCTATTCCTAGTAACATCTCTTTCATGATTTAGTTCTATACTAGGCGGTATCTAGGGTACTTGTGACGCGAAGATCCCCAGAGGAATTTGAACTATAAAGATTATAGAGGTTGGAATATACTAGCTCTATTTTATTTGAGCTTAACATGACTTAATTTTGTCATTAAATGTGTTAGATCAGGGAAACGAATCATACATTCAAGATTTATTATTCCTTTTTACCACTCTCTGTTGATCCTGAATGACCATCTCATTTTTAGGTTGTTCCCCACCTTACCTTACCTCTTTCGAACCTCATGCATTCTCTCTTATTGTATTATGTGCATATATGTGCAAAAATACCAGAGAGGGAGGAACGACACAATTTTCAATCACTCGAGACGGAAGACTAGATGAATTTGGTGGAGGCGATACCAACGATAAGAAGAGATTAGCTTTGCCTTGGAAATATCAAAATATTGGTAAACTTTTGTGCCCCTAAGACTCTACCTAAAAAATAGGTTTTTCCCCTTTCACAAAAATAAAAGAAGAAAATAAAAAAAAATAAAAAAAAGAAGAGAAAAACAAAAAAAATTGAAAGGAAAGGAAACGAAAGCCTAAGAGAGTCTTAGTTGGCCGAAATAATTGTTGAAGCAAGCCATGATTTGATTGTGAGGAGTTACACACCATTCGTTTCGATTCCCGAAGAAAAATCTAAGTTTGGGAGAATGGCAGAAAAATTCTGTTACCGAAGAAGAAAACACGCATCAATATTTGTGCAAGAAGAAGTGACTGGAAGCTGTGATGATCAATATTTCCTTATTATCTTGTTATTTTACATAATATCTAGCATCCTACAGAGGAAGTGGTAACCCTAAACACTTTAACCTCACCACTTAAATAGCTTTTAATACCTAACGTCGTCTAGCCTGAATGAAAAGCTTATTGAGAAGTTCACGCAATACTTTAACGAATGTAGAGAGCTAGTTGACCGGAATTTAGATCTAGATAGTTTAGATTTTGCATGATGGAAACCGTGGACTAGTATAGGTGCTTTGGTGAGAATTTTCGAGACCAAGTTTCCGTTTGATGTAGTTCGATGGCTATGGTTTAGAAGGACGGTCTTTAAATTTTGAGTTCCCGCTGATTTTTCATGTCATGTTTCCAAGTCTTGATTTCTATTTTGTTTGAAGACAAACAAAGTCTAAGTATGGGGGAGTTGATATAACTCATTTTTACCCATTTTACCTTTGGTTTTTGAGCACTTTAATAAGTGTTCCATTCGGTTTTCAAGCATTTATCATGATTTTTGCATTTTTGTAGTGTCAAGACTCTTTTCAGATTATCAAGGCAAAAGCAATGCAAATTGGAGAAAATTCCCGTTTTTGGACAGTTTGAAACCGTCCGAAATTCGACACCATATGAAGACCTTCTCACCGTTTGATCAAACCCAAATTTGGACACATGATAGAGGAATCAACCACCTTTCAATTCCAACTAGTTTGATGACGATCCAACGGTTCAATCTCATGATCCGACATGTTTTAAATTTTCAAACGGCTACTACAATGGATACATTAACGGCTGATTGCCGTCGGAAATCGGTCAGGAATTTCCGACGGACATGCAACCCTCGGGAATTCGTCGGAAATTACCGACCGCTTTTCGACGACCTTGAATCCGTCGGAAATTTTTGACCAATTTCCGACGAATCTAAATTCATCGGAAATCCGTCCAAAATTTCCGACGGATTTAAAGTCGTCGGAAATACCTTCGGAAATGACTGTGTTTTCTTGTAGTGGATACACCAAGAGTACTGAAGCCCCGTCAAACTATCAAGCAGTAGCCGAATCAAGGAGAAACCAGTCATGGCCGCGACCAGAAGGGTCGTGCTCATGGCCAAAGAGAGTTTTGCCAAGACCAGATCATTTTGCCCACAACCAGCACAATTTCATCCCGGACCAGGCCCAATTGTAAGCCCACTTCAAATTTGTCACTTGTTTTCCCAAGGACGAACCCTGGACGCCTTTTAAAGTGTCCAAGACCTATGTATATGTTGTTTTAGGTCTCTTATTTCGTGTGCCTCCTTTAGATACGAAATTTAGCGCTAAACTCTTTTACTTTTGTTCTTTGTTCTTTGTTTAGGGAAATAGAGATATCTTTTGAACCTCTTTGTTTCTATTCTGATTTATGATTAAGCATACTTTAATCTCATTTCTACTTTGTTTAATCTCGTTTGAGTAGTTTTATAGTTGGGTTTAAAGGGAATCTATCAAAGGGGATTTCATGATTGATAAGGATAACAAGTATTAAATATAGTTTGATTTCTAGAAGTTCTTTCTTTTAGGTTTGTTCTTATTGCATGGAGCTAACGTCCCGAACTAGATACTGATCTTAGGATTGATAAAGCCACGGAAGTGCTGAATTTATTGACCGGAACTAGTTTAGGAAAGCAATTGTGTTATAAGATACATAAGTATACTTATATGGCGTTGTGAACGTTAACGAACTTGAATCTATTGCATGATCTGCTGCGTGCCTACCAACGGAAGATGAGTAGTCAAGTTATTAGAGAATAGGTGTTTAACGCTATGGAAGTAGGTTAAATACAATTTCATGTTCGAGTTTGTAGAACTTTGACCTATAATCAATTAGAAGCTTTGTTATATTGTTTGAATCAATATGAACCTCTGTGATATCTTGGGAAAACCCAACGCCTAATTTATATATTTTTTATTCTTTTTTTCTTTTCGATTTAGTTTGCAACTGAAATCGTGTCACTCTCCAAAAACATATTTTGTCTTAGACTTCTCCTCTAACCTGTTATAGATTTTTGCAGACAGTCGTTGATTCTCTGTGGATTAACCCCTAAGTACTATGGCGCACATATGTACACTTGCAGACACCTAGAGTTTTATAAATTTAAAACCTGAACGTTTTGACAAAAGAGACGCCATCAGTCTTCCATGTCTCTCAGTTGCAACCGGTGTTGGGTGTGAATCATCTTGTTTCTGCCTTACCAACTTCTTTCTTTTTGAGCTAGCCATGGTCTTGGATACTCATTAAGATGCAACTGGTCATCTAGAGGCTTTGGTAAGCTAGACAGGACTACTGGATCATGAGAGGACATGGGAAAGAGCTAGTACATTGATTCATCATTTTTCGCATTTGAAGCTTGAGGACAAGCTTCGTCTTAACAAAGGGGGTATTGATAAATTAGTAAGAGCATACACCAAGAAGAAGAAGATTGCTAAACTGGACACTGAAGACTTGTTGATCGCTGAGAAATGAAATGAAGAAAAAATTGGTTAGAAGAAGAAAGAGACTATATATATTTTCTAGCTTATGTTTTAGTTTTTATCGATTTGTAAATCTGATCATTGGGTTGTTGAGAATTTGTTCTCATCAATTGGCAAATTCAAGGAGTTGTTTTCAGATTTATAGGATTAAGCATCCTCGAGAGTTTTTTTGGTGTGTTGATTCTGTAATTTTTTGTTAAGTGAAATAAAATACTTTTGTTTTGCTTAACAAATTAGAAGTCCCAAAAACGTAACAAAAAGTTTTTTATATGATATCACGATTAATTATTGCACTAGTAGCCCGATCTCTAGTTCAGTTGCTAAAACATTTGGCATCAAAATAGTTTACAAGTTTCAACAGTGGCAATACGTGTAGGAGACGCGTCCCTACCACATTAAACAAATACGAGACGCGTCATTACCACATTAAACAACTTTATTTCCTACACTGGTTGAGTATTTTGGATGTTTGTTTAAACAGAAGTCAAAATATTATTACGCCTATAAAGACCACTGGCACAAGAACCGATTAAACGCATCTAACTAGCCGATCTCTCTTAAGTGTCACAATATTACAACACAAAACAAAAAAAAAATGGATGGTGAGGAACAGAAAATAGATGGTGAAGTTAATAACCATGAGCACAAGTTGAAAGAGAAAAAGGTATCATTCCACTTTATTAGATATCATCTCTCCTCTTTCTCGGGTTCTATATATATATTCTAAAAATCAATATAAGTTGTACTTAGTATTAAACTCAATTCTCGTGTATATATAGTTTAAATTCATAGAATCATCTTGTTTTTTCAGCACAAACTAATTATATATAGGTCAAGTTTGTCGTCTACCTATCAAATTTTCAATATCGATCTTATCTATAAAAACAGAATTGCCGCTTTGAAACAACTTAGATTTCATGATGATAGACAAGAAAAAGAGTGAATAGTTATCGTAGTAATACTAGATATTTAACAAACAAAAAGGTAGTAATACTAGATAGGAAACTGTTTATCAAAGCTCAACCATGTATTAATTCATATTATTGTGTTTAGATATAGTCATCAAAGTCATATTTAACAACAATTTTTGTTGTTGTTGTTGTTGCTTGGTTATTTACAGAAATCATGGGGAAAACTATTTCGGCCCGATTCTTTCAGCATAGAGGCCGGGAAAACTCCAACAAATACCGGTCATCCCTCATTGGTACGTATCTAAACATTACTCTAACTCATGGTGGTCTAGTGGTTGAGGATTCACTATGTTAGTTGGAGACTGGTTCGAGTTCTCCTATTATGATTTTAAATCATAGTTGACCACATGTGGATGCCTTAAATAGCAAGAAAACCTGGATTTTCACAGGCCTTGGAGATTAGTTTAGGTTTCGGCCTGGGATTCTTTCGGTTATAAAAAAAAAATCAACACATTCCTATTTGCTTTTGATGGGGAATCTAATATGATGATCATGTTTGTAAACACATATAACTCTGTATGTAATAGTTGAGCTGGAGAACGACGATGAGTTTGGCATTTCAGAGCCTAGGAGTGGTGTACGGAGACATCGGGACATCGCCGTTGTATGTGTACGCAAGTACTTTCACTGAAGGCATTAATGACAAAAATGATGTAATCGGCGTTCTCTCGCTCATCATCTACACACTTACTCTCGTCGCACTCCTCAAATACGTTTTCATTGTTCTTCAGGCTAACGACAACGGCGAAGGTACTACCTCTCCTTAATCGTTCATTAAGAATGTCGTATTAAGATTATTCTTACTCATAATACTAATATAATATCGTTTTCCAAATAAGATAATACAACTTTCTTTGTAATTTTCTAGGTTGGAATGATACCGATAAAATTATAATTTTGTTTAAAATATTACATTGAACATACAAAATCAATATTCTTTGTAAGATAAAAATAAAATCATAGAACAATCTTTATCATGAAATGGAAAGAGCTATTTCTCGGATCGCCTAAGATTGGGAGGGATACATAATTATTTGAATTTCTTAATATAAACTATAAAGTATACAAACGAGGTTAGAACGAATAAAGATATATGTAACGTACAATTTCAATTATTCGCTAAATAATCAGTCATGTATTATGATGAACTGTCGATGGAGTAAATTTTAGATTGAACAAGCAAATGTGTATTACTTATATGATCATAGAATCGATGATTACCCCAAAGAAATAAATAATATCATCGATGAAATATGCTTATATTAATGTTATAATCTGAAATACAAAAGAAATAATCAAGTGGTTTTTTTTTTTTTTTTTTTTTTTACAAAAAGTGGTTCTATTTGTTGTGGAGTTGTTTTGTTGGTCTAGATCACATATCAATTTCATTTAAACGTAGAGTTATCTAATCACTCATTTTTTACCAATATAATTTTATGCTGTAGATCCATTAGAAAATTCAGTGAGTAATTATACTCTAAAGAACTAGGCAGAAACATCCTCTGATTATTAAGAAAAAAAAAAAATATATATATATATATATATAATATATTTACAAAACGAATTACACACACGATGTGCTTTTATTCAGATTTAGTTCTATAATGAGTTAATCAAGAATCAAAACTTCAATGTTATATCTTTTTTTTAATATAGGTTAGACGCAATTATTGCTATTGACTTTTTATTATGTGACGCACGTCCTCTAGATCAACAATTTTGTATCAGCACGTGACGCGATTCGCGCGATCCAATATATACCTATTTTTTATTGCATAAGTAACGCGCGTCTAGAGTTCTAATATATAAAGATAACATTATTTCTGGTGATAATGTTAATTCTAGTATTTATTCATATATAATCAATATATGTTAATAATGTTCAATGTTCGTAATTAGTGGCAAAGCTAGAAATGTTTTCTATCCGGATCAGTATATAACACTAAAAATACAAAACAATACTATAAAATATATCATATATAGTTTTTGAACATTTTTCTATCAACTATCATATACTATACTTTAATAATTATTAAAGTTTCTTTTTGTATTTGTGAGCCAGGTTTTAAAAGTAGCTTGTAGTTAAAAACTTAAAATACTACAATAATAATTAATAATTTAATTTAACTTTGCATGTATATATTGCATGTGTAGTGACTTTTCTAGGGTTATTGTCTTTTACCCATTCTAGCATGTTAAAAAAAGTTGAACTAATAGTTATTTAAGTATATTTGAAAATATATTAAAAACTATGATAGTTTATCCAAAAATTATACAAAAAGAAAAATCAAATTCTAAAGAATAAACACTCCTTTTAAACTATGATCGATCGGTTAGAACTTATATAAGGGTAAAAGTTTTTTTTATTTTTGTAACGTCCAAGGGTAAAAGTTTTTTATTGTTTAATTATGAGTCCATTATAGATTAGTGTAATGACAAATTTATGCATGCCGAGTCATATGACAAAGTTGGTGAACGCAGGAGGAACATTTGCATTGTACTCATTGATATGTCGTTACGCGAAAACGGGACTAATCCCAAACCAAGAACCAGAAGATAGTGAGCTCTCAAACTATACACTTGAACTCCCAAACACAAAGCTCAGAAGATCCCATAAGATCAAAGAGAAGCTCGAGAACTCTAAATTCGCTAAGATCATACTCTTCCTCGTCACGATTATGGGCACTTCCATGGTTATCGGTGATGGTATCCTTACTCCTTCTATCTCAGGTATATAGCTATGAAACTATGGACCCACTTGAGGTCCAAAACCATTAATCGATTATATTTACGTACAACATTCGAGACTAATTAAATTTCATGCGTTTTTATTTTGTTTGATCCAGTGCTTTCAGCAGTTAGTGGAATCAAATCGCTCGGGCAAAGTAAACTCAATAAATTCTTCTTCTCGTTTATTATATATATATACATATATATAATTTTTTTTTACGTCTATCTTTTACTATTTGATATATGCAATTAGGCATGGGCATTCGGATATTCGGTTCGGTTTGATTTTTTGGGTTTCGGATATAGTAGTTTAGGAACCATATTGAAACCAAGGAAAAATCAGATCGGTTCCGGATTCGGGTCGGTTTTGGATAATAGATTGAAGAACATTCGGATCCGATTTGGATCGGATATTTTTACTCAAACTACCCGAACATCCGATATTTTTACCCGAACTTCCCGAAGAAAACTAAAATCTTTAATAATTGTAATTATGGGTATTTGATTAATTATAGTCAAAATATACCTAATATTTTTGCGTATATAATTCAATTTCGAGTATTTCGGATATCTACTCGGGTCTCGATTCGGTTCCGGGTCGGTTTGGATATCCGAAATGTTTTAAAAAGGAACTATTCATGTATTAATGACTATTCAGTTTGATCTGGTTCCACCTAATTTGATTCGGTTCCGGATAATTTTCCCAAACCTATATGCAATAATGTGACGTACTTAAATGTGATCTTAATGCATTTGATGATGATAATGTGCAGACACGGTCGTTGGTGTTTCGGTTGCAATCTTGATTCTGCTATTCGCATTTCAGCGGTTTGGAACGGATAAAGTCGGATTCTCATTCGCTCCGATCATCTTCATATGGTTCATGTTTCTCACCGGAATCGGTCTCGTGAATCTGTTCAAGCATGACATTACCGTCCTAAAAGCACTTAATCCACTCTATATTATTCACTACTTTATAAGAAACGGCAAAAAAAGTTGGATTTCCCTCGGAGGTGTTTTTCTCTGCATCACTGGTGAGAGTCCATAGATGATTTTATATTTTAATACTCAAATGTATTAAAAAATTCACTCTTTAATAATTGGAATATAATTTGCTGAATTAGGGACGGAGGCCATGTTTGCTGATCTAGGTCATTTCAGTGTTCGAGCCGTACAGGTGATTTTATATGTTAGAATATATCTCGGATTGAAATTTAAATGATATATAATAGACATCATATCGACCAATACACTCATTGCGGATTAGATTAAAAGCCCATAGAAACTTAACAACATATATCTACCTTTGATATTTAATTCACTGACCCAATTTCCCGAAAATAAATGTTGCAGATTAGTTTCTCATGTATCGCATATCCAGCGCTAGTAACGATATATTGTGGGCAGGCTGCGTACCTCACTAAACATACTTCCAACGTTTCAAATACTTTCTACGACTCTATTCCAGGTTAGTTTATCTCAAATTATTTATTTTTCAAAATTTAAATTAAAAATGCATACAATCACAATGTCCTTAATGAATGTCTATAATTTAATATATTAAAGATACAGTCAAACCACTATAAATTAATAATATCTAAATTATGATATTTTTATTAATTTATGTAGAGATATTATTTGGTTGATAAACTAATTCAGAACCGGAAAAATTTATTGATTTATCGAGATATTAATTTATCGATGTTTATGTATATGTAAATGTCTATGAACTTCCACCTCAAAAATCAATTGGGAAAAAGATGATTCCTACTCAGTTTCAATGTAGATATCTAACAACATAACATTGGGTGCAACTTAACAGATCCGTTTTACTGGCCAACATTTGTGGTGGCGGTTGCAGCATCGATCATCGCGAGCCAAGCTATGATATCAGGCGCCTTCTCGATCATCTCGCAGTCTCTACGTATGGGTTGTTTCCCTCGAGTGAAGGTGGTTCACACCTCGGCTAAATACGAGGGACAAGTCTACATCCCCGAGATCAACTACTTCCTCATGCTTGCCTGCGTGGCTGTTACTCTCGCCTTCAGAACCACCGAGAAGATAGGGCACGCTTATGGAATCGCGGTGGTAACGGTCATGGTCATCACGACCTCTATGGTGACTCTCATAATGCTTGTTATTTGGAAAACCAACATAGTGTGGATCGCTATGTTCTTGATCGGGTTTGGCTCCATAGAGATGTTATACCTATCCTCGGTCATGTACAAGTTCACGAGCGGTGGGTATTTACCGCTTGCGATAACGCTCGTTTTAATGGCGATGATGGCGATATGGCAGTACGTCCACGTCCTCAAGTACCAGTACGAACTTAGGGAGAAGATTTCTGGTGAAACCGCTATACAAATGGCTACAAGCCCTAACGTAAACCGGGTTCCCGGGATTGCTCTATTCTACACGGAGCTTGTTCACGGTATAACTCCATTGTTCTCTCACTATATCTCGAACCTTTCTTCGGTCCACTCGGTTTTCGTCTTGATATCGATCAAGTCACTTCCCGTGAGCCGCGTGACGCCATCAGAGCGATTCTTCTTCCGTTACGTGGAGCCAAAAGATTTCGGGATGTTTCGGTGTGTTGTGAGGTATGGTTACAAGGAAGACATCGAGGAGACTGATGAGTTCGAGCGTCAGTTTGTTCATTACTTGAAGGAATTTATACATCACGAGTACTTCATTTCCGGAGGAGGAGGAGACGTGGACGAGATAGACAAGGAAGAGGAACCAAATGTTGAGACTACACTTGTGCCTTTGCCTAACTCTGTCCCTTCGTCGGGGCGGATAGGTTCCACGCATTCGTCGTCGAACAAGATTAGGTCGGGAAGAGTCGTGCAGGTGCAATCTGTGGAGCATCAGACGGATTTGGTGGAGAAAGCTAGAGAGAAAGGAATGATTTATCTAATGGGAGAGACGGAGATTACGGCGGAGAAAGATTCTTCTTTGTTTAAGAAGTTCATAGTAAACCATGCTTACAATTTCTTGAAGAAGAATTGTCGTGAAGGAGACAAAGCACTTGCAATTCCAAGGTCGAAGCTTCTAAAGGTTGGCATGACTTATGAGCTATAAGATTCTCTAATTCGTCTTTTTTGTTTGTGTGTGTGGATCTTCAGTGGCGGACCCATGTATTTTACCGGGGTCAACATATATTTAAAATAAACTATTAATAAAAAATCATATAAATATAAGATACGAAAAATAGAAAAAAAAAGCATATGCAAAAATCATAAATTTCTTACACAATATTTATATATATATTTTTTTGTTTTATTATTTAGATACAAATTGAGGGAAATCTTTAATTTGATAATATACACAAAAATTTTAAACTCACATTTTGAAAGATGTAACAAAATAAATAATCTTTCTCACTAAAATTTAAAATATAAGTAAAGTTTGGAAAAATGAAACGTAATTATAATCAAATTTTGAATTTAATGAGAGAATAAACGAGTAAAGATTAAGTAACACAAATAAATAATAATTTTTAATAAATGGAAATTTGTGAATGTAGTAAACTTTTCAAGTAGTGTAGTGAATAAAAAAAAAAAGAGAAATTTGGAAAGTAAAAAAATATTGGACACAGAACTAAAATAAAATAACACATATCTTGGAATATGATCCGATGTTAGAGGATCATATTTATTTTTGCAAATTTTTTTTTTAAAAAAAAAAACTAGATTAGGGGTCAAGGAAAAGCATCGAACGCAGATTAGGGGGGTCAAGATTAAAACATTCAACCAATTTTTCCAGCGACAATAACTATAAGTAAGCATAAATTTTAAGTTTTATAGTTTAACCGGAGTTAACTGACCCCCCAAGTCTCCACGTGGGTCCGCCACTGTGTGTGTGTGATTTATACGTGTGGTTTAAGTTCATTGTGACCTAAATGAAAGTGTTTCCATGTGACCATGTCTAAGCATTGCTTGGTAGTTGGTTAGTTTTGTTAATTTTTTAACAATTCGTGTAAGTTACCTTTTTGTGACTCTCAATGTGTATCTATCAGCTTCACTAAGTAAATGAATTATTTCGTTACTCTTATAGATTTTAGAAAATGGTATGGGAGTTATTATTTTAAACTAGAAATAAATACTTACGTGTTCATATGGAACTGAAATTGATTTGATGTGAGCCATCATCCTATATATTAATTTACAAAATTTGATTAAAAGAAACTTTTAGACGTTTGATAAATAATCACATGCATCTCATCTCATACATGGCCTCCGTCCCTAATTCAGCAAATTACATTCCAATTAAAAAGTAAAATTTAACTATCATGATATCCTAGGACCCTCCGGTTACTAGCAGCTCATTCGACCCTTTATGCGATATGGATGGAGCGGAATAGTAGATTCTACTCTTAGATTTCCTCAACACCAGAAGCAGCGTTCCGGCGTATAGACCGCCTCATTCGTGACGCGCTCTTGTCTCGCAGGACAAGGAAACAATTCAAAGATCTAATGCCTCTTTGGCTTGCTAGAAGATGAATTGAGTTTCAATAGTTCTTCTCTTGATTTTCATTTTATTTTTTGGGCAAGGAATAACTCTTAAGCTGGTTAGTCTCCCTTTTGTAAGTACTATTGAGTTCAACTTTCAAGGTTTAAAATGTCAATGAGTTCAACTTTCAGGGTTTAAAATGCAAGTTTAATTCCCGTTTTTTTTTGCTAAGTATTTGAATATTCATTAAAATGAAGAGGATTGTAACATACTTTTTTCTGGGTTTGCGATTTCGACGAGGTTAATAAGCTTCATTGTTTTGAATTTGATTTCAAGTATCAGATGAATGATTTTGATTAGATGTTGGATTTCGATTCCTCTTTCTTACCTTCTGATTTTGAATTTATGGATTTCAAGTTTCGGGATTTTCGAGAGTAGCTGAACCCGATCGCCCATCACGGCTTGTTTAGATGTTGGATTTCTGGATTTTCGAATTAATGTCGGATTTGTAAGCTTCTTTGCTGTGTATACAGTTGATGATTTTGTAAGCTTGTTTGCTTCGAATTAATGTGGAGTTTCTTGATTTTTCAAAATCTGTAAGCCTCTTTCTTAACTTATTTCTTCGTTTTACAGTGATGATATATAGGAGTGTAAAACTTGTAATCAAGTATGGTGTGTCAATGTTCAAAGAAAATGAAGATTACAAATACATTGGAATCATGGGTTGTAAGACTGTATATTGGAAATTGTCTGAGATTACATGACAGAAGTTTGAAGAATTCGTGAAGAGTGAAAAGATTAACACATCAATTAGGTTCGTCCGGTCTCATTGCAGCAATCTTTGTGGGTGCTAACTTCATTCCAAGCATTTGGGATGCTTTCCAATTTACTGGAGCAACCGCTTCTGTCTGCCTCGGTTTCATATTCCTCGCTGCTGTTATCTTAAAGTAAGTCCATGTTTCATAAGAGATTTTTTGGAACCTAATGGGATCATTATCTGAATTTATCTCCTGTGTTGTTTCAGGGATCGTCATAACCGAGCAACAAATAGGGACAAGACTATAGCCCTTTTCATGATCGTTCTTGCAGTGTTCTCCAACGCAATCGCCATTTACAGTAATGCTTACGCCTTATTCAAGAAGAACAAATCCACATTTTCAATATGAAAAGGGTGGTTTTGTTTTCTTCTCTCACTCTCTGTGAAACCAACTGTGAAAAAAAATTATTGGAGATACGATGTCTTTAGATGATTTTGACGGCATGGTGAATATTTGTAGAGTCTCTGTATATAGAGAGAGAAAAGGTTTTCTTGTTTTCTTTTACATTGAACAAATTTAAAACTTGAGAAATGAAAGATGTTCATGTAATCAACAATACATAGATTTTGTCTGTGATTCCAATTGAGATAAAAATATCCAAAAATATTGTTACAATTGATATAATTGTCATTGTGAATATAAAGATACAAACAAAAACAGCAACAAGTGTCTATTAGGAGTCATTGGCACAACTTCAAAAACAGAGTTATAAAGAAAGAGCCTTAAATGAAGGCTAAAGAAGAAGAATCAGAGAAATGAAGAAGTCGTATGACTTTGATGAGTTGACTATCTCCATCTCTCTGTTCTTTTGCTCAATCGCTGGAATTAGCCTGAGAAGGGAAGCATGGCCTCCACACAGTTTCTTTGCCAATATCCATTAATGCTATTCCTTTAACTGCTCAATCCTGCTCTAATCTGATCACTTTTCTCAAACTCTTTATTCTTCCGCGCCATTATCCTTTCTTCTATTTTCCACGAAATAACTTATTCGCTCAATCCTGCTCTTGTTAGTGTTTTTTGTTTCATTTCTTGCAAAATCTCGGCATAGCTCAGGGTAGTGAGCAAACCAAGTACATCAAGAACTTCCCTAGCTGCTTTCTCAATCTCAACGAGTGATTCAACCAGCGACATCCGCTGTATTTTTTGCATTTTCTGAAAAATTGATAAAAACATACAAGTTTGGCAAGCATCATCAAGATCTTGCAATGTCTAATAAAAAAAGATGAGAGGATATAGTCAGAACTGAAGATCATGCAAACGGAGAGAGGGGCTAATCATTGCAACAAAAACGAGCTCGAACCCAGCTCCAATCCAGCTACAAACAAGCTCGATTTAGCTCCAAAGCAGCTCTCTTTCAAGGTTTCACTCGCTCAAGAACCCTAGATCCCCAAAATCGATTTGGGGATTTCTATTTTTTGTTTTTTTTGGTCGTCGGGTCGGGGGTTTGGGTTTATTTTTGTTAACGTTTTTTTTTTCAATTTACTTAATGTTTTCTTTTTCTTTTTTACTTAAGTTTTTTTTTGTTCAAAAATAATAAAATACTAACAACGTTTTAATTAAATCAACGGAGTTACTGTTCCGTTAACGGAGTTAACTTCTCCGTTCAAAATTTTGACGGCGCAAAAAAAAACCCTACTTTCAATGTTTGAAGTGTCAGTTTTGTTACTTTTAGGGTTCATAGTGAAAGTGCTAAAGTTCCAAGGTTTAAAATGCTAGTGAGTTCAACTTTCATGGTTTAAAATGCAATTTTCCCTATATAAAAACTATCATGATATCCTTTTTAAAAACCACTCCTTTTGTAATTAAAACAATACTAGTTTTACGAATGAATTACATAGAAATAGAAAGTCACTTTAATGTCTTTTTCTTACAAAAAAGTCACTTGTGACTATTGAGGCGCATTTTCAACTGTTCACAATTTGTATATCTGAAATTGCCCCACATGATCATAGAAATGATGGATGCAAGGTTGTAGATGAGTTAGAAAATCAAGAATATGAGTAAAATAATTATTCCCCCCACCTGATTTGTTTCTACTTTTTTTATAACGTGAAAGACATAAAACAATTTTTTTTTTTTGGTAACAATAAATGATAATTCTATTTTTCCAACATTTTAAGATCCATTTTGCTAATAACGACTCCCTCTTTTGGGCTTTCAAACAGAGTGTTTGACTCTATAGGAAAGTAGGCCTTTTGGCTGGGTTTTTTCCCTATTGTCGAGATTTGAGTATATCAAAACAATATTCTGGTAGATTTGAAGAAGATTTACCTGTTAGTGAGTGGTTTTTTGAGAGTTTTTTAGGGTTCTATAAGCGCCGCTTCAAGTCCTAAGAACTCTAAGGATCGTTTTGCAGTCTTCTAAATTTCTTGAAAGTTTTTTTCTGAGAGTTTAAAGATGTCGAGCATTGACAAAGGTTTCATGGAGATGTCGCTGGAAGATGATGATGACATACCTTTCAACATGCCGAACTTACCTGAGTATTGCTCACGTGAAAGGAATGCGATGAGCATCATTGGTCGCACGCTGAATCCAGACTGCCAGAATATGGCGGATTTGATCCTTGACATGCCACTAAAATGGCAAGTCTATGATCGTGTTCGAGGCATAGTGTTAACAAACGAAAAATTCCAGTTCATATTTAAATATGAACATGATCTGAAAGAGGTGATGAAGAAGAGAGTGTGGACTTTCAATGAATGGACCATAGTCATTGATCGTTGGGTGGAGCATCCACCAGAGGATTATCTGAAGCATCTACTGGTATGGGTGCAAATCCGAAGGATTCCGGTGAACTACTACACAACAGAGGCCATCACGGCTTTGGGAGATTTAGTCAGAGAAGTGAAAGAAGTGGCCTTTGATCCTGAAAAGCCACAGAGTAATGATTATGTGCGAGTACGAGTCAAGTTCGATGTGTCTCGCCCTGTTCGGAGATCAAAGGTGGTAAATCTACCAGACGGTGAATCCACCACTATTTGGTATGATTTTGAGAGGATCCAAAAACTGTGCTATTCATGCCAGAGGTTGACGCATGAGAAGGATAAATGTCCTCTGTTAATTAAACAGAGGAAAGAAAAAACTCTGGAACGGAGACAGAGAATCATGGCGGAAAAACAGTATAAAGAGCCAATCATTGCTGTGACCGATCCGCTATGGGGAGTGTTAAAGGAAGACGAGGTGGGATTGGATCCGAATACTGGAAAACTGCGAATCGACCAGTCGGTTTTGCAAGGCATGAGAGAGTATCTCATGGCAGTGGAAGGACCCGAGAGGAGAATTCGAGAGGAAAGAGTTAAGAAATCGATCAAAGATTTGGGAAATGACGTATTTGGCCGGAGATCGATACTTAGGCTGCTTCCACCTCCAGCAATAACATCAGATGTTGACAAAGGGAAAGGGTTGGTTTATGTGACTGGTGAGAACATGAAGGAGCAGAAGAAGATAGAGGCGATACCTGGAGGACAAAAATTGATGGCTGCTGCTATTAATGCTGGTGTAGCAATACGGAGAACACCAAACACGGAAATCCCTTCTTCCGAAAGAGCTGCAGCAAATTTTGAGTCAGATTCCATTTCCTTCAAAGAATGCGCTATGGTTTTCGGTGCGGTCTCTACGGAGGCCAGTTCTTCTGGAATTAATGTGACGAGAACAAAAGGAAGAAGAAAGGCTGTAAAAAACAGTGTAATACAAGAGGTATGACGAAGAGTGAGTCTGGTGGAATCAGTGTTTCGTGGAAGGGGAAGGAGATTGGTGGAAGTATGCGGACAAGCACCTTATCGACGTCTTTGTACAGTATGGGTCTTTTGAACTTTTTGTTTATTTTGTTTATGGTGATCCGGTGGCGAAAGGAAGATATCATGTATGGGAGCGGATCACAGGAATTGGGATTCACCGTAGAGAAAGTTGGTGCATGGTAGGGGACTTTAATGAGATTCTGCACAACGGTGAAAAGATTCGGGGTCCTCCACGGAGTGATGAATCATTTTTATCTTTCGCGAATATGTTGCGTATTTGCGAAATGAATGAGTTGAACAGTTCTAGGAATGGTTTTACTTGGGCGGGTATGAGGCACACGCACTAGGTTCAAAGTAAGCTTGATCGTTGTTTCGGCAACAAATCCTGGAAGGTGCAATTTCCATTGGCGAATCAGATTTTTATGGAAAAGCTTGGGTCAGACCATAGCCCAGTTCTTGTCAACTTGATGACTAAACATAATGGTGAAAGAGGCTCCTTCCGTTTCGACAGAAGATTGATTGGGAAACCCATGGTTTTGGAAACCATTCGTGGTGCGTGGATTGGAGAGCATAATTCTGAACCAACCACTCTGATGGATCGAATTGGAAAATACAGGAAAGCTCTTGGAAAATGGAAAAGGGAGAATCAACACAATTCCATGGATCGAATACAGAAGTGTCGAGCTGACCTTGAGCTTGAAATTTCCTCTTCACACCCAAGATTAGAGTATATGAGAGAGCTTAGGTTTGAGATTGCAAAGGGGTTTCGGGAAGAAGAGATTTTTTGGAGACAAAAGAGCAGAGACAAATGGAATGTATATGGCGATAACAATACCAATTTTTTCCATGCTTTGGTCAAAGGACAACGAGCAAAAAATCATTTGGAAAAATTGGTAGATGAATCGGGCAGAACAGCTACATCGGAAGGTTCCATGGGGGAAATTGCAGGAAAATATTTCAAAAAGCTGTTCACGAAATCGTATAGTGAAGATTGTGGGGATTGTTTTGATGGGTTTCAACCAAAGGTCACAAGTGCCATGAACATGAGAATGATGAAAGAGGTGACTGCGAGAGAGGCTTGAGAAGCTGTTTTTTCAATAAAATCTTCGAGTGCCCCAGGAAGTGATGGAATGAATGGGTTTTCTTCCAAAATTATTGGAATATCGTGGGTCCTCAAGTGATTAAAGAGGTTCAAAGTTTTTTCGAAACTGGTATCTTTCCAACGGAGTGGAACTATACACAGATATGTCTTATACCGAAGATCAACAAACCCACAGCGATGACGGACTTAAGACCCATCAGTTTATGCTCAGTGCTTTATAAGATTATTTCCAAGATTTTGGTAGCGAGGATCCAGCCATGGCTAAATGACATTGTATCGCCCACATAATATGCTTTTGTGTCGGATCGTCTTATATCCGATAACATCATTATAGCTCATGAGAGGGTTCATGGCTTGCGCACTCACCCGCGCATATCTAGAAAATGCATGGCTATAAAAACTGATATGTCAAAGGCCTACGATCGAATCAAGTGGAGCTATTTGGAGGCTCTTCTCATTGCTCTCGGGTTTCATCAAAAAATCATCTTGTGGATTATGGTTTGTGTTTCCTCGGTAACATACACTGTTTTGATAAATGGGAATAGCCATGGACTGATTAAACCGAAATGGAGACTGAGACAAGGGGATCCACTGTCTCCCTTTCTATTTGAACTGTGCACCGAAGGTCTGTCACATCTTTTACGCAAGGCAGAGCAAGAAGGAAAAATTAATGGGATATCTTTCAATGAAGCTGGACCGTCGATACACCATTTGCTCTTTGCGGACGACTGCTTACTGCTGTGTAAAGCAGATGATGGCAAATGTGAAGCAAGGTTTATGAAAGATTTTCTGGTCAGATGATAAAATTCAACCAGTCATCAATCACCTTTGGGACACATAGAATCTGATTTGAAGAAGAAGATTCAAGAAAAGTTGGGGATTCTAAATGAGGGGGGATCGAAAAATACCTTGGTCTTCCGGATTGTTTTAGTGGATCCAAGGTCGAAATGCTGAGTTATATAAAAGAGAAGATGAAATCGAGGTTTAATGGCTGGTACGATCGACTCTTATCTCTTGGGGGAAAAGAAATCTTGCTGAAATCTGTGGCGATAGCAATGCCGGTTTTTGCAATGTCGGTGTTCAAGCTACCGAAAACCACTTGTCATAATATAACGAGTGCTATGGCAAGTTTTTGGTGGAATGCACAAGAGGGACATAGGAAGATTCATTGGGTATCTTGGAAAAAAATGTGTTTGGAGAAGGAGCTTGGTGGGATGGGATTCTGAGACATTGAGCTTTTCAACCAAGCTCTACTTGCCAAGCAGTCATGGAGAGTTTTGATGAACCCAAAAAGTATATGTGCAAAAATGCTTAAGAGCAGGTACTTTACGAATTCAAGTTTCCTTAATGTGAGCATTGGACAGCGACTGTAGTATGCCTGGAGAAGTATCTTGCATGGTCGTGAATTGCTGAAGAAAGGGCAGAGGAATGCTGTTGGTACATGGGAGAATATCAACGTTTGGATTGATCAGTGGATTATGGATGAAACTCCGAGAAAACCGTATCAAAGACCTCTGTTTTTCAATGTCGGGTTGAGGGTATGTGATCTAATTGATGGGAAGACAAGAACCTGGGATAGAGGGAAGCTTGATGAAATTTTTTTCCCTGAAGATGTTGAACGCATACTTAAAATCAGACCAGTTGCGAACAGAGAAGACAACTTTGAATGGATTCATAATCAATGTGGAGCTTATTCA
The DNA here is from genome assembly GCA_002933915.1 of Eutrema heterophyllum. Taxonomy (NCBI): domain Eukaryota; kingdom Viridiplantae; phylum Streptophyta; class Magnoliopsida; order Brassicales; family Brassicaceae; genus Eutrema; species Eutrema heterophyllum. The sequence goes on along the minus strand of PKMM01026163.1, from coordinate 419,789 downwards.
ATTAGGTCGGGGTATTGGTTAGGAAGAAGTTTGAATCAAACGGAGGTGAGGAAGGAGGCTATGGTAAGACCTTCTTTAAATCCCATCAGGGCTAGAGTGTGGAGTGTGAAGACTGTTCCAAAAGTTAAGATATTTCTATGGAAAGCCCTGCATAACGCTCTTCCTGTTGGCGATACTCTGAGACATAGATGGATGAATACTGATGCTATTTTTCAAATTTGTGGAGTGGAAGGGGAATCAATAAACCACATTCTCTTTGACTGCACGGTTGCTCGACAAATTTGGGCTCAAGCAAATTTTCATTTTCCGAGAAAGGGGTTTGAGAAGAGGTCGTTTTATGAGAATATTAATTACATTTTAGATTGCCAGAACAATCCTTCTATCCCACAAGAGATCAATCGATGCTTCCCTTGGATACTATGGCAAATTTGGAAAAACCAAAACCTCTTTTTGTTTGAAGGAAGAGTTTTTACAGAAAAGGAAACATCGGAGAAAATCTAGGAAGATACCTTTCAATGGTTCCGAGTGCAATCGGTGAATTCAAGGGAGCTTAACGACAATCTATGTGAACCTCGATCCTCACAACAGTGGGAAGCTCCAGAAATCGGGATGATGAAATGTAATATCGGAGTGTCGTGGTCAAGGTAAACAAAACTGGGTGGTGCTGCTTGGATTCTCCGAAATTATAAGGGTGATGTATTGTCTCACAGTAGAAGAGCTTTCAGCGGTATGGAGAATCTGGTTGAAGCTAAAGCAAAAGCACATTTATGGGCAGTGGAAAGTATGTGTAGTCTCCATATTGAGAAAGTTATTTTCGCCATAGAAGCTTCAGAATTGGTTGGTGCTGTAACGAAACCAAAAGCGTGGCCAGCTTTTTGTTCTCAATCTGATGAATTAAAAGAAGCTTTGAGTGAGATTGGGGAATGGAGATGGACTGTAGAGAATGGAAAACCAAACAGGTGTGCAGGCTTAATTGCTAAGAGTGTCACAAGAGAGAATCGCTGGCAATCTTATGTAGCTTGTGGAGAACTGTCGTGGTTACGAGATTTGGTTTTGGCGGAGAAGATGGCTACCTCAGTGTAGTTAATCTAGGTTGGGGTTTTATGCTTTATGCTTTGTGCTAGGTTTCTAGTTTTTTTCCTCTGTTTTTGTTTTGGTTTTGTACCCTGGACTCAATCGTTTCCCATATTAATAAAATCTTTCAGTGGAAAAAAAAAAGATCCATTTTGCTATAGTTTTGATGTGAAACAAGAAATCTAAAAAAAAAAAAACAAGAAATCTAAACATATGAATTTCAGATCAATGTGCACATGAAAACGTGGACAATTACGTGTGGACGGATAGGAATCTCGTATTATTTGAAGTTAACGCGATACTGGGAATTTCGAATTGATTGAAGTTAACGCATAGAGAGTTGATTGAGAGAGTTTCAATCACCCAAATTATACTTTTTTGCCTCAGATGTTTGTGGACAATTACGTGTGGACAGATGTTTGTGGACAATTACGTGTGGATTAGTTGTAACAGAAGAAGACAAAATAAGAACACGTCCATGATATCGTATCCATCAAAACCCATCCACAATATCTTTGTCCACCGAAAACAATTTTACCTTTTACATTGCTTTGCTTAGCTAGATTCTCTCATCGTTTTGTTTGTTTCTTCTCATTGATTGCATTACAACTTAACATTGTGAAGAGTTTACAAATACCATGAAAGTTTCCAAAGTCGTATACCACTCATAAGTAATTTACTTGCAAATATCAAGACTTTATCCACACATGACCATCTACACTACACACTAACGTATCCCTTGGGTGATTGAAACTCTCCCAAACAACTCTCTATGCATTAACTTCAATCAATTCGAAGTTCCCAATATCGCGTTAACTTCAAATAATACGAGATTCCCATCTGTCCACACGTAATTGTCCACGTTTTCATGTCCACATCGATATGAATTTCATATGTTTAGATTTTTTTTTTTTTTTTAGATTTTTTGTTTCATATCAAAACTATAGCAAAATGGATCTTAAAATGTTGGGAAAATATAATTATCATTTATTGTTACAAAAAACATTGTTTTATGTCTTTCACATTATAAAAAAATAAAAAACAAATCAGGTGGGGGTAATAATTATTTTACTCAAATTCTTGATTTCTAACTCACCCAGAACCTTGCATCCATCATTTCCGTGACCATGCAGATAATTTCAGATTTACAAATTGTGAACAGTGTGTCTGAGAGGGTAGAAGAGACTTTCCACATAGAAAGTGACTTATGGTGTAATTAATTCTACTTTTATAGATGTAAACGGACTGTTATTCACTTGGTTCTTACCTCCTAAAAATTCATTTGGAAATTTTTTTCTAGCCTAAATCAATTTGAGTTTTCTTCCCAACGACATCTTTTTAAATAGAGAGAATTGTAAATATATGACACATTTTGAAAACTATTGTTCCCTTAAGACTTTGTGGACTTTTACCACTTTTTGACTAAAATACCTTTTAATAATTGTTAAAAAATACAAAATAAATGTTTTTAAATTCTTAACAAACCAAAAATTTCAAAAAAAGAAATAAATATATATTCGATAATCGTTTAAGGAAATATTCTGATTTAAAAAATATTTTTTTCACAAGATCTACGAAATGCAGAATGTGTATTCTACAAATCGTAACAATTCTACAATTTTGTAGAATTTGTTTTCTGGTATTTGCTCTATATTCTACCAAACTTAGACTCAATATTCTACCACTTGTTCTGTATTCTACTGGGCCTATAGACTAGATATTCTACAACTTGTTTTGCATTTTACAAATTTTGGAATACATATTCTACATTTTTCTCTACATTCTACTTTTTACTGTTTTGTCTTTATTTTATGGAATGTAGAATATATATTCTACCAAATAGTTAACAAAATCTGAGAAAATCTAGGATCAACTGAAAATCTTTTAAAATATATATATATTTTTATTTTTTTCTCATTCTCTTTCACGTTTTTTACCATTTTTTCACGTTTTCTTTCTTCTCTTCATCACAAAACGTTATTTTGGATTTGTACAACCTTTGTGCTTCTCTTCTTTTTCTTCAAATATGCTGCATATGTATGTTTCATCTGGTGTATGGAGGTCGGATATCAATAAGGAGTGAATTTTTATTGTTGATCGAGAAAAACGAGGTAGATTACTTACTTTGGAATCAAGTACTACTCAATGTCGATGGAACTACATATATCACAAGAACAATACATTTTACAGAATCTCCTTCATGTAAAAGATGCTGAAACACCGAACCACTTTGGTGGTGCTACATACCTTGGATTTGAGAAGCTTACATTTTTCCCCATTCAGGTACCACTGATATATCATTCCGTCTCTGATCTAACTCTCATTCTTCTGGTCAGGGGAGCCTTCCGGTATTCTTCTAGCTTCTCGATTTTCTTTTCTTTTTATCTCACACACTTGCCTCTTACTAAAACCATGCAGACAAAAATGGTTGACGTTTCTTTACTCTTTCATGCTGATATTTACTGGCTTAATAATGATTACGCCGTAGTCTGGGAAAAGGTTAGTCCACGAAAATACTGTGACTTTCACCATTATCTTCTCCAAAAGCCAAGTGGGTGAGTCTATCCCAAGGCCTGCATGTGCCTTGAAAGCAAGCGAGATCAGATCAACGCATGAAGGAAACATTGCGTTTTTGCTTTTCCTCTTAGTGCAATAGATCAAAGGTTAAGGTCTTTAATAGAGATTTATGTTTCCTTGGCAGGTTTCGCCATTATTGGAAGAAGGCACTACTCAGCAATGGCTTTGGAACAACCCTCGTCCGTTAGCTAAACCCATCAAGTGTTATTCCCACTTGCAAGCTTAGACTTGATCCTTAAGGACTAGAAACAAAATCTGCTCCTTTTATTTGGTCGTGTGTGTAAGTAAATTGCAAAATGTAATATTTTACTATAATTATACAAAAAAAAGTCCCCACTTTTACTAATGTTCTCGAAGTACATCTCCAAAGGCTAAATTCAAACACAAACATCTCTTGAGCAATTGAGCTACATTGCACAACCTTAAATTTGTTATACTTCATATACATATTTAATTGAAACTGACAGTTGAGTACTCGATTCTGCTCGTAGTCAATCTCTGTTTCTTCGTGGAGAGGAAAGTAACTTTTGTCGCAAACTGCAAATTAGTGTTTGAATACAGAGTTTTGGTGAATGAATTCCAGATGGGTGATCAGAAATTGACCTCTCACCTTCCTTCTTGCTTGTCTACCGTTTTGTGCCCTTCGAAAATCCTAATCCGGCAGATCCCAAGTTGCCAAGTCTCGACTTTTCTCCTCAACCATGTCGATATGAGTCGTTTGTTATCCATCTGCGGGAAAGAAGGCTGGTTTCCTCATCTGGTCCTTGTATCGACGCCTCTATTGTCAAGAATCATGAGTTTTTCGAACCTGTAGATGCTGATATCCATCGAAACGCTCTTGTTGTTTGGTACTCTTTGATAGTCAAGAGAACATGATAGTCACTAATTAAACACTAGTAGACATGAAACTAAAACTGAACCTAAATCCGGATTCGACACACATAAATCAGAAATAGATACATAGAAGAGCTTGAGCAAAAGTGGCAAAATGAGAAACATCAAGAAACACATGTGCTAGAGTAAAAATCATCATAAACCCAGGAAGAAACATGAAACAACTTCTGGAATGGAAGAAAACAAGCGTAGAAATTGAGATGTTTTGATTTTAGCAAACAATTTCCAAAAAGAAGACACAAGACAAACTAAAACACAAATCCAGCTCTGAAGGATTTTCACATTCAACAAATCGAAGAGTCAAGGATTTTTGATTTTCGCTTTCAACAAATCGAAGAGTCAAGCGAAGACGTCGGAGAAAGAGTAAGATTTTGAGGCGGAGACGGTGGAGGAACGGCGGAGGAATGACGGTGATGAAATTGAGAAGATGACGACTACGGCGGAGAAGTCGAGGACAAGGGGTTAGGTTTTTTTTCTCCTAGGTGAAAATTATTTACATACCAGCCTTTTTTATATATTTACTCAATTTTCAATTATTTTAATTTGTAATAGTTTTTATAAAATTTACAAAATATATTTGTTATAGAATATTAAGGGTAATTTTGGATTAACATTATTTGAAATCTTAATGGGACAATGTTTAATTTTTAAAATCCTAAAGGGACAATAGTTATCGGAATTTGTCCTATATTTACAATTATCTCTTTTAAATATCCGACGAAATCTCTTCTCTTCTAAACCGATAAGATTATAAATATATTTTCTAAATTTTCTAATTTTTTTATTTTTTCTAATTTTTCTAATTTTTTTCTAATTTAGTGGACTAGGCGCGGTAGTGGTAAATATTTTTATAATTTTTGTAATTGTGTAATATTATTTCATTTTTCTTGGTCTCGTAATTAATGGAGTTGCTAATTTCTATCAGTTTAAAATCTATGTAATGTTTATTTTTAGCTTTTTTTATAAAAAATCTTAAATTTATGTTCATCTATGTGTTTGTTTAGTTGATGGTACACATTTTTTCCTTTTTTTTTTTCTCTTTGGTGATCAATTTTTAATTAGTTGGTTTTTTAGAGGGGATATATTATCATTTTAGACTCTGATTGGTAATGCATTTTATAATAAAAATGTGGAAAATAAAGTAAAAAAATATTCTAGGACCTCTTTTAGACCGTCCCATTTTTTTGCCAAGTTTTAAAATAATTAGGACGATTGAAGGAGGAAAACTAAGTTAAACCATTATTTAAACCCAGCTTAATTTATGTTTTCGGAAAAAACTTAAGATCCAAAATTGTTTTTGGGTAAACAATGGTTGACAAAATTGGGCTCATTAAGGTCCGAAACTAGCCCATGTTAGGCCTTTTAAGATTCAGTTTGGGTTGTTTCTTCTGATGTGTGTTCAGATTTCTTCCAGGAACACTTAATCTGGATCTCAGCCATTACTCTATATGGGTTTTTCTCACTGTCATCGTCGTGTTCGAATTGACGATCGATAAGTTATAACCTTTTATCTTCCTTTTTCCCAGGTTTAGTTTCCCACGAGTTGGGGTTTAATCACGATTGTAAAATACTCATATGGAAATTCATGATTCCTCTGGAATTATCAGGATTTGGCTTGTTTCATTTTTTAAACAAAGAGCGTGTGTTGTTGCTTTCATTGATGAATTAGTAGTTTTCTTCTTTTAAATTAAAATAATAGGCAAGTGCAGATTGTGTGTGTGACTGGAATTGACGATTTATGTATTATTGTGCTAAATCATACTTGTCAATAATTACATCTCTAAACTAAAATCGTGTTTATTTAAGAGAAATTGTGCATAAAGCTATACATTGTGATGACTGTTGTTGGTTTGAAATAGGAGCAATCTAAGCAAAGGGGTTAATCTAGCGCTTGGGACGTTATCATCTGGAGGTTTTTCCCTTGGAATGTTCTAGCTTCGACACTAACCGGAGTCTGGGCGGAGCTCTTATGCACCATCAGTATCTTCTGAATTGGTGTATTTTCTGCATTACACCAATCTTCAATTGTTTTACCAAAACAATTTTTTGGTTTTCACTCTGCTCATATAGGCGTCTCTTGTTTCAGGGTTCCGCGTTTTCTTGCTTACATATTGATATATTCTGATTTCGGGATTCAGAACAGGGCAGTTCACAGAAGTGGCTATCTGCCTGTTTCTGCTTATAGCTCTTGACACTGGTGTTAGTTTAGGTGTCAATATGTTTAGGTATCATATTTGGGCTGGAGATGATCTTCATAACCTTTAGTTAGAGTGGGGTACGACCTTCTTTTTTTATGTAGATATTTTGGAAGTTTTATTTTGTGGTTTTAAAAAATAAAAAAATTGATGTCTATGTGGACGTTGAGGTGGCGGAAGGAAAAGTGAGCAAAACTAACTTTATATATATATATATATATATTATTGAGTGTTTAACACCACATAAATTTATAAAATCTTACAAAATGAAATAAAACATGCATTTTCACAAACAAGATACTCTAAAGTGAGATTAGACATGTTTAGACATGAATTTATAAACATGATTTGAGAGATTCTTGCGGTTTTTCGAGAGTTTTCTCAACTGTTTGGTTGTGTATTTTTAAAGATGTTCAGTCACGAGGGAATTTTCTGTTAAGTTTTCTGGACTTCCAACTCAAATTCAATTGGCTATGAGTGGATTGACCCAAGTCCCTTATATACTACTCAAGGTCCCTCCCAACTTCCGATGTGGAATATTTCTCACACACTCCCTAGAGATTATGGCCCATGACCCAATAATCTCTACGTAATCCATAATACGTCCCTCGAGATAATGACTCTTCTAGCCATTAATCTCGACAGACCATCAATTTCGAGTCCGGACGATCGGGCCACTTCTCAAGGCCGGATATCAGGAGTGTGTGTTCGGGATCTAATACCATGTTAAGTTTTCTAGACTTCCAACTCAAAACCAATTGGCTATGAGTGGATTGGCCCAAGTTCCTTATATACTACTCAAGGTCCCTCACAACTTCCAATGTGGGATATTTCTCACACACTCCGTAGAGATTATGGCCCATGACCCATGGCCACATAATCTCTACTTAATCCCTAATATTTTTTGCCAGTGGATGTCGTGGTTAGGGAAGGATTTAGTGTTGGGGAAACAAACATCACTTGAATGGACTATGTCGAGGCTGCCCATAGGAGAGATCATGGTATGGTGGAAGAAATAGATCCCTCCACTACAAGAAAACATGCCTTTTCCGACGGCAGTTCCCGTCAGAAAAGGTAATTTCTGACGGATTTCCGATGGGAAATATTCCGTCGGTTACAGCTCGTCGGAAATTGATTTTCGTCGGAAATCCGTCGGAAAATTCCGACGGATTTCAGTCGTCGGAATCTGGTCGAATATTACCGACGGCCGTATTTCTGACGGATTTCCAACGGATGTTTGATCGGAACTACGCGCCGGAACGTTGTTGGAAAGCCCTCGGAAATATTTCCGACGACCTTTGTTTCCGACCGATCTTTGTCGGAATATTCTGTCGGCAATCCGTCGGATAGTCGTCATAAATATTTCTGACAACTTTCCGACGGAGTGTATTCCGACGGATTTTCGACGGGAATCTATAATTTCTTTTTTTTATAAATTTTTTATAATAATTAATAAATTAATTAAATAATTCAAAATTTTTAATTATATCTAATTATTTAAATAATTTATAAATATAAATTTTTTTTATTAAAAAATTCATTAAACATAAAAATTCATAAAACATAAAATGTGATAAAAAAAAACATATAATTTAGTTGGGAAAGAGATCGGGGAAGGCGGCCTTCATAATCTTCTGCAAATCGGTGTGCTCATGACGGGTTGAGTTGTGAGCGGACTGCAAATCCTCGTGTGCGGACTGCAACTCACTGACCTTCGCGTCACGGTCTTTCACTGTTTGGCTGCGCCTCTCGATTTCTTCTTTGTACTCTGAAGCATACCGAGGAACCGAGGAAGAAGATTCCTGGGTCGGAAGTCCGCCTAACCCAGCGAATCGACATTTGACTTGTCGAGTTTCCTACGAAAGATTATAAAAATTAGTAATGAAATTACGAAGGAAAAAATATTTAATGAAAACAAATAAAAACTTACAGCGAGAACAATTTGGTTGATCTCTTCCCGGGATAACTCGTTTGAGGACGACGATCCGTGAAGAGTGAGCTGCGACATTGAAACTTCACGTACCACCTTCTTCTTCTTGCAGGTCTCAACAATTTCCCGCACCCTCAAGTCCTAGATCACACCAGATTTTTTTGTTGGTGTGCCTCTTCTCCATGACTTTAAGGTAATCGGGAGCGGCACCGGATTCTTTCGCCTGTGAAAGTTTGTTAAGTAAAATAATAATAAAAAACAAAATTAGTAATTAAAAATGGAAATTAAACTTACCATTTCCATCGCCTCGCGTTCGACGGTCTTTGCGCCCCCGTTGTGAATGTAGACCCCCTTCCCTCCTTGCTCGCACTTCCGGTTCTTCGACTGTTTTTCGGAGAGCGTCTTCATCGCATGCTTACTCCAGTACTTGCAGAAGCCCTTCCACACATTGTCCTCAAGGTCCTTCGGCTTGTCTATCTTCTGCAACCACTTCTGCTTCCACTCGTACATGTGTTTCGAGTATTGAGGCACGACATACTGTTCAAAAGTGTTAATCACTTTCCTCGTCATCGTATGGTGCCACGTGAACTCTTGCTACACATAATGTTACTTTTCAAATTTAAAATTGACAAAATGAACTAAAAAAAGAAGAAAAATAAAAAAAATTACTTACCGCGAAAGTCCGGTGCCACAAATCCTTCTCGTCGGTAGGCATGTCCGAGTACTTCTCGTGCGGTTTGTCCAACATGTTGTGGAGCATCCGCAATATCGCATTTGTGATCTCAGGCGACAACTTAAACATGAAAACATTAAAAAAAAGAAATAAGTACGTTAAGATTCATAATATAAATAAATTGAATTAATAAACGAAATATGACTTACCAAGTCCCGTCCTCGAACTTCGGGTCAAGACAGATGCAATGTTCCCGGTTGGGCTGCTGGACAAGATCCTCGATCCTAATCCGGCTCCGAGCACGACATACTAAGTCGTCCAATCTCTAAGAATATATGAGGAACATCGACCGGATAGAAAGGTATTACGCCTTCGTCATCATGTCGAGCTGGTCTACGACTCTTCGTTTTGACTTGTGATGGAAAGTAGAACTCGGCAAAATGTGAGGTTTCTTCATTGATGCTCTGTGCGACAATAGAACCCTCCACTTTGCTCAAAATTTTCACCTTCTTCTTTAGATGAAACATATACTGTTCGAAATGATACATCCAACGGTACTGAACCGGGTCCCAAGTTCTGCTTCTTGAGGGAGATGAATTGATAGATGTTCCATAACATCAAAGAAGGAAGGCGGAAATATCTTCTCCAAATTGCAAAGGATTATGGGTATATTATTCGCAAGGTTGCGGATACCGTCTGATGTAAAAGAGCGCGAACATATATCTCAAAAAAGGCACCAATCCTTGCATAATATGCATAACAAATGAATAAATAAATACTAAATTATTGTATAAAGTATTAAAAAATTAATTTAATGATTGTACCTACAATTGTTTCGTGGACATTACGTGGTAGAAGACATGCAAAAGCAAATGGAAGGAGGCGCTGCATCACAACATGGCAATCATGACTCTTCATCCCAGAAAAACTTCCCTTCTCCATGATCAATGCAGTTCCGAAGGTTAGATGCGTATCCGTCCGGGAATCTAACACTATCCGAAATCCAGTTAAAAAACTCGGCCTTTGAAGGTTTATCCAACCGAAAAGCCGGGACCAGAGGCTTCCCGTTCCCTGTCACATGTAGTGCTCTACGAGAACAAATGTCTGGCAAGTCCAATCTAGACTTCAGATTGTCATTCGTCTTCCCTTGGACATTGAGAACGATGTTCATAATGTTGTCGAAAAAATTCTTCTCAATGTGCATGACATCTAGATTATGTCTGAAAAGATGGTCCTTCCAATAAAGCAAATCCAAGAAAATACTCCTCTTGTGACACTTATGTACGTTGTGATAACACCGGTTTTTAACCATTTTTATGAATCACTTTCATATTCTTTTGCAGGTGTTTTAACTCCGTTTTCAAAGGTTTTCAAGTGATTTTCATGTTTTAGAGTTTTAAAAGACATTTCAGGTAACTTGGAATAAAAGAGTGCATTTCGGAGCAAAAATACGTTTTTGGATAAACTTGGACCATCAAGAAGTCTTGCAGCTAATGGAGACCTTTTCACCGTCCGATCATCCCCAAATTTGGACACAACAAAGTACAGACAATCAGATTTCAAATGCAATTGGATTGGAGACGATCCAATGGTTGGATCCTTAAATATACCCAAAGCACTGAAGGCAAATGAAGCTGCCCCGAAGAAGAAGTTAACCGCGCCTGGAGGAGTCCCAGCCGCGGCCAAGCACCATTCCGTCGCCCCTGGAGGAATCCCAACTGCGGCCAAGAGGCGTTTCGCCACCCCCAGAAGGCTCGCACCCGCGGCCAAGACCCATCGCGACCAAATCAACTTGTTTCTTCACCTGAGGCCAAAACCGTCATTTCTCATCAAACCCTAAAAGAAGATTACGCTTATAAATACTTGTTTTAGGTCTTTTAGATAGAGACACACAACCTTTATCACGCTTGAAGGCAGAAGCGAAGCCCTTGCGACTTTTGCACTTGTTTTCTTTTGGTTTGGAGCAAAGGATTCTCGATTCGTGTTCTTCGATAGAGAAGCATTCTTCATCCCTTTTTACATACTGTTTTCTATTGAATTTATTGAATATATTTATCTCACCTATGGCTGAGTAATCTCTTTGTTGGGTACATGGGTTTAAAGGGGCTCTCATTGTTTGATTTTTGATTAAGTTTTTAGACTAGGATACCATTAGGGTTTTTCGTTCTATCCTTTCGTTTAATGGATGCTTGCTTGATTGATCTCCTTTGCTTGACCTAGGGTAGACGAGCAAAACCGTCACAAGATTTCGAAAGTATACTTGTGGAGGAGTTGTCAGCGTAAACGACCTTTGAGTATAATCACTAATCTTTGGCGCGGGCGGAGTTGAAAGCTACCGTTCGAGTACTACGGTTGTAGATGTGTAGGTCATACGAGAGTAGACTACACATAGTATCCATGTTCCAAGTTCAAGAACCCAAAGACGACAAAAAGTCGCTTTAGAAATCCTAGCAAATTCTTAGTAAAAATCGGTCATGAACCGTAGAGAATACCCGATTGCCCAACGCTTCGTTTATTAATTTACAACATCGAAATAATTATCCGCTTAGCTACTGTTCACTTAGATTAGTTTAATTTTCATTGCTTAGTTTAGTTTAATTTTCTAGCTACGACCGTGACAAACCCATAAAAATAGTTTCCGTCTAGACATAAGTTAGAACGCGTTAGAAATTAGACAACGTCCCCCCGTGGATTCGATCCCTAAATACTACTGCATGTGCTGTACACTTGCGGCCTAGTTAAAAAGGGTAAAACCCGCACGCCGGGAGTAATCCCGGTGTGTCAAAGTTTTTGGCGCCGTTGCCACCGGGGTTAGTATTGCTTGTTTGATTTCGTATTCTAATTTCTGCTCTAGATACTTTTGATTTTCTAGCTCTTATTTGCTCTTTTGACATTCTCCTTTATCTTTTTCTTTTGTTTCTAAGGTGCATGAACACTAGGAGAACTCCTAGAGAAACCGTACTGCAACTAGACGATATCGACAGACACGAGAGAGAACTCCGAAGACTCAAAAGAACTTTAAGGATGGCCAATAATGATCGTCCGGAAAATCAACCAAACCGTGATCAATTTGATCACGAGAATAACCGTGATGCTTCAAATCACGAAGAAGATCAAGAGGCTGTCCATGGTGCTAATGACCAGCCACATCTCGATCCCGAAAAAAACAAAAACCAAAACAAAAATGCTGAAAATCCGAGGCGACAACTTCCCGTCGATCGTGATGCACCGAGGAACGATGCGCAAATGAATCCACCGATTCCTCCTAATGGCGAGAACGCCAACTGTCGTATTCAACACGCTGATCCTCCGAGGAGACAAGCGCGTAACCGCATCATTGCTGATTTTGATGCACTGTATCAACACTTCCAAAACCGAGCTGCCATATAACTTCCTCTACCAAACGAGAACAATTTGGAGATCAAACCTCAAATCATTGCTTTGATAAAGCAAAATCAGTTTCATGGAGTTGCAACCGAGCATCCGATGGAGCACATCGAGTTGTTCGAAGAGATATGCGGAATGACGAGAGCGAACCAAGTTCCCGCTGATTACTTAAAGTGTAAGCTTTTTCCTTTAAATTTAGCCGATAAAGCTCACCGTTGGTTGAAATCTTTGTGCGCAGGATCTATCACTAATTGGGAAGAGATCATTTCTACACCAAGTCGAGATCCAACTCGTTGAGAAACAAAATCCAAAGTTTTCATCAACAACCGGTGGAGTCTTTCCATGAAGCGTGGGAACGTTTCAAGGAGTACGAAAGAGATTACCCTCATCACGTTTTCTCCGGTCCGAATTTGCTCAACACTTTCTACCGAGGATTACAACCGTAATATAAATTTTCTCTCGACACGGCCAGCAATGGAGACTTCTCCATGAAGACCATCAACCAAGGAAGAGCTCTCATCAAGAATCTTTCTATGTCTAAAAGCAAAAACTCCCCCGACTACGATAGATCGACTAGATCGAATGTGTCGGAATCCAAGGACTTGAATGGAAAATTTGAATCTCTTTCAACCCATGTCAAGAAGTTGGATATGCAAGTCTTTCAAACCGCAGATTCCACTAAGAGACCGAGCGGAATTTTACCCGAAAGAGTGGAATATAACACGAAGAGATTTAGCAACGATATTTCCACCGTACCCAAGAAGGAAGTCGATGCTAAGATGGACCCTAGAGAAGTTCCAAAACTCGTCCCACTCTATGGACGAGTCATTACAGAATCCAAGATGATCCAAAAACCACCATTCAAGGTACCAAAACTAAACCCGCTTCAAAGGCTTAGAAAAGCCAATAATTTGAGATGTTTTTCTTTTTCTTGTTGGATTTCGGGAATTTATTTTGCAGATTGTTTGTGTGACTTCGGAGCCAACGTCAACATCATGTCTAAGACATTTGTCGAGAAGCTCGGTATAATGACTCTCACGCCATCTACCGTGAGTGTAATTTTTGGGGACTCATCACAAAAGAAACCCGAAGGAACGATCCATGATCTTCAAATACTCATTGGAAGCAAGATTGTACCCGCTGATTTTCAAGTTCTCGAAATGGAACGAGACAAGGATAGACAGTTGATTTTTGGTCGACCTTTCTTAGCTACCGTTGGCGCCATCCTTGATCACGCCAACCGTCAAGCTGTTTTCTTGAATGTGGATCGAAGGAAGCTCTATCCAACTGTCCCAGACAAAATTCCAAACCCGAGGGACGAACACGAGAAGAAAAACTCGATTTTCCCTAAAGGAAAGGAGAAAGATGAGTCAACTAAGACGGAACCTCCAAAGGTAAGTCCACCATTCACTTCTAAACCATTTGCAAAAATTAAGATCACTATTCCACCCGATTTAAGAGATACCAAGTAAGAACGAGTGGAAGAGATGGTTGAGAAGACGAAACAAGCTCTTCGAAACGTGAAAATCCCAAAGAAACGCGGAAAGAAGAAGGTAATACCAAAGAAAGGCGAGAGACATCACAAACTAGATGGTGCCAAAGGAACATTTGTTCCCGAGACATCTACTGCTCAAGCCTAATCTCACCAAAAAGTTGAGCTAACGACTTTAACCAAAAGCGCTTGATGGGAGGCAACCCATTTGGTACGTTTTTCTTTCTCTTATTTTATCTTTCTTTTTCTATTGACGTTTTTCTTTTTTAGAATTTCAGGGTTTATATAAAAACCAAAAAAACCCAAAAACATTCAAAATATCAGAAAATACAAAAAAATGGAGAAGACATTCGAAACAGATCGTGAAACGACAAAGGAACGAAGGAGAAAAATGACCCGAGAGGAAGGCCACTCGGCCGCGGCTGGAGCAACCCGACCCGCGGCGAGGAGGCCATCGACGGCGCCATCGTTGGCCGGTAACACGGCGAAGAGGCACTTGGCCGCGGTCGCATATGCTCAACCCGCGGCCAGCCCATTCCCACCAGAAACCGATCCCAACTGTTCCCGACATTAAACCTTGCAATCCCAAACATGTTCCCGACATAAAATAAACCAAAACCGGTTTAATTCACGTGTCCCGCTAAGGTAAGTCACAAAAGTTTTTGAAAAACAAAAAGCTTATTTTTACATAAAACACCACTAGTTCGATGGCAACACACCCGACTCAGAGACAGACGGCTCAGGCGACGCCTAGCCATCCACTTCACCACCACAGTTTAATTAATATTTTCTCTCTATCTTTTATTTTAATTACTTCACCATCATTTCACCAACTTTTTCACACTAGGGACAGTGTGATTTAAGTCTGGGGGAGGATGTTTATCCGTTACTAATCTATTTCATTTTCTTTGAACTTTTATTTCTCGCTAAAATTTTTAAAATTCTCATGTAATATTTTTTTTATTAAGTATTTTTCAGGAACATAAGAACAAAATCTATGATGATTTAGACCTGTGTGCTTCTACGCTATTTTCTCGTGCCAACTCTTTTGTGGTTTGGTACTACACTAGGCGGTAGCTAGATAGCTTACAATGCGACATCCCCAGAGGATTTCGAGCCATAGAAATTCTTTCCAACAGGATATACTAGCTCACTCTATTTGACCTTAATATATATATATATAATTTTCTTATCAAAGGTTTTAGGCGAGACAACAAGTCATACATCTAGGACATCTTTCCCTTTTTACCGCTCTTTGTTGTCCTAGATGGCCGGTTCATTTTTAGCTGGTACCCCACCCGAAACTTAACCTTTGTCAAACCTCATGCAACTCTCTTTGTGTCTTATGTGCAAATATGTGCAAAAACGCCGGAGAGGGAGGAACGACACAGTTTTCAGTCACTCGAGAAGAAGGAAGACTAGATGAATTCGGTTATGGAGGTATCAACAAATCAAGCTTAAAAGTCGCCTTGGAAATCTTATATCACTGGTAATTTTCTTACTCTCTAAGACTCCCGGGTAAAAGCATTTTCCCTTTCAAAAAAAAAAAAAAAATCGAAAGGAAAGAAAATAAAAGCCTAAGAGTCTTAGAGTAGTCGATATTTTTACCAAGGCGACCATGTTTCGTGTAGAGAAAGAAGTCGTTCGAATAGTCACCTGGAGAAAAATCTAAGTCTGGGGGAACGGCAGAGAAGTTCTGTCAAAGGGAGAAAAGTCCCGAAAAAGGAGAGGTTTGCGGCTACACTTATATGAGTGGGAAGTGACTGGAAACTGTGGATACCAACAGCTCCATCCTCTCTTGCTGTTTTGCATAATGTCTAGCATCCTCCGAAGAAAATACGGTAACCCGAAACACTTTTAACATCACCTCTAAAAATCCCTTAATGCCTAGCCTCGATTATCTTGTTTAGTATTTTTGATAAGAATCACGCAATCCTTAATGAATGCTAAGAGCTAGTTGACTGGAAGTTAGAATCTAAGTGGTTAGATTTTCGCATGACGGATACCGTGGACTAGCGTTGTAGTACTTTGGTGAGAATTTTCTAGACTAAGCCCGATTGATGCAATACGTTGGTTATGGTTTAGAAGGAGGGTCACTGAAAATTTTGTTAGTTCCTTTATTTTCGAAAACCTCTTTCCGAGTTTAGATTTCTGTTTTGTTTGAGGACAAACAAAGATCTAAGTCTGGGGGAGTTGATAACACCTGTTTTTGATCATTTTTATGGATCACTTTCATATTCTTTTGCAGGTGTTTTAACTATGTTTTCAAAGGTTTTCAATTGATTTTCATGTTTTAGAGTTTTGAAAGACATTTCAGGTAACTTGGAATAAAAGAGTACATTTCGGAGCAAAAGTACATTTTTGGATAAACTTGGACTGTCAAGAAGTCTTGCAGCTGATGGACACTTTTTCACCGTCCAATCATCCCCAAATTTGGACACAACAAAGTAGAGACAACCAGCTTTCAAATGCAATTGCATTGGAGACGATCCAATGGTTGGATCCTTAAATATACCAAAAGCACTGAAGGCAAATGAAGCTGCCCCGAAGAAGAAGTTCACCGCGCCTGGAGGAGTCCCAGCCGCGGCCAAGCACCATTCCGCCGTCCCTAGTGGAATCCCAGCTGCGGTCAAGAGGCGTTTCGCCGCCCCCAGAAGACCCGCACCCGCGGCCAAGACCCAGCGCGACCAAATCAACTTGTTTCTTCACCCGAGGCCAAAACCGTCATTTCTCATCAAACCCTAAACGAAGATTACGCTTATAAATACTTGTTTTAAGTCTTTTAGATAGAGACACACAAATTTTATCACGCTTGAAGGCAGAAGCGAAGCCGTTGAGACTTTTGCACTTGTTTTCTTTTGTTTGGAGCAAAGGATTCTCGATTCGTGTTCTTCGATAGAGAAGCTTTCTTCATCCCTTTTTACATACTGTTTTTTATTGAATTTATTGAATATATTTATCTCAGCTATGGCTGAGTAATCTCTTTGTTGGGTATAAGGGTTTGAAGGGGCTCTCATGGTTTGATTTTTGATTGAGTTTTTAGACTAGGATAGATTGAAGCGTGGGAACGTTTCAAAGAGTACGAGAGAGATTGCCCTCATCACGGTTTCTCCGGTCCGAATTTGCTCAACACTTTCTACCGAGGATTACTACCGAAATATCAACTTTCTCTCGACACGGCCAGGAATGGAGACTCCTCCATGAAGACCATCAACCAAGGAAGAGCTCTCATCGAGAATCTTGCTATGTCTAATAGTAACAACTCTCCCGACTACGATAGATCGACTAGATCGAATGTGTCGGAATCTAAGGAGATAGCCGAGCTAAAGATCATGATGAACCGACTTCTCAACAGCCAAAATCGCCAAGTGCATGCTTGTTAAGCTGTTGGAGGCGAAGACGATTCTTATTACGAACCCGACAACAACGGTTCGTATTCTCAAGAGGAAGAAGTTAACTATGTGGGAGCACAAAATTCCTATCAAAGCCGCTTCAACAACAACTTCCGCAACGCCAATTTCAACAATCTCCCAAGATCAGCCTTATTCTCAACAATCGAAGCCTTTTCAAAACCGGTTCCAAAACGGGTACTATGGAGGAAATGGGAACTTCCAACCGAGACCTCCTTTCAACACTCAAGCCGCTGCTTACAACAACTTAAACACGCAGTAACAAGGTATCTATAACTCTCAACTTGCTACCCAAATAGCGAAGCTCGAGCAATCAATTCAACTTCTCGCTCAAAGCAACGAGAAGACGGCGAAGGATTTCAACGTAAGAGTATAATGTATGTACAACGACTTGAATGGGAAATTTGAATCTCTTTCAACCCATGTCAAGAAGTTGGATATGGAAGTCTTTCAAACTGCGGATTCCACTAAGAGACCGAGCGGAATTTTACCCGGAAGAGTGGAATATAACACAAAGAGATTTTGCAACGTGATTTCCACCGTACCCGAGAAGGAAGTCGATGCTAAGATGGACCCTAGAGAAGTTCCAAAATTCGTCCCACTCTATGGACGAGTCATTACCGAATCCAAGATGATCCAAAAACCACCATTCGAGGTACCAAAACTAATCCCGCTTCAAAGGCTTAGAAAAGCCGATGATCCAGGACGTTTTTCTTTTTATTGTTAGAATTCGGGAATTTATTTTTCACTTAGATTAGTTTAATTTTCAATTCTTAGTTTAGTTTAATTTTCTAGCTACGACCGTGACAAACCCATAAAAATAGTTTCCGTGTAGATTATCTTCTGGCAAAATGTCTTTCACAAAATCTGCGATTGTATCCACACACTCTTCACTAACATTGAAATCCGTCTTTATACCTATCATTCTAGTTGCAGCTGATAAAGGGGAATTTCCATCTCTACACCCATCATATAACAGATGTTTAGCAGCGTCTAACATATCAAAAAATCTCCGAGCTTCTAAGTTAGGTTCTTCTCCTTTATCTCCATACTCAGCAACCGATGGTATACTTTCACGAAATGCATCGTTCACCATCTGAACATGACCTACAGTTTCTACTTCCATTGCAGGTTCTTCTACGCTAGCGCTATCCCCAATGTACTGTTCACTAGTACTAGCATAATCCACCATTGTATAATTTTCTCCATGATAATACAAAATCTTGTAATCCAGCACAAACCCATTACAATACAGGTGTGACCATACTTCCTCTATCACTATAAATCTATGATTCCGACAATTGGTACAAGGGCAGTAGATTTTACCATTTTTTTTTTGCTTTCTTCTGCGTACCCGCAAATGCCATAAATTTCTGCAGACCTTGGTTGTATTCCTCTGTAATTAGGCCCGTCTCCGGAATTTGATGAGGCTTATCCATCCATGATCGAAAATAATTATAAGGATCTGAAGAAGACATTTTGGTAAGGAATTGTAGATGAGACATTTTGGATACGTTTCTATAAGGAAATTGTGCGCGCTTTCCGACGGCAATAACGACTATATTGAAACGGCTATGTAACGGCTATATTATTTCAAATAGCTACAACATCCGTCTAAAACCCGTTGAAAATATACCGACAGACACATGTCGTCGGAAAACCGTCGAAAATATCCAACGGATTACCGACGGGTACTTCTCTTCGACGGATGTTATTTTTGTCCAATTCCCGTCGGAAATCAGTCAGAAATTATCGACGGATTTGAGTTTGTCGAAAATTCCGTCGAAAAGCACCATGTTTTCTTGTAGTGCTCCTTGTTGTGTTGTGCAAACACGGACGAAGATATTTTTCTTCTAGGAGATAAGGGACAACAATGTAGCTTTTCCATTTTACAAACGGAGCTAGAATTTCTGATTTGATCGATGGAATGCATGCTAATGCATTAAAAGGTATCTTTCTCTTTTCAGACAGACAGCCTAGTGAACGTCATATCCAACAGATTGGTTAGTGCTTCTGACTTAACTAATGGAGTTTTTGAGCCTAAGGGCCCAATTTATTTCCTTTGCCCTTTTTCATTTGTCTTGCATTTTAATTGTGCATACTATCTAGTACATACCGCTAGATCTCGCTCTTGTGAATTCAATTTGGTAAAATGGATCCTTCCGGTTTGGTTAATCGAATGCATGTTGTCAAAAAAGGAAACATCCTCCTAGGGGATAATCTTCCCTCATACGTTCGCAATTCCCAGATCATCCGAGTTAAATAAGCCGAGTCCGTCTCGCACACTCCGATTCGATCTGGGAAATAAGCCGATCTCCGAACGATCGCCGATCCTGAATGGATTTTAGAACCGAGTTAATCTAACGTACCCCGGCTAAGACCGTAGTATATCTACGGCACCAATTTGGTACGTGGTGGACTCGAGAGGATCGTATCATTTTACGACCTTATGCGGATTAACAAACAATCCCGTTTCCACAAAACCTAAGGCCGAACTCCACAGCTCGCGCCAAAGCCGAACTTTTCAGTTCGCATTAAGATCGAATTCAACAAAGTACAATAAGCCGAACTTCAATCTTTCGCAAAACGGATTAAGCCGAGCTACTCGCCAAAAAAAAAAAAAAAAAAAAAGCCGAACTCTACCGAGCTCAGCCTCGCATCAAGTCAACAAATGCCGACCTTCTCGCTTTTTGCCGAGCTATAGAACTCATGAAGTTCACCGAACTCGAAACTACTTCGCCAATTTCGCTCGCAGTCAGGCACCGCGCCGACCTTCCTCGCAGTCGGGCACCGCGCCGACCTTCCTCGCAGTCAGGCACCGCACCGACCTCCCTTGCAGTTAGGCACCGCGCCGACCTCGCTCACAGTCAGGCACCACGCCGACCTCCCTTGCAGTCAGGCAGCTCGCCGACCTCGCTCACAGTCAGGCGTCTCGCCAACCTCGCTCACAGTCAGGCATCTCGCCAACCTCGCTCACAGTCAGGCATCTCGCCGACCCTAAAATTCAAGATCAAACAGATGACCGAAGTTGATTTGCACCGAGCTAGGACTTGACTTTTGTCCGCCGAACTCAACACTCATTCGCCGAACTCGAGGGGGGGACTTATTGGTGGTGGTGGGTTTAGCACCCCACCCTAGCCCAATACAAATCAAGCTCGGCCCATCAAAATCGGCCCATGAAGAATGAAGCCATATGTGCTGACGTCAGCAGTGACGTCACGTCCCACTCACTTGCCCACTAACCGGTTTTCTGGGAATCTTTCCCGGATTCGCGGGGAAAAGAGATCAAGGAACCTTATAAAGAAGGTGATAAAGAGAGGAAGAAAGGGGAGGATTCTCTCTCTCTCTCACAAAAAGGACCGACCATGAACAAAACACAACCCACCACTCACACCAAGCATAACGAGTCAGAGCTTGCGGAGGATCCGAGATCAAACTTGCCGAACTCTGGAGACCATAATCACCGACCTCATGTCACCGACCTCATGCCACCGACCTCATCATCATACCAGCAAAGGAAGTTAACCGAGCTCATTCCGTATACCGAGCTCATTCCGTATAACCGAGCTCATTCATCATCACCACTCGCCGACCTCACTCTCACGACGAAGGCGAGTCCACAATCACGAACATCACCGAAAGCCCGAGATCGTGACGAGCAATGACGTCACGGCAAAAGAGATACGACCATGAGAGGTGAAACTAGCTGAGGAACATCACGACAAGGAGAATAACGATAACAACAAAGAGAAGAATGGTAACTTGCATGACAAGTAATATGCATGGACATCATAGTCATGTACCATAATCACGGGAGGAAGACGAGCTCACGACCTCACTCTCGCGCGCCACGAGCCGATCACCGAACTCAGCATCATACTCCAAGACAATGAAATCGGTCGGAATCAAGCAATTCCCGATCTTAATAGGAACATCTTCGAGTAACCCCTCTGGAAGTCGCACTGAGCGATCAGCAAGTATCAAAGATATCCTGGTGGGTGTGAAATCTGTCATACCCATCCTCTTGGCAACTGAATATGGCATGAGGTTCACACTTGAGCCAAGATCGCATAGAGAACGCTCGAACCTTTCGGTGAATATCGTACAATCCAACACAAAGCTCTCTGGATCTGGAAGTTTCTTTGGGATTATGTTGGTTAAGATTGCATTGCATTCCTGAGTAAGCATCACACATCCTTCTTCAAGGTTCACGTTGCTAGACACCATCTTCTTGACGTATCTTCTGAAAGCTGGAGAAGTCTTAATAGCATCGAGGAAAGGAAGTGATTGCATTGATGTGCTCCCTCCTTGGGTTTTCTCCTCTACCTGGAAGAACACCCTCTTGCCTTTTCACAGCTTCTGAAGTTTGAGCAACTTGAATTTCCAACTTCTTCTGGCTCATACTGAGAGCTTCGATCCTTCCATTCAAGGTTGTGTAAAGATCATCCAACTTCCTGATATGCTCAAATTAATACCCTAAAAGTACTAAAGCAGTTGTTGTAGTATAAGTAGGGGTCGAACACAAGAACTCCAGATATCGCACAATAGATTATGTAGATTAGAATTAAGCTAAACCAAAAAGATGTAATTAAAAGCGAGAGTGTAAATTAAACAAGTTGTGAATCAATGGGAAAGAAGATAGGCTCAGAGTATTTCTCAGGAATTCAATGAATGTAGATAAACTAACTAACATGATTCAGATTTAGCGCAGTTCTTGAACTCAAATCACTAAAGTATAGCTAACCAACTCTCGTTGCGAGAACTATCTAAGTCTAAATCCTAGAATTCCAAATCTCTTTGCGAATCCTAAAGTCTAAACCAGCTTTTATTTCAAGTTTGATATGTTCACAAAACAACTAAACCAAATCTCTTTGCGAATAGTTATTTTGCTCACCCTAGGTTCTGTCAGGTAATTAATCGCACTCTCGTGCCTAACCAATTATCCTAAGATCTAAGTTCTAGATTCGTCAGCCTAGAATTAGCTATGAGAACAACCTATGGTGAAGAACTAATTCAGATGGTGAATCCTAATTAACTAATTACCCTAACATTCAGAGAAAACCCTTATGAGAACCCTGAACCTAACAAGCGAACTACTCAGACATGAAGAATGAAAACAACATGATTGAATAGATCATCAAAGAAATCAATAAGAAATAGGAGTTCAGAGTTGTCTCTCCAAAAACCAGAGTAAAATAAAGCTTAGCCTCAACAATGGCTGAAAAAACTAATTATAATGCTAAAACACGTTTTGGGCTAAATTGTAAATAATAAAGTCTTCTGGGCAATTTTGCAATTCTTCAACTCTTCAGACAAGTCGCGTTTCTTTCCCCATAGATGCTGGTATCGACCGATACCATGGTGGTATCGATCGATACTCGAACAATGACATGCTTCCTTCCTTCATGGTGTCAGTATCGATCGACACTAGGTGGTGTCGGTTGATACAAGGGCTTCAAATCGGCTTCTCAGCTACATGATCTCTGTTTTGCTCCAAAATGCTCTAGAAAGCTCCAATATCTCCAATTATGCTCCAAACGTGCTAAAATCTGTAAAAAACTCTAAAACACTACAAAATAGTAGAAAGACTCTACAAAACGGACTTATATCATGGCTTAAAAGGGGTAAAAACCATGATATATCAACTCCCCCACACTTAGCCTTTGCTTGCCCTCAAGCAAATAGAAGACCAAACCAGAGAAAGAGGTTTGAAAACACGGAGACTCACCTGTTCTCGAAACACTGCAATGACCCTTTTCCCAAGCACCCAAATGTCACTTAACCAGTTCCAAATCTAACCACCATGTACTTCTCCTTAGGCATTCGCAACTTCCCCAGACTACACACATTATTTCGCAGCTTCATTCAATTAAACCCATCATCACCAGTTTCATCGCTGTGATTAATACCAAGAACCTTCTAGATTCTTTCCCATACAATATCATGACAAGGAACCACCCAATTTCACACTTTTTGTATCACTTTCTCTCCCCCAGACTTATTTCTTATTTTGTTCTCTTTTTTCTTTTCTTTTTAGATTCGCATATACACATCAAGGTATGAGACGCGAGTATTGATGGTGTTTGCCACCGAATCCCCGGTTCTTCCCTCTCAATGTATCAAAGGGTGTAGGCGAATAATGGCATCATAGGAAAATCCTAGCCTCGCTTCCAATCCTCTGTGTGATCATCCCTCACCAAGTAGAATAATGGGATCGCTGGAAACATTCCTAACCCTCTACTTAGGAGAAAATTATCTCATCTTTTCATGCTCTTATTTATTAACTTATAACAGGGGAGAGAGATACCATTACTTTAAACACATGGGTTCCTTTGTAAGATATGCATGAGGAATCAAGCTCTATGAATACTAACCACATCGATGAAGTGGAGAAATTTGTCTCAGGCTTTAAAAGAACTCTGCTGGAAACATGTGTCTTCTAGTTAACTGGTCAGCCTTTGGATTTTTCATTAGTCGATATGTAACTGATTCTGTAACAGTGGTCACTCAGAAGCAAAATCAGGACAATAGATTCAAGAACAAGATCATAATCTCCAACAGGTTTTGACTCAATAAAACAAATTTTGACTCAATAAAACGAATTTTGACTCTAAGAAAAACAAACACGTTGTCAGCAACTACCTCCCCCAGACTTAAACAACACTATCCCCAGTGTTATCTAGTCTAGAGTTGGTAAAAGAAAACAGAAGAGTTGAGTGGATTGGTGAAAATCAAAGGAAGCTTACCTGAGTGGCGGGTGTCGACCGATACCATGTTGGTATCGATCGATACTCGTAGCAAGTGTCTGCTCCTTTGTCGCGTGGATGGTGTCGATCGATACTGTTCTTCTGAATCTGCTTCTTCACGTGAAACACAAAACCAAAAACCAAAAATCAAAAACAAAAATAATAGAAAAACTTATGTATAACTTACCAGTGGGTTGCCTCCCACCAAGCGCTTGTTTTTAGTCATTAGCTTGACTTTGGCTCAGGTGATCAGTCAGGGCGAGGTTGAGAGCTTACTCCCATGCAAGTTCCACATCTAGATACTTGCAGACTCAGAGTTCTACTCAGCATGCTCTCGATAACCTCCTTTCCTTTCTCTTTCAGCTCCGGAGTAAGAATGACTATAGCCTTGGAGAATGGTTTTGAGGTTCCTTTGCACTTCACCTTGTACTCAATCGAGTCCCCATCACACTTATGTGGGAATAAGTCATAGAAGGAGCACCTTTCACTCCTTTGCTCTTCACCTTCTTCTTTGCCTTAGATGTTTTTGCGTCTTTCTTGGTGATGACAGAAAGACTATCTAGAAAGTCCATGACAGTTGGCTCGTCAGGAGGCTCTTCCCAATTATCAACTACCAACGTCTCTCCTGTGACAACATCGATGCAAGAGATACGTGTGGGAGTTCCTCTAGTAGGAATGGCGTAGTAGTACACCTCCTTGTCAATGTATGAGAACGAGATTCTCTTGCTGGGTGTGTTTATAATGGCACCAACCGTAGCCATAAACGGTCTTCCAAAAATCAAAGGCGTAGTAGATCTTGCACTCATCTCCACAACTTGAAAATCAGTAGGAACCAGACAATCTCCTATTGTGACCATCAAATCAGGGATTGTACCGTGCGGAAGTGAGGTGGAACAGTTCGCGAATGTGATAGATTTCCCTGGAGATCGAATATCGGCTCTCAATCTCTCTGCAATTGCCCTTGACATGACCTTGACGCTAGCCCCCGAGTCAACGAGAGACTCTTTGAATTCAACTCCAGAAATAGAGCATGGAACTGAGAATATTCCTGGGTCTTCCCTCTTGGTCAACTGCCGCAGCGGTAGTGACTTGCTTCTTGCCTTGATAAAGAGTACTTCGATCTCTTCCAGAGTTTCTCTGCAATCTCGGAAGTGACTCAGCAGAGGGCGGCACTCTATAGCTTCTTCAAAAGTCAGTGTGTGGGGAATCCTTCATACCATCTTCTCAAAGCCAAGCAGCTGCTTTGGAGAAATGGGGTTCATGAGATGTCTAGGTGGTCGAGGGTATGGCACCTTAGGCTTGTAAACCCTTTCTTCAATAAACTCAGGTGTCTTCTCGACCTCAGGGGCAGTGTCGATCGATACAGGGGTGGTATCGATCGATACACGGGGTTTTGAGATGTCCCGTGAAAGTATATGCACTGGTGTCGATCGACACTGGGTGGTGTCGGTCGATTCCTTCGCTCTGGAATCGTCCCTAGCAGAATTTTGGACGTGTGTCGATCGATACAAGGGAGTATCGGTCGATACAGGGGTGGTGTTCGAAATCTCATCCCCATTCTCGGCAAGATTGACGAAAATCTCAGCAATTGAGCACTTCTACACTCCTGGGTGTACCTCTTTTTCACTCCTCGAGGAGATAGCATAACGTATTCGTTGACAATTGCTGCAGTCTGAGCTACCTGAGTTTCCAACATCCTGTGGCTAGTACTGAGAGCCTCGATTTTCCCATTCAGATCGGTGTACAGAGCTTCCAACCTTCCACTGAAAGCCACTGTCATCTGCTGCTGTCC
This sequence comes from Eutrema heterophyllum, assembly GCA_002933915.1. Lineage (NCBI taxonomy): Eukaryota > Viridiplantae > Streptophyta > Magnoliopsida > Brassicales > Brassicaceae > Eutrema > Eutrema heterophyllum. The sequence continues at coordinate 393,619 of PKMM01026163.1, read as the reverse complement.
CTGAAGAAGCTGTTCAAGCATGGACTCTCTGCTTTCAGGAGCTCTGGGTGGTGTGGGTGGGCATTGATACCTTTGATCTTGAGATCCAACCCCATCAATGTAGTTAACATATTCCACTTCATCCTTTTCAGCAGGACGAACAGCTTTTCTCGTCTTTCCCATCAGAAGATTGTGCACTGAATCCAGCTTGGCTTGAACCTCAATAATCTGCGAACCATCCAAATTCCCAGCCTGCTTCTTCCGCTCAAACTCTGCATTTTTGGCGCTATTGCTAGACGCCAAGTTCTCAATGAGCACATACGCATCGTCAGGATACCTCGTGTAGAAATTTCCATTGCTCGCAGCATCTAGAGCCATCTGATACCTCCAGTGAATCCTTCTGAAGAAGATACCCAGCAACTGAACCTTAGTGAACCCGTGATGTGGACAATCCCTCTGATATGACCTGAATCTGATCCAAGCAGCCTTAAACGCTTCAGTTGGTCCTTGAGAAAACTGGGAGATCTTGTTCCTGAGCTCTTCGGATCTCGCATCATCATAAAAGTTGTTCAGGAACGCGTTATTAGTCTCCTCCCAAGTAGTCAATGATCCAGGTGGCAATTGATTCAGCCAATAAGAAGCATCCCCACCAAGAGAGTATGGGAAAAGCTTAGAGAACAGGTAGTCATAGGACACTCCATTATACTTGATGCTAGTGACCAAGTCCTCGAACCTCTCAATGTGATCCATGGGATGCTCATGAGGAAGACCATGAAAAGGGTGCTGACCCACAAGTGTGTAGTATGCAGGCTTCAGCTCAAAGTCATTCCTCTGAAAAGTGGGAATACGAATCGCAGACCGATTGGGATAGAACTGATCGGGTCTGTTGTACTCTCCAAGCGTCCTAGCACGATTAACCACATCATTCCCATCATTTACCTCGTTGTTGCGAGCAGCTCGCGCGGCAATCTCATCGACAGCTGGTGGAGGGATTATGAGGTTTCCCTCTCCATCAAGTCGTTGCCCTCTCTCATTGCACAATTGACCCTCTCCGTCTCTGAAAGCACCAGCCTCATCCTGAATCAAAACCACTGGGTTGTTGTTCATCTCTGCTGGCTTCTTTGCTTTTCTTAGTGTGCGTTCCAAAAGTGCTAGCTGCTCGTTTGACAGATCAACTAGCTGAGTGTTCTTGTTTCTCCTGGTTTCTCGAAGAGGCATGCACCTGAAACACGAAATTCAAGAACGTAAGTAACCAAAAAAAAAAAGTGACGGGTATTGATCGATACCACTAAGGTGTCGATCGATACTCGACGATTTAGTCGAAATTATTCACTAAAATCTAATGGTGAAATTGAGTCCCCGGCAACGGCGCCAAATTTGATATGCTCAAATTAATACCCTAAAAGTACTAAAGCAGTTGTTGTAGTATAAGTAGGGGTCGAACACAAGAACTCCAGATATCGCACAATAGATTATGTAGATTAGAATTAAGCTAAACCAAAAAGATGTAATTAAAAGCGAGAGTGTAAATTAAACAAGTTGTGAATCAATGGGAAAGAAGATAGGCTCAGAGTATTTCTCAGGAATTCAATGAATGTAGATAAACTAACTAACAGGATTCAGATTTAGCGCAGTTCTTGAACTCAAATCACTAAAGTATAGCTAACCAACTCTCGTTGCGAGAACTATCTAAGTCTAAATCCTAGAATTCCAAATCTCTTTGCGAATCCTAAAGTATAAACCAACTTTTATTTCAAGTTTGATATGTTCACAAAACAACTAAACCAAATCTCTTTGCGAATAGTTATTTTTCTCACCCTAGGTTCTGTCAGGTAATTAATCGCACTCTCGTGCCTAACCAATTATCCTAAGATCTAAGTTCTAGATTCGTCAGCCTAGAATTAGCTATGAGAACAACCTATGGTGAAGAACTAATTCAGATGGTGAATCCTAATTAACTAATTACCCTAACATTCAGAGAAAACCCTTATGAGGACCCTGAACCTAACAAGAGAACTACTCATACATGATAATTGAGACAATAAACATGGCTGAAATAATACTTAGATAAATAATAAAAAGTAGAGTAACAAGAGGGTTCGAAATCTTCTCTCGGACGAACAGAGTCTCAGACTTGTCTCCCTCAGAAAGCTCCCTCACAAAAACTCAGAACAAAATCAAGTGCAATCTGAACGTTTTTGCCAAAGTGGCTTAAAAACCTAACTTAAACTCCTAAAACACGTTTTGGGCTAAATTGTAAATAATAAAGTCTTCTGGGCAATTTTGCAATTCTTCAACTCTTCATAAAAGTCGCGACTTGTGTCTTGCTGCAATGAGTATCGACCGATACTAGTCAGTATCGATCGATACTGAGGGTCCAAATCGGGTACTTAGCTACACGAACTCTGTTTTGCTCCAAAATGCACCAAAAAACTCCAATATCTCTAATCATGCTCCAAACGTGTTAAAACATGTAAAAGACTCTAAAACACTACAAAATAGTAGAAAGACTCTATAAAACGGACCTATATCATGGCTTAAAAGGGGTAAAAACCATGATATATCAGTAGTGCAACATCTCTTGGCATTACACTACCAGCATAGGCATGTTGCAAGTAGTTGGTTTGATAGTAGGGATGACAAATGGAGATCGGTGAAGTCTTTCTTGATTCCGCTGCGGCGATGGCATGAACACAAGGGATTTTATCCAAATCAAACCTACGGCAAGTACATGTTTTCTCCTTCAAATTGACAACATGCACATAAGTCCCGCCCGTGACTTCTGTATGATCCTCATCAATCTCTTGCACCGGCAATAGTTTAGCATCTTCAACTCTAACCTTTTTACAAAATAGTAATGTTTTTAAGCCTGCCAAATAGACTGGCATTTTTTTAGAAATAAATCTACCAGAATATAAATTAATCTAAATTAAGTCTACCACTAAGCAAAATAAATCTACCAAACTCGTCGAAAAAATTAATGCCAGAAGAGGGTTACCTGAAGCAACTTCTCGACGCTAGTAGTAATAGTTGTTTGCATATTCTTTGCATTGCCGCGTCTTTTAGCAAACCACCTCGTTAGAAGGCTCCTTATATCATCCACAAGTCGCACGATTGGCTTACTTTTTGCACCAGATAGGACCTTGTTTATCGATTCCGCTATGTTGTTAGTCGTGAAGTTGTACCTATCACCCGGGAAATGAACACGACTCCACATACTGATATCTGCTTTCTGCAAATAAGCATACAATGCAGGATTTGCAGCTTGAATCTGCGCAAAGAAGGCATTAAACTCTAGAATCTTATATGCGGTTGCAGCCTTCTTAACAAGTCGGAAAGTTTCTGCGCCTCTGAATTTCAACATAATGTTCTTATGCAGATGATATGTGCAAATACCACGACTAGCCAGCGGATACACCTTCCCTATAGCATTTCCAATCGCTCTATGTCTATCCGAAATAATGGCAAGTCCTTCATCATCAGAGATAACGCGGTATAGTTGTCTAAAGAACCATTCCCAAGACTCATTATTCTCGGTATCAACAATCGCGAAAGCTATTGGAAAAATATTAAAATTCCCATCTTGCGTTGTGGCGTGTAGTAGTGTACCTTTGTATTTTCCATGCAAAAACGTACCATCAACAACAACAACTTTCCTCATAAAGGGGAACCCACGTATGCTCGCACCAAATGCGAGGAACATAAACTTGTACCTATCTTGCTCGTCAACTTCTAGCTTTATTAGTGTCCCCGGATTAGCTCGTCTAATCAAGTATAAGTACGATGAAAGTTCTTCATACCCCGCCTCCGAAGTCCCTGTAGCAAGTTGTCGCACAAACTTTAGAGCACGATGGGCCTTCCAATATTTGACCTGTGAGAACAGTTGGTAAACGACATCATAAGTCTACCGTGACCATTCTTTGTACAGTCGGTAAACGACATCATAAGTCTACCGTCACATCATAAGGATAAATTTACCACCAACCACAAATCTACGGACATAAATCTACCAAACGAAGATATACATACCTTAATTCCGTATCGTTTAGTCAGAGAATCGGACACATGATTTGGCAAAACTGTCGGCCCAACACCTCATACGAAGTCTTTATATAGACGGCCTAGTATCTCATGGGTTGCATGTTTGCTACGAAGTGATCGCACGGTCACTGAACATGTGTCCTCTTTAATGTAAGTCTTAATGTAGAAATGTGTACCCTCTCCAACAGTTGAAGCACGAACCCTCCATTTACATCCGTCCACCCAACACTTAACCGTCAGCAATTTCGGAGTCGAATGATCCACATTGAAGTCGGATTTCTGAACAACCGAAACAATCTTCAATCGAGTCTCCAACTCCTCTTTCGTGTCATAACGTTGGCCAACAGCTAAGTCTAGTGAAGTAATCTCTAACTTCACAAAATCAGGAATTATGTTTGATCCCCTTTTCTTTGGTAGTAGATTTTGCAAGTCTTCTTCATCATCTGAACTTCCACCATCCGTACGTTTCCCACTCACACTGTACTCATCATCATCAGAACTTGCCCCATCGGGATCTTCACAGCCATCAAATCTCAAAGATAAATCTTCTTCTTCTTCATCTCCTTCTTCATCCCGATCTTTACTGATTTTCCCAAGTCCACCATCACCTTCTGGTATAGATGCTTTGACATCTTCGACAACCTCGTCTTCATCAACCATCGACTTCCCAAAATTCTCTTTAATCTCAACACATAAACGAACCGTTTCATTTTCAAATTGTTTCAAAAAACCACTCAACTGTCTTGAATTTCCTACAAATACAGGAGGTGTATCTAGTGGTAAACTTCGTCGTACGACACTCGACAACATATAGCTAAATTGAAGCTTATAAAACCGATGATCCAAACAAAAATCTTCATACGCCATTTGAAGGAAATCATCAAAAGAGGTTTCTCGATCTACCCCTACAATTCTACATCTTTTGGACTTATCTACAACGAACACCCACCTATTTTTCTTAAAACACCAATTACCACATACCAAAATGACTTGCTCCATGATTGAATTGTGGAATCAATAGAAAAAAAAAATTAAAGAATATGTGGGAGATCGCGATCTTGGATAAGAAGCGAAGCGGAGAAGATCGGAGAGTGTGAAAAGAGGTCGAGAGAAGATGTGGATTGTGGAATCTCAAAAATTCTCAAAAAAAATTCTTCTGAACTTCAGCTCATCGACGGCGCTAGGTTGAAAAAGGGTGCTCTGGTTTTTTCGTAGATTTAAGATTAAGTGTAGGGCAAAATCGTAATTTCTCATTCTGGAAAAAGTCAAATGTCTACCACCAAATAATGTCAATAAATCTACCGTCATTAAAAGTCTACCACAACGCGAAATAATAAGTCTACCAACTGAAGGTTATCTGAGTAAATATCAAAAGATTTACTAAATCTACCGCCATTAACAATAAATCTACCAAATAATTATAAATCTACCGTCATTAATATTAAATCTACCACCATTACAAAACGAAGTCACCGAGATGTTAGACGTTTTTATATCTACCACCATTACAAACAAATCTACCAAAATTTTTAAATCTACCGTCATTAAAATTAAATCTACCACTGTTACAAAACGAAGTCACCAAGATTTTACACGGTTTTAAACCTACCGCCATTGTTAATAAATCTACCAAGCCAATAAAAATCTACCGTTGCCAATACAAATCTACTGTCAAATAAATAAATCTACCGTCACGATAAAATCATTCACAGTGATTAACTCTACCACCAAAATAAATAAGTCTACTGTTTTGTATGATTAATCTACCACCATTGTCAATAAATCTACCAAAAAAGTCAAACATACACCGTTAGTCAATGGTTTGGTCGTAAAGTCTACCAACTCATAAACAAATCTACCATCAAAGACAATATATCTACCAAAAATAAATATATCTACCCAGTCGTTAAAATAAATCTACCAATATAAATCTACCAAAAATTAACAAATCTACCATTTTTCAAACAAATCTACCATCTATCAAACAAATTTACCGACCAAAATTTGAGTTGACCAAAATTATATAAGTCTACCATAAAAAAACGGTAGACTTTCATTTTTTTTTGGCAAATGAATAGTAATGGCAGTTTTGTAATTGTGTTTTTCTCAACAAATGCCATAAGGGTAATTTCGGTAATATGAAAAAATTAGGTTAGTTTAGTAATAAAAATAAACGTAAGTCAAACTAATAATAAACATAGAAATAAATGTCCATATAGTAATCCTTCCTATATATATATATATGAAAAAATTGCATGTTTAGCAAGCTCAACCTGTCTATTAACGCAGAGAAATTGGCCCTCCGTATGATAAGATTATGTTTGACAGCTTTGTAAACATCAACAACTTTAAATGCATTGTTTTCACCTTCCTCATCACAATCAAGCCACAACACAAGCCAATCGCTTTTCCTTGCTTCCTCCTCCCTTGTATTCGTAAACACGCTCAAGACCACGATTAAACAAAACTTGAAAACGAGCAAACCCACCTTCATCATAAATTTCTACGGTTGCAATTCCCAAAAAATCAAGCAAACCCAGAACAAAGCAACAATTTCTAATTAGACTGTTGTGATTTCATCTTGTTTATATCCAGTTTATTAACTCATATTGATCTTAGTACTAATGCTCTGTTACTGACTCTGTTGTTGATGCAGAGTAATAGAGAAGAAGAAGACACAGGATTACAAGTTCCCAAGGCCTAAATCACCGGCCAAGGTACGTCTTGGAGAGCTAATAGCCAGCTCTCAAGGCTTATACTAGAAGATAGTCTTGTGTACAAGAAACCAGAGGTGAAATATAGAGCTACTCTTCTTTGAGAATTACAAGGGAAGATGAGATGAAGAAGATGAGTCTCTCTTACCCTATTCTCACTAGTTCTCAGATCTCTCTCTCACTCTCTGCTTGTCACACTATCTCTCTAGACCCTTCTGTGACGTTCTCTTATGCATGTGCAGGTGTCCAGCTCATCAACCTGAGCTCACGCAACTCTTCATGCGTCTAACAAACTTTCCTGTTGACCAAAGTTCACTGTACTTGGACAGCACCAAAAACGACACAGCATCACTTCATGGGTCTTCTGCAGCTTCCTCCTACTGGGCCTGACGAATTCAGCTTTGGCCCAAACTGCAGCAACAGCCCAACAAACCTGAAAAACAGATCGATGCTCACATTCTCCACCTCGATCTCTTTTCAGACAGAACACGTGAACTCTTCGCATTCTCTCTCTCCTTTTGTCTCGACGCGCCGCCGAAACCCTAGCTCTTCACCGAGCTAGATCTAACTCTGTCGCCGAGCTAGATCGGACCTCCGATTACCCTGAGATCCTTTCTCCCTTCTCCAAACTTCTGTACAGGCAAGGACTTCGTAAGCAAATCGGCCGGATTCTTCTTCGTGTCAATCTTTGACACCACCAGATCGCCTTCTGCTATGACATCTCGGATGAAATAGTAGCGAGTCTGGATGTGCTTCGTCCTCTCGTGGAAGACACTGTTCTTAGCAAGACAAATCGCACTCTGCGATCACAGAAGATCTCTACCGTCTTATGAGGAAATCCCAACTCACAGGTAATCCGTTTTAACCACAGTGCTTCTTTTGTCGCTTCCGCTAAGGCCATGAACTCCGCTTCTGTTGTTGACAGCGCTACAATTTGTTGCAGGCCTGAGCGCCAGCTCACAGTGTTCCCTCCGACTTGAAATGCATATCCTGTAATCGATCTCCTACGATCCAGGCCAGTAGCATAGTCACTGTCGCAATATCCTTTAATATAGAAATCTTGTGATTTAGTGAATGTTAATCTGTAATTTGAGCTTCCCTTCAGATACCTTAAGACCCAGCTAACTGCTTTCCAATGTTCTCTGTTAGGAGCACTCATAAAACGACTAACCATACCCACTGCATGAGCTATATCAGGACGAGACCCAACCATGGCATACATCAGACTTCCAACGGCACTTGAATAAGGTACCTTCTTCATCTGCATCTCAGTTTCTGCTTTGTCTTCTGCTTTAGTACTAGTTAACTTGAAATGACACCCCACTAGAGTTTGAACTGTCTTCATGTCACTAGCATTAAAACACTTAAGAACCTTTTCAATATAAACTTCTTGAGATAAGTATAACACACCTTTAGACCTGTCCCGAATAATGTCCATACCTAGGATCCTCCTAGCAGGTCCTAGGTCCTTCATCTCAAACTCACGGCTCAAAATATCTATAACCCTTTGAATCTCTTTCAAATCTTTAGCAACAACCAGCATATCATCAACGTATAGCAAGAGATACACAAACCATGCATCACCATAAGATTTGAAATACACACAAGAATCCAACTGACTTCTGGAAAACTTTTGTGCTTTCATAAACTGATCGAACCTTAGATTCCACTGACGAGGAGACTGCTTAAGACCATACAGAGACCTCTGTAGTAAGCAGACCTTGTTTCCTTTAGAATATCCCTCAGGTTGTTCCATGAGAATCCTTTCATCTAGATTACCATGTAGAAAAGCCGTTTTCACATCTAATTGTTCCAACTCCAGATCATGATTAACTACCATTGATAAAACCAATCTAATAGTAGTATGCTTAACCACTGGTGAGAAAACTTCATGATAATCAATTCCTTCAATCTGAGAAAATCCCTTAGCAACTAGTCTAGCTTTATACCTTGGCTTTTCCAATCCTGGGATTCCAGGCTTAAGCTTGAAAACCCATTTACAACCAATAGTTCTCTGTCCTTCTGGTCTATCAATGAGTTTCCATGTGAAATTCTTGTTTAGAGAATCCATTTCTTCATCAGTAGCTCCCAGCCATTTCTCTTTATTCTTTCCTTTCATAGCTTCTTGAAAAGTCCTTGATTCTTCAACCTCAATCAGTTCTGCTACACTTAGAGCATAGGCTGCCACGTCTCCATCATCGAATCTGCTTGGGGGCTTGACGTTCACTCTTCTTTGTCTATCTCTGGCTAAGAGATAATCACTTAGTTCAGGTGATGAATCTGCTGATCCAGATTCTTCTTCCTCTGAATCTTCTACTACTTCTGATTCTGAGACAGCTCCACCACCAGCTGAAGTCTCACCTTCCCTTGAAACTCCACCTTCACCTGAAGCTTCTCCTTGAATCACTTCATTTCTGTCGTATTCTCTGATCTGAAATGAAACCTTTTCCTTTGCCTTTCCTGTCTGACCAGTACCAAAAGTCTTCTTTCCAATGTCTTTGAAAAGAGTATCTTCCCAGAAAACCACATCACGGCTAATGACACACTTCTTTTCATCATAACTCCATATCCTGTAACCTTTTACTCCTTGTGGATATCCCATAAAGACACCCTTCTTAGCCCTTGGTTTTAGTTTACCTTGATCAACATGATAATACGCCAGACATCCAAACCTCTTCATGTGAGAATAATCTGGTTTCTCACCAGTCCATACTTGCTCTGGAATCTCTAATCCAAGAGGAACATATGGTGACCTGTTGATCATGTAAACTACAGTTGATGCAGCTTATGCCCAGAATGCTTCACCCAATCCAGTTTCACTTAGGAGACTTCTCACCTTTTCGAGAATAGTTCTATTTAACCTCTCAGCAACTCCATTTTGTTGAGGTGTATATGGACAAGTCTTGTGCCTCAGAATTCCGTGAGCTTTGCAATGATCATCAAACATTCTGTTACAATATTCCAGCCCATTATCAGTTCTTAAGGCTTTAAGTTTCTTTCCACTTTGATTTTCAACAAACGTCTTCCATTCAACAAATTTGCTGAATGCTTCATCTTTAGTTCTGAGAAAATAGAGCCACACTTTCCTTGAGAAATCATCCACAAACGAGATATAGTATTGACACTTTGACAAACTTGGTGTAACATTCGGAGATCCCCACAGATCAGAATGAACATACTCCAATTTTTCCCTTGAAATATGCTTTCCCCTTTGATAAGACAGCTTGTGAGACTTCCCAAGAATACAAAATTCACACTGCTTTAGGTGTGAGATATCTTCTGATTTTAACATCTCCTTTTTAACCAAAACTTGCAAACCCTTTGCACTCATATGTCCCATTCTGCTATGCCACAACATTGTCTTATCATCTGCTTTAACTGCTGCATTAACTTGTTCCTTCACTGGTTTACCATCAAGAATATAGAGAGTATCTCTGTAATTCCCTGCAAGAACTTCTCTTTCCTTATAGAACACTTGTAGTCTGAAATTTTTAGACTGAAACCAACAGCCTTGAGACTCCAACTGCCCTAATGAAATCAAATTCCTCTTTGCCGTAGGAGAATACCTTACCTTAGTTAATATAACAGTTGAGTTGTTATTATTAACTATCTTCAAACTCCCCATAGCCGTGACTAGACAGTGAGTATCATTACCCATTAAAATCTTTCCTCCATCAATGTCTTGAACATCAAATAGTAAGTCTTTCCTGTAGGTTAAATGATACGAGCATCCTGAGTCAAGAACCCAGCCATCCCTAGAGTGAACTTCTGATGCAGTTAACAATATAGGTTCATCATCCATAATCTGTCCAACGTTAGCTTGAGAGTTAGATGACTGTCCTTTATTTGGGCAGTCTTTCTTGAAATGCCCTTCAGCTCCACATATCCAACAGGCTCGCTTATTCTTCTGCTTTCCTTTGCCTTTGCCCTGTTGCTTGTTTTTATTGTTGAACTTCTTTTCAGTATGTGGCTTAGACTGTATGTATAAACCTTCATTGCTAGACTTCTGCATATTAATACCTTTCTGCTTCAGCTCAGTTTCTAGAGAATAGGCTGCTGTAGTTACTTCTTTTAGAGTTATAGTGTGTTGTCCACCTCTGTACTTGAGTGTGTGAACCAACTGAGCAAACTGAGAGGGCAAGCCATTCAACAGAATTACGGCTTGATCTTCATCACTCAGTTCCACATCAAGACTTGCAAGATCTGAGACAAGCTTGTTGAAGATGTCCAGATTCTTGTCTAGATTCTTTCCTTCTTCCATCTTGAAGCTGTAGAATCTCTGTTTCAAGTAGAATCTATTAGGTAATGACTTGTCTTGGTACTGAGATTCAAGAGAATCCCACATGGCTTGAGCAGTCTTATGCTTCAATCCAACCTTCCTCAGCACCATATCAGTCATACTCATACTCAACAGATTTCTAACCCTTCGATCCTTCTCCAACCTTTTAGGGTCAGTTTTAACTTCTCCACCTTCAGTTCCTTTACCCTTAGGATCTGGTGTAGACGTTGATGTCTCACCTTCAACCTGTAGAACTGAGTCCAATCCAAGGATCTCTAGTTGGGCTAGAACCCTATGCTTCCAGATAGCGTAATCACCTTCCCCATCAAACTTCTCAACCTCCCACCTTCCCTGTGTTGGCTCAACCATCCTGCTTTACCAGATTTGATACTGAAACCCAGAAAACCAGAAATATCCAAGCAGAGATAACCAATACCCAGAGAACACAACACCCAAATGTAGATCAAAAAAGTAAAAAAAACTATAAAACCAGTAGATCTAGATGAGAAATAGTCTGACCCAGAAACCAGGTACAAGAACCGATACCTGCTGAGTCTTTTTCTTCCACCAGAAAACACCAGAAACCACCTTTGACCGCTCCAACCTAGAGCTCTGATACCACTTGTTGTGATTTCATCTTGTTTATATCCAGTTTATTAACTCATATTGATCTTAGTACTAATGCTCTGTTACTGACTCTGTTGTTGATGCAGAGTAATAGAGAAGAAGAAGACACAGGATTACAAGTTCCCAAGGCCTAAATCACCGGCCAAGGTACGTCTTGGAGAGCTAACAACCAGCTCTCAAGGCTTATACTAGAAGATAGTCTTGTGTACAAGAAACCAGAGGTGAAATCTAGAGATACTCTTCTTTGAGAATTACAAGGGAAGATGAGATGAAGAAGATGAGTCTCTCTTACCCTATTCTCACTAGCTCTCAGATCTCTCTCTCACTCTCTGCTTGTCACACTATCTCTCTAGACCCTTCTGTGACGTTCTCTTATGCATGTGCAGGTGTCCAGCTCATCAACCTAAGCTCACGCAACTCTTCATGCGTCTAACAAACTTTCCTGTTGACCAAAGTTCACTGTACTTGGACAGCACCAAAAACGACACAGCATCACTTCATGGGTCTTCTGCAGCTTCCTCCTACTGGGCCTGACGAATTCAGCTTTGGCCCAAACTGCAGCAACAGCCCAACAAACCTGAAAAACAGATCGATGCTCACATAGACATTAACTAAATCAACCCAATATTACACATAAGCCTACAATTACGGGTGCACCGTGCACACACACATAGTTACAAGTGTATTACACGGGACATCAAATACCTCGGGAACGTGTTTCATGACCGGAGCTTGGTAGAAATCTGCAGGGTCGCAGGAGTGGAATTCTGGAAGCGATGGCAACTCAACCTCCATAAGATCGCCGATGACGGAGGTCATTAGCATTCGACATGGCTGGTCATTGATGGCGTATTCCAACTCAAATATTTTGCTGTCACGAGATCTACTCTCCCTAGCCCAGAAACTTCCACGGGATAGAATCCCGGCCATTGATTTTGCGTCGGACGGCTTATCCGCCACGCTCAACACCGTCACGGAACCACCGCAACATCATTGGAGAACGAACGGCTTTTCAATCGTTAATGTGTTTTTTCTTCCTCACATACAATTAAGGGTACTTTAGGCAATTCCATCTTTAATTGTAATATTTTTGAAAATGTCCAGCGTATAATGGCAATTTTGAATAGTGATGCTCCTAGAGTTGTATTTTTGAGATTCTCCCACAAATATTTGTAAAAAGGTTCATTTTGTTACAAGTTTCAACAATTTTTAAAATCAATATGATTATCCTTGTGTTTATGTCAGATGTAAGCTGAGACTTAAAAACTTCACCGATGTGATGGGCTCTGTTTTTTTTTTTTTTCTTTTATTGCATAGTTGGTACTTGGCACAATCGATGTGAATAGTGAAAGATTTGAAGAAGAAGAAGAAAAATATAGGGATGGACAAGGATTTCGATCAATAAGGATTTCGGCGAGGAATTTTGATAAGGACAAGGATTTCGGCGAGGAATTTTGATAAGGACAAGGATTTCGATCAACAAGGATGGACAAGGATTTCGATGAACGGTCTGAAGAAGACGAAGATGTAGAAAAGAAGAAGATAGAGATCTGCAAGGATTTTTGTAATTTTCAATAATAACGGTTATTATTTTCAATTCTCTCCAAGTTCCATATGTAGAGGTGTGATTTTCTCTACCTCTGTTTTTAATTAAAATTAAATCTCAAGTCTCACAAACTCCTTTTCACAACTTTTTTTTAAAAGAACAAAAACGTTTTGAATAACAGTAGATTTGATATGCCTTTTATAACTTATTGATTGAATAACAAAGGGTTTCAAATGATTTTGAATATTTTACTTAATATTCAACGGAGGAACATTTGGAGATACCGGCTAAGGGTGATCTATTGGTGGTGAGGATATCACTAAGTGTCCAAGCTAAAGCCAATGAACAGGAGCAAAGGAAGAACTTGTTTCATACAAGACATGATGAGGTCATCAGACCAGTAGCTGAACCGGAGCTCCATCAAACGTGACACACAAGCCGCATAGGATTCAACAAGGACACATGTACCTTTCTTGGAGCATACCGAATCAACCACAAAGATTCGGAGCATGAGACCACTAGGAAAACATTCTCAGGTCACCTAGAGCACACCACAAAGTGGAATCAGCCAGATCAGAGTTCAAACAAAGGAGTTATTTAATTTACAAATTGGGTGATTCCTACCTTACCCGATTTGGACATACACGCCTTAATTGGAGGTTTCTGACCAAACCAGGAGAAGTTAAGCTACAAATCAACTTGTTCTACAATTTTTATCCATGAGAGGCACACGGCGAATTGGAATCAAGTCAATACTTGTTTTCGTTTGGAAGATATTCAAGTTCTAAACCAACGGAACCTCGACTTGCTTCATTTGGAATCCTTAACATCTCAACGGATCTATTTTCAAAACTGCTGCGTTTTGGGCATCATTTATGTCATCCAGGGTGTGCCCAAGAAGCTCACTTATTTCCTCAAACTGTCGATGGACCATTCAAGATAACAAAGAGGATCAATGATCCAGATTTGAGAACAAATATTGTTCAAGAGGAGGGATATGATGTGATTATCATGAGCAGCAAGGAACATGAAGAGGATGCATTGCTTGTACCTGTTGGACCACCAACAAGAGTTCGAGCTAAACAACTTAATGAGGCACTTAACGGTCTGTTTCATGAAGTTTTGGACAAGTAGAGCATTCAGAAATCCATTGGGGATGTTACCGATCAAGTCCAGCCCACTTTGAGCCTAATACATGTCCATGAAGGCCCAGTATAATACACTTTATTTTCTGCCCAAATAAAGTGACGAAAAGGAAGATCAAGAGGAAACAATGCTTGTACTTGCTAGACCAATGATGACGACAATAACTCGTGGGCTTATTAGAGCAGTTCGTGGGCTACTTGATGAAATTTGGGATAAGAAGAATGATCAAGCCCATCAATCTGTTTTGACATTGATCCAAGTCCAAGAAGAAGCCTAATTTTGTTGCAAATTTCGGCCCAAAAAGAAGTGACCAAATTCAATTGATCAAAGGTCATGAAGATCAAGAGTCATTCAAACTTTGTAGTCTTAGGAATTAATTACTCCTAGTTTTCGAGTATGCATTGTTTTTAACACATTTCTATCGTTTGAATGCATGCATACTCAAAAACTAGGAGTAATTAATTCCTAAGACTACAAAGTTTGAATCACTCTTGATCTTCATGACCTTTGATCCATCGAATTTGGTCACTTCTTTTTGGTCGAGATTTGCAACAAAATTAGGCCTCTTCTTGGACTTGGATCAATGTCAAAGCAGATTGATAGGCTTGATCATTCTTCTTATCCCAAATTTCATCAAGTAGCCCACGAACTGCTCCAATAAGCCCACGAGTCCTTGCCTTCGTCATTGGTCCAGCAGGTACAAGCATTGCTTCCTCTTGATCTTCCTTTTTGTCACTTTACTTGGGCAGCAAATAAAGTACATTAATATGGGCCTTCATGGACATGTATTATGTTGGAGGTGAGTTTAGCACTCTCCGGTTTAGCCCGGTTTGAACCAAGATCAGCTAAATCAATTCCGGTTTACGATGGTTTGAGCTCGGGAGAAGGCCCATGATCGCGGTAGCCGACATCAAAGCCCATCAAGGCCCGACTCGTCAAAGATATCACCGACCTCCGAGATTTAAGGAATATTTCCCGATCTCGGAGGGATTTTAGGAGATCTTCCTTTTCCTGATGAAACTAGGAAAAAAAAATTATCCTGTTTTTAGCTGGCTTAGAACCTTATAAATAGGATAGCTCCTCATTCATAACATTCATCCCACAATTTCTATGTAACAAGAACTACGAATGGCTTGATCCCTTTCGGGGGTATGTAGGCAACCCACCTCGAGTCTAGCTATGATTCTAATAAAAATAATTCTCCTAAACCCTAAACTGATTTCACCGATCTACGATAGGTGTGAAATCTGGTTCTCACATATTAGGCTCAAAGTGGGCACTACAAGAAAACATGACACTTTTCGACGGACATAAATCCGTCGGTAATTTCCGACGGATTTCCGACGGGGATTGGACGAAAATAACATCCGTCGGAATTCCGTCGTAAATAAGTATCCGTCGGTAATCCGTCAGACATTTCCGACGGATTTCCGACGGGTTTTAGACGGATGTTGTAGCCGTTTGAAATAATATAGTTGTTACATAGCCGTTTGAATATTTTCGGATTGTCATCGGAAATCCGTCGGAAATCGCGCACAATTTCCCTATCAAAACGTCTCCACCCCTCTCATTCACTACAATTACCAAAAAAAATAAAACTCTCATCTACAACCTTACAAAAATGTCTTCTTCAAATCCTTATAATTATTTTCAATCATGGATGGACAAGCCTCATCAAATTCCGGAGACGAGCCTAATTACGGAGGAATACAAACAAGGTATGCAGGAATTCATGGCATTTGCGGGTACGCAAAAGAAAGAAAAAAAAAACGGTAAAATCTACTGCCCTTACCAATTGTCGGAATCGTAGATTTATCATGATAGATGAAGTATGGTCACACCTGTATTGTAATGGGTTTGTGCCGGGTTACAAGATTTGGTATTATCATGGAGAAAATGATACAATGGTGGATTATGCTAGTACTAGTGAACAGTACATTGGAGATAGCGCTAGCGTAGAAGAACCTGCAATGGAAGTCATGTTCAGATGGTGAACGATGCATTTCGTGAAAGTATATCATCGGTTGCTGAGTATGGAGATAGAGGAGAAGAACCTAACTTAGAAGCTCGAAGATTCTTTGATATGTTAGACGCTGCTAAAAATCCGTTATATGATAGGTGTAGAGGTGGACATTCCCCTTTATCAGCTGCAACTAGGATGATGTGTATAAAGACGGATTTCAATTTGAGTGAAAAGTGTGTGAATGCAATCGCTGATTTTGTGAAAGAAATTTTGCCAAAAGATAATCTTGGACCGGCATCATACTACGAAATATAGAAACTTGTTGCTGGTCTAGGATTGCCGTATCAGATGATATATGTATGCATCGACAACTGTATGCTCTACTGGAGAGAGGACGCAGACCGTTCGACATGTCGTTTTGTCGCAAACCTCGGTATAAGGAAACATGTGAAAGAGTGTCAGTCCCATATAAACGGATGTGGTATTTGCCGTTAACAGAGAGATTGAAGAGGTTGTATCAATCAGAGCGCACATCGGGAGCAATGAGATGGCATGCATAACATACAACAGATGGAGAAATCGCTCATCCCTCAGATGGAGGAGCATGGAAACATTATCCATCATTGTATCCCAATTTTGCATATAAGGCGAGGAACGCATACCTTGAATTATGTATCGATGGGTTCAACCCTTTTCGGAAGCATGGCAGACAATATTCTTTGTGGCCAGTAATTTTAACACCTTACAATTTGCCGCCATCTTTGTGCATGAGATGCGTTGCACTTTTATGCGATTGGTACGACCCATTAGTAGGAAGCGGTGTGCGACACGACCAATTTGGTGTTACATCATTACATAGTAGAAGGTGACTCCAGAAATACGAGCCATTTGTACTTGCTTTACAAGCAACCATGTTTGTTTTATTCTTTTACATTTATTTGTTAGAATTTTTGCATTTATATATACTTTCCGTGGTTAAATTTTTATATGACTATTTTACATGGTGTAGGTATGCTATATTCCCTATCCTCAAGTGACAAACAAGCAAGACCCAATGATTACAGTCACATCGATAAACCCGAGAGGTAGGGTTCATGGGGTGTCCGATCATGAACCCCTCCAACAAAGCTCTGTAGGTTTGGGTTTGATCGAGCATTCCCTTGAGGTCAATCTTGTTGTTGATTTCACCGTACATGCGGACGATCGGATATTTGAATATTTAGAGGAAGAAATTGATGAATTTGGGGAAACTTCCGATTCAGCTGAATCAGATTACTCATCATCGGATTCGTAGTAGTTTTAAAGCGTTTTGCATTGTAAAATACGTACTTGTACTATATATTTGTTATGTGGAATATATTAGTTATGTGGAAGTTTTATAAACTTTGCCTTTTGATTTACTTAAGCGTCACCATTCCGAAAACCCAAAAAACAAAAAAATTGTTAAGCAACATCCGAATTTCCGACGGATTCTTGTACATCTGGTATTAAACACGTTTACCTCGTTTGAATCATGTTTTGTACCTACAATTTCCAAATCCATCGGAAATATGTTCGTAAATGTGGTTTATGGTATAGGGTTTAGGATTTTTTTGTATTAATTGTATCCAAACAATTGTTTGATTTATAAACAAAATAAAGATGTTATCTAGAATTTATAAAATTTGATGGAAGTGTTAGTATAAGTTATAGTATAATATATAGTTAATGTTATGTGAAATGTATAGGTTTTATGTTCTAAAAGTAATAAACTCATTGAAAGTCTTTAACATTGATGTACTTACAATTTTTTTAATGAAACATCACTACAAGAAAACATGTCATTTGCATCGGCAATATTCGTTGCTAAATCGTCGCAATAGCTATGTTGCCACGAATTTGCGTCGAACACCATTTCGACGCAAACCTCTGGACGCAAACCACAAATCGACGCAAATTCGACGCAAATATTGTGTCGAAATATTTTTGTCGCAAAATCGTTGCAAACAGTTCGTCGCTATTTCGTCGCAAATTTGCATCGACTTTGCATCGAATTATTTGTTGCAAATATTGTGTCGAAATATACTTGTCGCAAAATCGTCGCAATTATTTCGTTGCTATTTCGTCGCAAATTTGCATCAAATTTGCATCGAATTGTTTGTTGCAATTGTTGCGACGTTTTAGCGAGGAAACAGTTGCGACGATTTATTTTCTCTCTAACACGTTGCATTAATTGCAACAAATAATTCGATGCAAAATCGTTGCAAATTTGCATCGGATTTGCGACTAATATTAAAATAGGATAAATATATTTTCTGCAAAACGGTCGCTAATTAATTAAAAATTAAAATAAAAATTGAATTTAAAATAATTTTTGAAAAAACAAAAAGAAAATTTAAATTGAAATTGAAATTTAAATGTTTTTACAAAAATAAAAATAAAACAAAATAAAACTATTCCGCGTTCAGATCTACATCTCCAAATACATCGAATTCCGGTTCTTGGTGACCAGTCGCCTGAGGTGCAGTCGTCTGAGGTGCAGTGGTCGGAGTTACAGTGGTCGGAGGTGCAGTCGTCCCTGGTATCCTAGACATTGCATGAGCTACAGCAGGGTTACCCTCCGCAATAACCTCAAACAGTGTCCTAAAAACGTCGAGCTGTTCCTTCATGGATGACATCTCCCCGCGCAAATTGATGTTCTCTGCTTCAGACCGACTCAGTTGTGTTCGCAACGGATCCTGTCGCGGAGTCGATGAACAAGCAGCGGGAACATATCTAATAGATCCGACTCCAATCACTCGCCCTTTTTTCTTTGGAGCGACCTGAAATTAAAAAAACAAAATGTTACATATTTAATATAAATTGCATGTAAAATATTAAATATAAATAAAAATTAGTTTATATAAATACCTCTTCGTATATCTGGTCGAGCTCGGTGACAGACAATCCTCCCGACTGTACGGAACTACCACATCCTTCAGATCGCTGAGTCTGATGCTCAGCGATCTTCATGGTCACGTCGGTGTATATTCTCTCTGACTGCACGTCGACGAAAGAACCGTCTTTCTTCTTGTGTGTCTTCTCGAAGACCGCGGTGAGAGGCGGAAGTACTCCGTCTTCCGCCTGAAAAAAAAAACATTAAAATATATATTAATTTTAAAAAGATATAAATATTAATTAAAAAATATATATATAATTTTATATTTATATTACCATATCTAAACGGCGTCTGGCGAACGATGTCTGACCGGATACGTGCTTTGTTGGAGGGTTACCCTCGGGGTCTTTCGTGTTCCGAGAAGTCGAACACTTCGCAGACACATCCTCGGTGTGAGGATCCAACCAATATCGGACCAAGCCGTTCCAAACAGCTAGGTCTATGTGCGAGGGTTTGGCGTCGTTGCCTCTCTTCCTCCATGCCGCCTTCCAGTTCGTCATCGTCCCGGCAAGGCGTTTTTTCGCCTTCGCCTCGAACATGTTCCTCACATTATCCGTATGTTCCGGGTCCCAATGCCACTTTTGCTAAAAAATAAGAAAAAAAAAATTAGTATTTTTAGTATACAAATTAAAAAAATAATATAATTAATTAGTATAATGTGAGAAACTCGAAAAAAAATTTGTAGTTCTTACCGCAAATGACTCGAACCAGGTATCTTGGATATGCTGAGGTGTTTGGCTCCAATTTGGATGTGGCTCGGAGAAGTATCCTTTAATCGTATCTGCGACACTCCGACCGACCTTGTTCTCACGTTCGAACCTGAAATAAAACAATTATATATTAGAAAAATCAGAATTAATAATCATAAATAATTGAAATTATGTAATATATAAATATATATTAATTACCAATATGTGCCGGGGAGTAAATGAGGATGTAATATATCATGACAGAGACCTCGGTCTGGCTGGGACATGATAGCTCTAACCCGCTCGATGGACGCCGCCCGACCAGTGAGTGGAGCAGCATGTGGTGCGGGTGGTGCAGGTGGTGCGGGTGGTGCGGGTGGTGCAGGTGGTGCGGGTGGTGCGGGTGGCGGTGCGGGTGGACTCGGGTCTCGACCAGCTACCGAGGCCGATGATTGTGCGGTCGGTAAAAGAGGAGTAGTGGAAGGTCCACTCTGTCCAGTCTCACTAAGAAACTGGACATAATGAGCTCGACGAGAACCTGCCATCTAAAAAATAAAATTAAATCTATTAACTAACAATTATACCATTGTTACATATTTTTTTAATATAATTCCAAACCTATCTAATATTCCAAACCTATCTAATATTCTAAATTATTCCATTCCTAACAAATAATCTTAATCCAATCTAATTATAAATAATAAGCATTAATTAAAAAAAAAAATTACCTTTTTTGGTTTAGAGAGAGAAAGCCGAGAGAGAGAGCGAGAGAGAGCGAGAGAGAGAAGAGGATTGAGCGAGTTGGGGAGAAAGCTTGCACGGGTATATATAGGGATTTATATTCGTCGCAAATTCGACCCAATTCCGTCGCAATGCGTTGACCATGAAAGAGCCAATCAAATTCGATATTTTTGCGACGAATTTGCGACGAATCGTCGCAAATTCGTCGCAAATAAATATCGAATTTAAGGTTACCGCTAAAAACAAAAGGAAATTTATTTAAAATTGCGACGAATTTGCGACGATTCGTCACAAATTCGTCGCAAATATTTTGAATTTTTAACAGGAGGGAATCTGAAAATATTTGAATTTTGCGACAAATTTGCGACGAATCGTCGCAAATTCGTCGCAAAGTTCAAATATTTTCAGATTCCCTTTGTACTAATTTGAGGTTCGCGTCTGAATAAAATATTTGCGACGAAATTGGGACGAATTGAATAAAAGCGATGCAAATCGGTTGCAAATCGGTTGCAAAAATGTGAAATTGTAAAAATGGTTTTAGCTTTCCTTAACACACAAGTAGATGCTTATAACTTGCTATTAATCATAAAAGGCACACAACTAAATGATTATATGAGTATGTTTAACTCATTCCCTACATGTATATATGATGTATTATCATGTTTAAGGCAAAAGTAATGAACTTTAGATTGTTTTGCATGTTCAAAATTGATATTTAAAAATCTCCGAACAAATTTTGTCACGAATTTGCGTCGAATTAGCAACGAAACTATATATTTCGTCGCAAATTCGTTGCTAATTATTACATCACTATTCATTTCAGGTTTCGTGATATTGCGACGAAGTTGGGACGAATTTGCGACGAATTGGTCGCAAACTCGTTGCTAAATCACATTTCGATGCAAATTCGTTGCAAATATTACATCTCTTTTATAACCTCAAATGAATAGTAACATTTCGTCCCAAATTCATCCCAAACCACAAATTCGTCCCAAATTTCTCCCAAAACACAAGTTTTGTTTCACTTTCGGATACATTTCGTCATTTATTAAAAACAAACTAACAAAAACACGTCAAACTTAAGATTGATCACTATCATATTCACTTTCAGATACATTCGAATCTTGTTCACTACTATCCTCATCATTAAACTCATCAGCTCCATCGACATTGTCTTATGTGTCATCATTAAGATCTTCTATTCCACGGTTGTGCGGATCAATCAATAAAATGTCATTAACCTCTTGATCTGGTGTTGGCAAATCTACGCTCGAATCTTGTTGTTGCATTGGTACTTCGTCCGCGCTTCCATCTATACGACCTCTCGGAGCAATCTTTATGACCGATAACCAAGATATACCTGTTGCCCTGCGACGAGGATATCTAATGAAACTGACTTGTTCCGCTTGTGATCCAAGGATGAAAGGTTCAAATTTGTTGTAACTCCTTGATTCGTTTACATCTACGCCAAATTTGGTCACACGAACTCCGCGCCCAATCACAGGATCAAACCAATTGCACTTGAACATTGTGCATTTCAAGTTCACCGTCCCAGGGTACTCAATTTCAATGATGTCGGTTAATACGCCATAAAAGTCTGACTCCCCTTTAACACATATCCCATAGTTGGCGGTCGATCTATGTTTACCGTGGTCAAATGTGTGAAATGTATATCCTCGAGTAAAATACATAGGCGCAGTTGTAATCTTCCCGAGAGGACCTTGAATCAACTCACGAAACCATACTGGATATTCCTCGTCACCATATGCAACCTGGTAAATTACATGAATTTAATTTGGAATATTAATCGATATTAATCGATATCGATCAATTAGTACCATCCAATGTATATACATATACGTACTTGCATCTTTAACCAGTTTGCGAAGTCTCGATCTTTAAGCTTCTCAAATTGTTCGCGCGTAACATCAGGGAAAGCTTCATATACTTGACTGTCAAATAAGTTGCAAGTCGACTATCATTAAAGAATTATGTATATCATCATATATATATGTACAAAACTTTTAATATTGATTAATTAGGTACCTCTCATATGGACGCACGTAATCGCAATTTCGGAGGATGTATGTGTGAGCGCTATTCTTTTCTTTGTCACTTGGCCACCAAACTTCCTTCAATTTCCCGGCTAAGCGACCGATGGGGGAGAAGATATATGGGACACCTTCTACTGAATACGTTGGTGCTACTCCACCATCATCATACCGTCGCGGGGCCCTTTTACGTGTGCAGACGTTCGAAGGAAAGTAGTATGATGAAAAGTGAGAAGTTTCTTCAGTTAAACTTCCCGCAACAATTGAGCCTTCGACCCGTGCAAGGTTTTTTGCTTTGCCCTTCAAATGTTTCATGAAACGCTCGAAAGGGTACATCCACCGAAACTGCACAGGGCCACCAAGTGCTGCTTCATGAGGAAGATGTATAGGGAGATGTTCCATAACGTCAAAAAATGACGGAGGAAATATCTTCTCCAAGTTGCACAACAATAACGCAATATTTTCGTCTAGTTGTTGAATTTTATCTTCTGTCAGAGTTCGGGTACTAAGATCCCGAAAAAATACTCCAACGCCTGTCAATCATTAATTAAACTTTGTTAATTTCAATTGGTAATTAAATATAAACTTATATATTAATTCAAATAAACGTTTTGTACGTACCTGCAATTGCTTCATGTACATTTGTTGGTAGAAGCTCGGCAAACACGAAAGGGAGTAATCGTTGCATAAAAACATGACAATCGTGGCTCTTCATCCCTGAAAACTTTTGCCCTTGTTCTACGCACTTTGAGAGTTTGGAAATATATCCATCGGGAAACTTAACCTCAGTTGTTGCCCAGTTGAAGAGTTTTGTCTTTCCATCGGTTGACAACCTGTAGATAGGAACTGGTGCTTTGCCATTACTAATTAGATGCAACTCACTTCGCGAACATATATCAGGCAAGTCCTGCCTAGACTTCAAATTGTCTTTACTCTTTCCATGCACGTTCAAAACTGTATGCATGATGTTATCAAAAAAGTTTTTCTCGATGTGCATAACATCAAGATTGTGTCGGAGCAAGTGATCTTTCCAGTACAGAAGTTCCCAGAAAATACTCTTCTTATGCCAATTGTGCTTCTCACCATAATAGTCTGGCATATTGGTAGTAGTGTGCCAATTACCCCCACGAATTACTGTTTGCTGACCACCATAATAATCAATTTGCTCATATAAATCTTCACCAGATAGGTACACAGGTGGAGGGGTACGTACAACTTTGTTCTTCCGAAACAATCTCTTGTTTTTTCTATAAGGATGGTTGATAGACAAAAAGCGGCGGTGACAATCGAACCAGCTGGTTTTCCTTCCATGTTTTAGTTGAAACGCATCTGTCCGATGGACGCAGTACGGACATGCTAAACTTCCATGCGTAGTCCAGCCAGATAACATTCCATAAGCCGGGAAGTCACTTATGGTCCACATAAGCACTGCCCGCATCGTAAAATTTCTTCTCCTTGAGATATCGTAAGTACGAACACCAGTATACCACAACTGTTTCAGCTCATGGATCAAGGGCTGCAGAAAAACATCCAGGGACCGCTTCGGATGCTTAGGACCAGGTACTAAAATACTCAAAAAAAGAAACTCCCTTTGCATGCACATATCAGGAGGAAGGTTGTACGGTGTTACGATTACTGGCCACAAAGAATATTGTCTCCCAGACATACCAAATGGACTAAATCCATCTGTGCATAGACCAAGATAAACGTTCCTAATTTTTGTAGCAAAGTCTGAGTGTACCGTTTTAAAGTGCTCCCACGCCTTTGCATCAGACGGATGGGATACCTCCCCTTCTCTACGTGAATGTTCGGCATGCCATCTCATCGATGCGGCAGTCCTTTCTGATTGATACAATCGTTTCAACATATCGGTTATAGGAAGGTACCACATCCGTTGGTACGGGATCCTATTTCTCCCGTTACCTTGCGGCTTATATCTTGCCTTCTGACAGAACCGACATTCCTGCAGCTTATCATCATCTTTCCAGAAGATCATACAATTATCAATGCATACATCGATCATCTCAGAAGGTAAACCTAGACTAAATACCAACTTTTGTATGTCGTAGTATGACTCAGCAGCATGATTATCCTCAGGCAAGTACTCTTTTATTAAATCAGCCCAATCGTCCATGCAGATCTCAGTTAAGTTATGATCAGTTTTAATGTTCATCATTCTAGATGCCAAAGATAATTTAGACTGGCCTTCTCTACATCCATCGTAGATTGGCTGGTTTGCAGCAGCTAACATATCATAAAATGCTTTTGCATCTACGTTAGGTTCCTCAGCAATATTACCAGTATATGTTGTTGTTGTCTCATGAAATGCATCGTTAACCATGTCATGAAACCTATCATGCTCTTCACCAACATAAGGATGATGATCATAATATTGGTGATCATTATGCATACTAGATTCACCCACAGTTTGGTTATTAGTACAATTAATACTATCCGCTGCATATGGACCATATCCCTCACCATGTTGAAACCAAACAAAATATTCCGGCGTAAATCCTCTATTAAGCAAATGCCTCCACACAATATCAACTGAAATATGTTTTGTATTCATGCACTTCCTACATGGACAGAACATCTTACCGCTTTCCACAGTCGTCCTGATGTTTGTCGCCTGATACATGAATGTTTCAAGACCATCTATGAACTCCTTTCTCACCGATCCCTCAGAATCTTTACGTCTGTACATCCATCTTCGAGTTGCATAAATATCATCAGAATCACCACCCGACATATTTGATTAAATTTTTTTTTTTTTTTAAGGGGGAGAATGGTTTTTGGTGTGTTGAAAATGAACGAGGGTGGGTTTAATATATAGGCAATTTATGCAAGGAATTTGCGACGTATTTGGGTCGAAATAATTAGGTAGGCATAAAATTAAAAATGTGTGTTAGGGACGAATTTGCGACGAAACAAATTTGCATCGAATATGCGACGAAATAGCATCGGTATTGCGACGTAATTTTTCGTCGCAAATAATTAGGTAGTATTCGTCGCAAATTCGTTGCAAATCTTTAACTTTTTAAGTTGGATGCAACTTCGACGCAATTATTGCAACGAATTTGCGTCGAAAAGACGATACGTAGTTAATTAGATGCAATTTCGTCGCAAACTTAGGTGGAATTTGCGACGAAATAGTTTGTCCCAAAGTTGCGACGAAGTTGGGACGAATGACGGTTTACTTGCTATTTCGTCGCAAAGACGTGGCTTTTTTTGCGACGGAAAATTTCGACGCAAATATTTGTTGCAAAAGCTCTGTTTTCTTGTAGTGCATGTAGATTAGGAATTGTTAAATCATATCACCATACCCTAAACCCTAAACCCCAAATATACCCTAAATCTGTCTTCGACGGATCTGGGTCCTTCGACACGTGTCAGTTGACTGCCCAATAGAAACACATGTAAGGAATATACGGTATATTCCCATATCGTTTTTCCGACGGACTTTGGTTTTTTCAAGGCTGCGGGAAGATTGACTGCCTAAATGAATTATTTTTTGGAATCTGACGGATATGGCCGTCGGAAATCGATATATATCGAGAAACCTCTTGGTTTCTTTTCATTTCTCTCTTACTCTCTCTCTCTTCCGACGATTTTCTCTCGCTTCTCTCTCCCTTTTCTTGCGATTTCTTCACAAAAACACATCTCAATCCCCAATTCTTCATTCCTCTATGGATCCAAACATGTAAGTCTCTCAAATCCCTTTTGTCTATTAAATTTCTTTGTTATCTATTGTTGTTTTGGATTTAGGATGATATTTAGTATAAATTTATGTTTTAGGTGGTTAGAAAATAGGATTGCAATGAGATTGGTAGTTGTTAGGTTTGTTAAATGTGTTTTTGTGAGATGAAAAACGGTTTTACAATTTTTTTGATTTATAAAAAAACGTTTTTGTAATTTTCGAAATCTTAAAAACGTTTAACAAAATATTTGAAATTTAGAAACGTTATTTTCGGAATTATCTACCAATTGAAAACGTTTTTCTAATTTTTATAAGATTATAAATGTTTTTTTTTAAATTATCTAGCTATTAAAAACGTTTTAATAATTTTTATAAAACGTTTTGTATAATTTAAAACATTTTTTTTATTTTTCAGTATTTTTTTTGCAAATTATGAATTTTTTTGAGCGGATACTCCACAACATGTTGGAAAAACCGTATGAGAAGTACCCGGACATGCAGACCGACGAGAAGGACCAGAAGACGAATAAGCTCTCCAAATAAGCCGACCGACGAGAAGGACCAGAAGAACTTTCGCGGTAATTATTTTTTTGATTTTTCTTCTTTTTAGTTTTTTAATTTTGAAAACTAACATTATGTAATTTTTTTTTGTAGCAAGAGTTCACTTAAGAGCATACTATGACGCGGAAAGTGCTTAACACTTTCGATTGGTATATCTCGCGCTTCAGTACTCGAAGCACATGTACGAGTGGAAGCAGAATTCGGTGCAGAACAAAGACAAGCCGAAGGACCTTGAGTACAACGTATGGAAGGGCTTCTGCGAGTATTGGAGTCGGCCGAGGACGAATAAGCTCTCCAAAAAAAACTCGAAGAACCAGAAGAGTGACCGAGACGGAAAGGGGATATACATTCACAACGGGGGTGCAAAGACGGTCGAACGCGAAGTGATGGAAATGGTAAGTTTAATTTACCTATTTAATTACTCATTTCATTTTTTATTATTATTTTACTTAACAAAATTTCATAGGCGAAAGAAGACGATGCCCGTCCCGATTACCTTAAAGTGATGGAGAAGAGGAACACAAACAAAAAACTGGTGTGATCCAGGACTTAGGGGTGCGTGAGGTTGTTGAGAACAGCAAGAAGAAGAAGCTGGAACGTGTGGCTCCAATGTCGCAGCTCACTCTAGATGGATCACCTTCCTCAAACGAGTTACCCCGGGAAGAGATCAGTGACATTGTTCTCGCTGTAAGTTTTGATTTCTTTTCATTACTTTTTTTTTATTTCGTAATTTCATTACTAATTTTTATAATCTTTCGTAGGAAACTCGACAAGTCAAGGGTCGATTATGTGGGTTAGGCGGACTTCCGACCCAAGAATCTTCTTTTTCGGTTCCTCGGTATGCTTCGGAGTACAAGGATGAAATCGAGAGGCTCAGTCAAACAGTGAAAGACCGTGAGGCGAAGGTCGCGGAGTTGGAGTTCGCACACGGGGAGTTGGAGTCCGCACACAACTAAACCCGTAAAGAACTCACCGACATGAAGACGACCATGAAGAACGCCTTCCCCATCTCTTTCCCAACCAAATTTTCTATGTTTTTTTTTTATGACATTTTATGTTAAGGGATTTTTTTAAACTAATGAATTTTTAATTAAGAAATTTTAATTTTTACAAATACTTTTAATTAATTTATATAATTAAAAATTGATTAAATTAATTAATTATTAAATAAAATTCAAAAAAAAAAACCAAATTATTGATTTCCGTCGGAAATAGTCTGTCGGAAGACAATCCGTTAGAAATATTTCCGAGTGATTTTCGACGGATGTTCGAAAGATTATTCCGACAAAACTCCGTCGGAAACAAGGCCCATCGGAATTACGTCGGAAATATTAACGACGGCTTTCCGACAACGTTCCGACGCATAGTTCCGATCAAACATCCGTCGGAAATCCGTCGGAACTACGGCCATCGGTAATCCGCCGGAACTACGGCCATCGATAATCCATCGGAAATATTCCGACCAGTTTCCGACGACTGTTGCCCGTTGGAACATTCCGACGGATTTCCGACCAAAATCAATTTTCGACGAGTTGTAACCGACGGAATTTTTCCCGTCGGAAAACGCTTGTTCTCTTGTTGTGGGGCTGGAATTGATAGGTAACATCCCCAATGGATTTCTGAATGCTCTCATTATCCAAAATTTTATGAAACAACTCGTTAAGTGCCTCCTTAAGGTGATTAGCTCGAGCTCTTGTTACTGGTCCAACGGGTACAAGCAATGCAACCTCTTCATGTTCCTTGCTCCTCATGATGATCACATCAAAGAGGGGCAGAACGATTGGGCTTATTCGATGCATGTGGTGGTGTTCGACATCGTGTGAAACCTGGCATTCGATACAATTTCGAATTCAGATTGTTTATAGGGATTTAAATTTTGATAATTTTGAAGATGATGATATTCAATTTCTGATTCAAAGTTCCAGATTTGTATTTTGTTTCTTCTATGTTCTTCTTGATTTTTGAATTTGATAGTTGCATAATTTAGTCATTTAGTGCATTCAATTTTGATAATATTTGCATCTTTCACTTGCATTTTCTTAGCTTTCTAAGGTTTTGCATCCACATTTTAAGTCCATTGCATTCTAGATGAGTCCAAGAGAGTCTTTGTACATATCATAACATTTAGGTGCATTTGGAGCTTGTGGAGGCTATTTGGAACTTGGGAGAAGACCTTGGACAAAGAAGAAGTGACTTAGAACAAGGAAGATGACCAAGAGAAGAACAAGAATGCCAACTAGATGATATTGGGGTGGTGCATCGGCCTGAAGCACCCTGATAAGGACCCAAGGGAATCCATCGCCTCACCAGGAAGATTATCAGGTTGTTGCATCGGCCGGATGCATGCCGATGCGTTCTCCCTGTCCCTCGGCTAAACCTCATCGGGATGGCGTATCGAGGAGAGACACACCGATGCAAGTCCACCAGATTTCCCACCAGGGAATTTATCGGTTTGTTGCATCGGCCGGATGCATACCGATGCGGTCTCCCCAACCCTTGGCTAAACCATATCGGTTTGGTGCATCGGCCTTGTACAAACCGATACCAGCTGCGCAGACCCAAACCCACCGGGTCAAAACCCAGTGTGTTCCAGGTTGACCCGGTTTGACCCAATATCTTATAAATAGCCAAATACCTAATTTTATTAAAAGTCTTTTTTTATCTCTTTTTCCCTTGGGAAACTTGATGCTTTTAATATTTTGAAACATTTGTAAGAGATATCTTAAGGTTTTTATAAAAGATCTTTAGTTTATCTTCTTATTCTATCTTTAATTATTCACTAATCATGTTTATTAACACTTCTCTAATGGGATTTGTTGGTTCTATTATAATTAATGAGTAGATCCTTTAGGATCCTTGGGATGAGGTAGATTAGAGTGATGATTAGAGTAGATCCATGATGTTAGGGTTTAGTTTAGATAAGATCATTTCTTATTAAGTGAGTTTAATGCTAGATCTTCCATGATTGGGTTGATTTAGAACCTAAGGAATTTCTCACGCGGAAGGTGTTCGATGAAATTCTCCAAATAATTTTTTAAAAGATTTACTTGCTTAGCCTATGGAAATAGATGAATAAGAAGTTTATTGGTTATATGATCTTGAGATTAATGCTTGTTGATTGCTTAATTACAAATGGGAATTTGTTCTTAATTAGGTAATTAACAAAGTGATTAGTGCCATGGAAGTGGATTAGTCTTAATTAGTGATCTAAACCAAATGATAAGCATTGTTTGAATAACTGGCATCATGGATTAGCTCTACAACCACCCTAAATCTATAACATCATCCTTGGATTCGCTTGCTTTATCTTGTTTAATCGTTTTAAGCTTTCTAGTGTACTTTCCCGCTTTGATTAAGTTTGAAACTTGTTAGTCTCTTAATCACTTTTGTTCTTTGCTTAATTATTTCTTGTCTTGTATTTAATTTGATTAAGATCATTAGAAAACTTTTATTCGATTAGCTTAGATTAAAGAGTGTCTCGTATTCTCGGTGTGTTACTCTAGAGCCTCCTCGGATTGATCCCTAAATGCTACAATGACCGAGCATTTGGGTAATTGATTAAGGATCAAATTATCCATTTATCAATTTGGCGCCGTTGCCGGGGAGGTTTAGCAAAAGCCATCGAGATAATCCATCTACCTTGTTTACTCTTCTCTCTCTAGGTGTATATGAACTTGAACTTGCGAAGTCGAGGGCAAACAAACTTGGTTGAACCGATTGACAACATCCACCTATTGGAAAGAGGAATTGGTAGAGCAAAGCGTGAAAAAGAGTTGTGCATTTGAAGCGATTAGGGATGAACAACATTCAAGAACCGCCGGTTGGGAACCAAGATCACGTTGTGAATGAGGTTGCTAAAGGGCTTGAAGCTAACCAAGCTAATCAAGGTGCAAGAGCACCAAACCATCCACCAAGAGCACTGATGTGTGCGGGATTGAACTAACAAGTTTTACCATTTTAGCTAGGCTGCAAGTGCACAGCAAACGCAGTAGTATTTAGGGATCCAATCCACATGGATTGAACGTTGTTGATTTCTATTGACTTCTAAGTTGTGTCTAGACCTAATCGATTTTTATGGATTTTGTTTGTCACGATTTGTAGTTAGGAAATAAAACTAAATTAAGCAATGCAATAAAACAGTAGGTAACCAAGCGAATAATTAAAACGAGCTTGTAAACTATTAAATGAAGTGTTGGGCAATCAGAATTTGTCTAGGGTTCATGGCCGATTTTCATAAAGTATTTGCTAGGATTTCTAAAGCGACTTTTTATCGTCTATTGGTTCTTGAACTTGGAACACGAATACTGTATGTAGCCTACTTTTGTACATCATACACACCTATAACTTAAGTACTCGACCAGTAGCTTTCGTCTCCGGCCGCGCCAAAAGTTATGATGAACAAGCAAGGTCGTTAACGCTCACAATCTATGCCGCAAGTATACTTACGTATCTTGAAGCGGAATTGCTCGTCTACCCTAGGTCAAGCATATAGATCCAGTCCTTTCGTATTTCTAAAAATACCTAAGTTCAATTGCAAGGTGATCAATCAAGTAAAAACACATTAATAAAAAGGATAGAACGAAGAACCCTAATCGGTATCCTATTCTAAAAACCTAATGAATAATCGAACCATGAGAGCCCTTTCGAAACCCTATACCCAACAAGAGAACTACTCAGCCATAGCTGAGATAAACATAATCAATAATTGAAAAGAAAAGAGTAAGAAAAATTGATGAAGAAAGGCTTCTCTATCGAAGAACACGAGTCGAGAATCCTTTGCTCCAAACCGAAGAACAAGAGTAAAAGTTTCTGGAAAATTTGTCTCTGCCTAAAAGAGTGAAAGAGATATTGTCTAAGAGACCTAAAAACAAGTATTTATAGTCTTCACTTCATTGTAGACGTTTAGGGTTTCACTTGAAAAGACGGAATTGGCCTCGGGGAAGAAAACCGGCTTGTTTTGGTCGAACAGGGAGTGGCCGCGGGTGTGTGGTCTCGACCCGCGGCGAGATCGTCGGTTGGCCGCGGGCAGTGCCCCCCTGGCCGCGGCGGATCGTCGGTTGGCCGCGGGTGCAGCTCCTCTGCCCGCAGTGGCTCTCGTTTCAAGGCAGCTTCATCTGCCTTCGGTGCTTCGGGTATATGTGAAGAGCCAACCATTGGAATGTCTCCAAACAAACTGCATTTGAAAGCTGGTTGTGTCTTCTTTTTTGTCCAAATATGGGGATGATCGGACGGTGAGAAGGTCTTCTTTGACTGCAAGAATTCTGACGGTCAAACTTTATCCAGAAACGTACTTTTGTTCCGAAATGCACTTTTTTATCCCAAGTTACCTGAAATGTCTTTCAAAACTCTAAAACATGGAAATCACTTGAAGACCATTGAAAATAGAGTTAAAACAGTTGCAAAATATATTAAAGCGATCCATAAAAATGGTCAAAAACCGGTATTATCAACTCCCCCAGGCTTAGATCTTTGTTTGTCCTTAAACAAAACAAAAATCTAACCTCGGAAAGAAGTTTTCGAAAACGTTGGAACTAACAAAAATCTCAGTGGACCGTCCTTCTAAACCATAACCAACGTAATGCATCAATCGGACTTAGTCTAGAAAATTCTCACTAAAGTACTACAACGCTAGTCTACGGTATCCGTCATTCGAAAATCTAACCAATTACACCCTAACTTTCAGTCAATTAGCTCTTAACATTCATTAAGGGTTGCGTGATTCTTATCAAAAATACTAACCAAGGCAATCGATCCTAGGCATTAAGGGCTTTTTAGAGGTGAGGTTAGAAGTGTTTCGGGTTACCGTATTTCCGCCGGAGGATGCTAGATATTATGGAAAACAGCAAGAGGGGATGGAGCTGTTGATATCCACAGTTTCCAGTCACTTCCTACTCGCATAAGTGTAGTTGCGCATTTTTTTCTTCTCCGGGAATTTTCTGCCTTTGACAGAACTTTTCTGCCACTCCCCCAGACATAGATTTTTCTTCGGGAAATGATTCGAATGGCTTCTTACTCCTCATTTACAAAACATGGTTGTCTTGGTATAAAAATATCGACTACCTAAGACTCTTAAGCTTTTGTTTCCTTTCCTTTCAATTATTATTATTATTTTTTAATTGAAAGGGGAAACGCCTTTAAACGGGAGTCTTAGGGAGGACGAAAATTACCAATGACCGAATCCATCTCGTCTTCTGTCTTCTCGAGTGACTCAAAACTGTGTCGTCCCTCTCTGGTTTTTTTGCACATATCTGCACATAAGACAACAAGAGAAGCAAGCATGAGGTTCGAAAATGATGGTTAAGGTTCGGGGTGTGGTACCAGCTAAAGATGAACTGGCCATCTAGGACAACAAAGAGTGGTAAAAAAGGAAAAAATGTCGTAGATGTATGATTCGTTGTCTCGCCTAAAACTTTTGATAAGAAAATTAAATTTAGATTAAGTTCAAATAGAGTGAGCTAGTATATCCTGCCAGAAAGAATCTCTATGGGTCAAAATCCTTTGGGGATGTTGCATTGCAAGCACTCTAGTTACCGCCTAGTCAAGTACCAAATCACAAAAGAGCTGACACGAGGAGATAGCATAGAAGCACACATGTCGAAATCATCATAGATTTTGTGTCAATGTTCTTGAAAAATACTTAATAAAAAGAGAAAAAGATTACACGAAAATATTAAAATTAAAGCGAAAAATAAGATAAAAAGATTCAAGGAAAAAAAATAGATTAGTAACGGATAAGCATCCTCCCCCAGACTTAAATCACACTGTCCTCAGTGTGAAAAATTTGGCGAAATGATGAAAAAAACATTAAAATAAAATAGCAAATAAAGAAAAGAGTTCGAAAATAAAAATAAAAATAAAAAGATAAAGGGAAGAAGATCGATTGAACCGTGGTGGTGATGTGATGGAGCGCGGGGGCTATACGTCACGTGAGCCATCTATCTCGGAATCGAATAGGTTCCCCTCGAACTGGTGGTTCTCATCAAGAAATTGTACCAGACGTGATGATGCTTCCAAAATGTACCAGACGTACCATACGTGATGATGGTGGATCTCATCAAGAAATTGAATAGGTTCCCACCAAGAAAATGTACCAGACGTGATGATGCTTCCAAAAGCGGTGGTAGATTCCTCGGGTCTCGTGGCGGGCGCTTGATATTCTCATATTTTACTCGTTTTAGCATGCATTCTACTTAGCGTTTTGAGTCACATGCATGCATAATCATTGTTTTCCTTAGTGTTTTGGTCTAAATTAGAGTCTAGCTAGGTTTCATTAAGTCCTAGTGAGTCTTGCATCATTTGGAGTGTTTTATAGGTGCTTGGAGTCATTTTGGAGAAGTTTGGAGTTATGGAGCATAAGAGAAGGAAGGGGTCATCCGAACCGTCCAAAAGAACCTGCCGAACAAAGGCTCTCTGATATGATTTAGCTTCGGAAGTGTTCATGAAAGTTGTAGAGGAATGAGTAATCTTTCTACCGGATTTTGAATCAAGTCATTCGGACCAGTGGTTTGGAAGATATGGCCTTTTTACTGAAGCCATGCCCGACTAGCCGCGAAGATGTCGAACAATACCGACCGGCATTGGGTCGGTACCATGGGTCGGTATTGCTCCAGAGACTTATACCGATCAGAAGCACTTCTCAACACCGACCCAGATCTGCTCGGCATGAAGGATCAGGAAGATTTGTACCGACCCATCCTGGGTCGGCACAAACCAAGCGGCACAAACACGGCAGTGCAGACCAACCTATTTGTATCGGCAAAACGAAGTGGATACAGTCCGATTTAGCCTCGACTGTCTTCATGGAAATTGTCGAGGAATGAGTTAGCTTGCCAGAGCAGTTGGAATGAGGGCATTTGGATAAGCGGTTCAAGAGATATCGCGAGTTTACCGAAGGTGTATCCGTCTGGCCGCGAGACCAACGCCGACCAGCATTGGATCGACACAAGAAAGATTAGTACCGACCTGTTCTGGACCGGTACTAACTGGTCGGTACAAAGGCAAAGATTAGTACCGACCTGTCCTAGCTCGGTACACTTGGTCGGTACAAATCCACTTCCAAATCCGTCCCATGAAGCCAGCCGAAGTGTCTTGAAGATCCGGCAGAACGAAGGAGTTAAAGTCCGATTCAGCCTCAATGATCTTCATGAAAGCTGTAGCCAGATGAGTTAGCTTGCCACAGGAGTTGGAATCAGGTCATTCGGACATGTATTCGAGGAGATATCGTGAGTTTACCGAAGGTGTATCCGTCTGGCCGCGAGACCAACGCCGACCAGCATTGGATCGACACAAGAAAGATTAGTACCGACCTGTTCTGGACCGGTACTAACTGGTCGGTACAAAGGCAAAGATTAGTACCGACCTGTCCTAGCTCGGTACACTTGGTCGGTACAAATCCACTTCCAAATCCGTCCCATGAAGCCAGCCGAAGTGTCTTGAAGATCCGGCAGAACGAAGGAGTTAAAGTCCGATTCAGCCTCAATGATCTTCATGAAAGCTGTAGCCAGATGAGTTAGCTTGCCACAGGAGTTGGAATCAGGTCATTCGGACATGTATTCGAGGAGATATCGTGAGTTTACCGAAGGTGTATCCGTCTGGCCGCGAGACCAACGCCGACCAGCATTGGATCGACACAAGAAAGATTAGTACCGACCTGTTCTGGACCGGTACTAACTGATCGGTACAAAGGCAAAGATTAGTACCGACCTGTCCTAGCTCGGTACACTTGGTCGGTACTAATCCACTCCCAAATCCATCCCCATGAAGCCAGTCAAAGTGTCTTAAAGATCCGGCAGAACGAAGCGGTTACAGTCAGATTCAGCGTCAATGATCTTCATGAAAGATGTAGATTATTGAGTCATCTGACTTCTGGAGGTGGTTTCATGTCATTCTGATCCGTGGTTAGAAAGATACATCATATTTATCAGAGACATGTCTGTCTGGCGTCCAAACGAGTGCTGCTCCCAATACGACTTCTGGAAGATCAACCCAGACGAAGGGTTTCCAATCCGATTCAGCTTCTACGTTCTTCATGAAAGTCGTAGATATATGAGTTAGCTGTCGCCTGCAGGTGGTTTCAGGTCATTTGGATAAGCGGTTCAAGAGATATGGCGATTTTACCAAGTGTATGTAGACCAGTACCGACCGACTCCCGTGCGGCACACTCCGACCGGTATGACACCAGGGACTTGTGCCGATCCACTGTACCGACCCAGGACTGGTCGGTACAGACCACCAGAACCAGCAAAAACCCAGATTTGACCGGGTCAATACCCGGTTTGTTCCGGGTTGACCCGGTTCACCCCTTTTTCTATAAATACTCTTGAAACCTATTTTTCATGCTAAGCTTTCTTCTTTCTAGAGTTGGGTTTTATCCCAAACTCTTCTTATGATTTTGGAGGGATTTTGATTGTTCTTCATACAAATGCCACTCTAGAGAAGATTTCTTCAACTCTATCTTTTATTTATGCAATTTATTTATCTTTATTTCTTTTTCTCTTTTGTTCTTCATGTTTAGACTTTAGGGTTTTTTGTTGGATTATGGATGGCTTGATTTTGATGATTTGATGATTGATTTGTGTTGCTTATGTTCTTAATCATTGCTTTCCTTTCTTTCTAAGTGATCTTAATGCTAGATTGGGCTTGAGAGAGTCAATCTAGATCTTTGGGAATTTCACACCCACAAGGTGTTTGATGAAATTCCCCAAAGAACTTAGAAAGAGATAAACATTCTTAACCTATGAGAGTAGTTGCTTAAGGTGTTTATTGGTTGATTTGAATATTGATCTTAATGCTTGCTAATCATTTCATCACAAATGAGAGTTTGATCTTGATTTAGTGATTAGCAAAGTGATTAGTGCCTTGAGAGAGGATTAGTCATAATTAGTGATCTTAACCTAAGGAATAGCATTGATTGTGCGTATTAGCATCGTTAGTCAATTGTCTTGATGATTAGATGATGACGATTTAGGTTACATCTTGTTAGATCCTTCACTTAGGTTGATCTTAAAGCTAGTTTTGGATTGAGAGATCAAAACTAGAGCTTAGGCGTTTCACGCCCGAGAGGTGTTCGATGAAATGCTTGAACCAAACCTTTTGTGAGCCTTTCATGCCTAGCCAATGAGAGTTGATGTCTAGGGTGATTAGTGAACTAAGTGGAATTGGAGATTAAAGCTTGTTAATCATCTTATCACAAACGAGAGTTTGTTCTTGATTTGGTGATTAACAAAGTGATTAGTGCCACGAGAGTGGATTAGTCATAATTGTGAATTCCATGTTCTAGGATAGTGTTTAATTCAATCTAAATCATCATTGTTTGTTCATTAATCATCTTCTTGATAGTTAATTCATTTTCCAACACTTCTAGCCTTTGTTTTCTTTCTTGCATTTTACATTCTTTGTTCAAAAATATAAAAAACCCAAAACATTTGCTCTAGCTTAGGAAGGTTCATGTATTCTTAGTGCATTGATCTTAACCCCTATGGATTGACACCTCTTATGCTACAATGATAAGCATAGAGGAATTGATATGAACATAATAAAAAAAAATATTTATCAGCGCTTCGTGTTTCTCCTTCACCAAATTCTTCGCAATGATACGCGAATCAAGCATAGCGTGGGTTCGCGGTGAATGGCAATTGAAGAGTAATGAGCTCGCCTTTGCGGAAACTCGCCACATTTGCTCGTGAAAAGATGGGGTGCGCCAAGAGCTTGTGTACGAAGCGAACAACGGGATGCATGAGTAAGGAAGCTTTAGATCTTCCGTTGTCGTAGACGCCTTGTCCCATTGTGCACCACAAGTCTCTATCGGGATCCTCCTCAGGGTTAATCTCATCGAGATATTGAAGTTTCAAAGCTACACAAAGTTCCGGAATGGTTAGCGAATAAGAATATCCACGTATGGTAAAAGTAAGTGTACCGTCTCTCGCTCTTGGATTAGAGCGTCTCTTGTAGCAGATGGTGACGGTTGTTAGGAATTACTTGGTGATATCATCGTAGGTGGGGAGATTTAGCTCCATGAAAGGTCGAAGGTTAAGCATGTCGAGATACCAAATCACGTCTTCTCTAATCCCGAGCGCTTCGAGAGTCGAGTAATCTATACGAGGTGGTGATTTGATCTCCATTCTTTTGAGCTTCTCAAGGTAGTCGATATTCAGGTCCATAGGCAGCCCAACATATCGTACCTTTGGTCTTGGTTCCGGAGGTGGCGTTGGTTTGCGAGGAGGAGACGGTGTCGGGTCACGTGGAGGGAGTGTAGCGCGAGCTCGAGTTCGAGGTTGTCGTTTGCTCATCACGTACTCAGCGAGATTAGTTTCATCCTCCAAACTAGTTGTATCCGATCCGCTACGATTCTCCTCGGCACGCCTAGAAATTGATCTCCGGGATGATTCTCCTACGTATCCGCTCTTCTTAGAGCGTGTTATTCGAGATCTCACATGGTCCATGTTCCTACAAAATAGAAAAACATCTCGGCAAAAATATGAATACGGTTTTGATTGAAAAGTTTCAATGCGCGAAGATAGTAACGAGTATCAAGAGACATATTCAATCTACAAACGAGCAACATCAAACGTAAATCTAGCAAATCGAGATGCCAATGACTAATTTCGGGTTTGTGACGTACTTTGCATAAAAAAAATTCTAAAACAAAATTCTTAAACTCATTCTTATGCAAATTTAATAGATTACCGTATTTTAATCATCAACTAAACAAGACTTGGCCAAATTAATCAAAGTTACTCTCCAAATTCGTTTTTAATTAAGCTCAAAAATTTCAAATTCCAAAAATCTCAAATCCATAATAATTAAGTGCTAAAATTGAAATCTAATCATTCTAGAAGTTCAATTTAGAGTTCTCTAACAATTTTTAGCCATCATAGACATAAATCTAGTTAAATTAAGAAAACATAGGGTTTGGCTTATATGAAAAAGTAGAGGTTTAGGATCATACCTTGTTGGAGAAGATGAGATAGTTGTGGAATTGAAATCTCATTTGAAAAAGAGTGAGATAGGACCAAAGAATTTTTGTAAAAGCTTGAGAAATGAAAAAGTTGTTCTTGCTCAAAATCTCCAAGTCTCTTGGAAGAGAAGAAGAAAGAGAGCTTAAATCTAGAAATACTCTTTTTGGTCTTTAAAAAGTTGTTTTATGCAAAAAGAAGTTTTCTGTTTTTCAAAAAAAAATTTGGGACTTACCTTAGCGGGACACAAAAATTAAACCGATTTTGGTTTAATTTAAGGTCAGGAATACTTTCGGGATTACATGGTTAATTAAGGATTGGAATGGTTCGGGAGTGGTTGGGATTGGTTTGTGGTCAAGCTGGCCGCGGGTCGAGCACACGCGACCGCGGCCGATCCCCCTTTCGCCGCGGGACCAGGCAATGAAGGCACGGTCGAATGCTCATTCGCCGCGGGTCGAGCTCCTCTGACCGCGGCCGAATGGCTTTCTTCTCGGGTCATTTTCTCCTTCGTTCCTTGGGCGTTTCGCCATCCGTTTCGGGTGGCTTCTTCATTTTGTTTGTGTTTTCTGGTTGTTATTAATGTTTTTGGATTTTTGGGTTTTTATATAAAGCCTGAAATACTAAAAGGAAAAACGTTAATAGAAAAAGAACGGTAAAATAAAAGAAAGAAAAACGTTCCAAATGGGTTGCCTCCCATCTAGCGCTTTTGGTTAAAGTCGTTAGCTCGAATTTTTTGTGAGACTAGGCGTGATCAGTAGATGTCCCGGGAACAAACGTTCCTTGGGTGTTATCGAGTTTGGGATGTGGTTCGCCTATCTTTGGTATCACCTTCTTCTTTCCGCGTTTTCTTGGAAACTTTGCGTTTTGGAGAGCTTGTCTCGTTTTTTCCGATCATCCCTTCCACTCGTTCTTCTTTGGCATCTCTTAAGTCGGGTGAAATGGTGATCCTGATTTTTGCAAATGGTTTAGAAACGAATGGTTGTGTTACCTTTGGAGTCCTTGTCTTAGTCGACTCATCTTTCTCTCTTCCTTTAGGGAGAATCGACTTTTTCTTCTTGTGCTTGTCCTTTGGAATTTGAATTCCGTCTAGGACAGTTGGATACAACTTCCTTCGGTCCACATTCAAGAAAGCAACATGATGGTTGGCGTGATCGAGGATGGCGCCAACGGTAGGTAAGAACTGTCGACCAAAAATCAATGGTCTATTCTCGTCTCGATCCATTTCGAGTACTTGAAAATCAGCGGGAACAATCTTCTTCTCAATAAGTAGTTGAAGATCGTGGATCACTCCTTCGGGCTTCTTTTGGGATGAATCTCCAAAAATTACGCTCAGGGTAGATGGTGTGAGAGTTTTTATACCAAGCTTCTCGGCAAACGTCTTTGACATGATGTTGACGTTGGCTCCGGAATCACATAGACAATCTACAAAATTTATCCCGGAAATCGAGCAAGAGAAATAAAAACGTCCCGGATCATCGGCTTTTCTTAGCCTTCGAAACGGAATTTGTTTTGCTACCTCAAATGGTGGTTCTCGGGTCGTCTTGGATTTGGTATTGACTCGTTCATAGAGTGGGACGAATTTTGAAGCTTCTCCATGCGTTGTCTCATCGTTGACATCCTTTTTGAGTAC
This sequence comes from Eutrema heterophyllum, assembly GCA_002933915.1. Taxonomy (NCBI): domain Eukaryota; kingdom Viridiplantae; phylum Streptophyta; class Magnoliopsida; order Brassicales; family Brassicaceae; genus Eutrema; species Eutrema heterophyllum. The sequence goes on along the minus strand of PKMM01026163.1, from coordinate 353,081 downwards.
AGTGGAAATCACATTGCAAAATCTCTCAGGGTTATCTTCTACTCTTCCGGGTAAAGTTCCGTTCGGTCTCTTAGTGGAGTTTGCGGTTTGAGAGACTTGCATATCCAACTTCTTGACATGGGTCGAAAGAGATTCGGAATTCCCATTTAAGTCATTATACATACAATCGACTTTGACGTTAAAATCTTCGCCGTCTTCTCATTGCTTTGAGGGAGTAGTTGAATTGATTGCTCAAACTTCGCTATTTGGGCAGCAAGTTGAGTGTTAGACATACCTTGTTTCTGCGTGTTTGAGTTGTAGTAAGGAGCGGCTTGAGCGTTGAAAGGCGGTTTGGTTTGAAGTTCCCATTCCCGCCATAGTTCCCGTTTTGGAACCGGTTTTGGAATGGTTTGGATTGTTGAGGGAAGAGCTGATCTTGAGAGTTCTCTACGTTCGCATTACGATACGAGAGATTGTTGAAGTTGGCGTTTCGGAAGTTGGCGTTTCGGAAGTTGTTGTTGAAACCATTGTTGACGCGGTTTTGGTAGGAACTTTGTGCTCCGATGTAGTTAACTTCTTCTTCTTGGAAATACGAACCGTTGTTGTCGGGTTCATAGTATGTGTCATTCTCGGCTCTAACAGTAGCTTCGCAAGCGTGCACTTGGCGATTTGGTTCTTGAGAATTTGATTCATCATACTCTTTAGCTCGGCTATCTCCTTGGATTCCGATATATTCGATCTAGTTGATCTATCATAGTCGGGAGAATTGTTGCTATTAGACATGGCAAGATTCTCGATGAGAGCTCTTCCTTGGTTGATGGCCTTTGTTAAAAAGTCTCCATTGCTAGTCGTGTCGAGATAAAGTTGATCTTTCGATAATAATCCTCGGTAGAAAGTGTTGAGCAAATTCGGACCGGAAAAACCGTGATGAGGGCAATCTCTCTCATACTCTTTGAAACGTTCTCACGCTTCATGGAAAGATTCCACTGTTTGTTGGTGAAAACTTTGGATTTTGTTTCTCAACAAGTTTGACCTCGACTTGGTGTAGAAATGGCTTAGTAAGGCGGATTCGCACTCTTCCCAATTAGTGATAGATCATGCGGGCAAAGATTTCAACCAACAGTGAGCTTTATCGGCTAAAGAAAAAGGAAAAAGCTTACACTTTAAGTAATCAGCGGGAACTTGGTTTGTTCTCGTCGTTCCGCATATCTCCTTGAACAACACGAGGTGCTCCATCGGATGCTCGGTAGCAACTCCATACAATTGGTTTTGCTTTATCAAGCGATGATTTGAGGTTTGATCTCAAAATCGTTTCTATGAGGTAGAGGAAGTTGTATGGCAGCTCGGTTTGGAAGTGTTGATACAGTGCATCAAAATCAGCAATGGTGCGGTTATGCGCTTGTCTCCTCGAAGGATTAGCGGGTAAGACAGGACGGTTGGTGTTCTCGCCATTAGGATGAATCGATGGATTGACTTGAGCATCGTTCCTCGGTGCATCACGATTGACAGGAAGTTGTCGTCTCGGATTTTCAGCATTTCGGTTTTCATTTTCTTCGGGATCGAGTTGTGGCTGGTCGTGTGCACCATTGACAGCCTCTCGGTCATCTTCGTGATCCGAAGCATCACGATAATCATCGTGATCAAGGTGATCACGGTTTAGTTAATCTTCCGAACGGTCGTTTTCGACAATCCTTAGCGTTCTTTTGAGTCTCCGGAGTTCTCTCTCGTGTCTGTCGATATCGTCTAGTTGTGGTACGGTTTCTCTAGGAGTTCTCCTAGTGTTCATGCACCTAAGTACAAAAGACAAAGATAAAGGAGAATGTCAAAAGAGCAATAAAGAGCTTGAAGATCAAAGTTGTCTCCTCGAAGGATTAGTGGGTAAGACAGCACGGTTGGTGTTCTCGCCATTAGGATGAATCGGTGGATTGACTTGAGCATCGTTCCTCGGTGCATCACGATCGACGAGAAGTTGTCGTCTCGGATTTTCAGCAATATCAAATCCCCGACAACGGCGCCAAAAACTTGATGTGTGCGGGATTGAACTAACAAGTTTTATCCTTTTAGCTAGGCTGCAAGTGCACAACAAACGCATTAGTATTTAGGGATCGAATCCACAAGGATTGAACGTTGTCGATTTCTATTGATTTCTAAGTTGTGTCTATTCCTAATCGATCTTTATGGGTTTTGTTTCTCACGATTTGTAGCTAGGAAATAAAACTAAATTAAGAAATGAAATAAAACAGTAGGTAAGCAAGCGAATAATTAAAACGAGGTTGTAAACTATTAAACGAAGTGTTGGGCAATCGGGAATTCTCTAGGGTTCATGGCCAATTTTCAAAAAGAATTTAATAGGATTTCTAAAGCGACCTTTTGTCGTCTATTGGTTCTTGAACTTGGAACACGAATATTGTATGTAGCCTACTTTCGTACATCCTACACACCGATAACTTAAGTACTCGATCGGTAGCTTTCGTCTCCGGCCGCGCAAAAAGTTATGATGAACAAGCAAGTTCGTTAACGCTCACAATCCAGGCCGCAAGTATACTTACGTATCTTAAAGCGGAATTGCTCGTCTACCCTAGGTCAAGCATATAGATCCAATAATTTCGTTGTTCTTAAAATACCTAAGTTCAATTGTAAGGTGATCAATCAAGCAAAAACGCACTAATAAAAAGGATAGAACGAAGAACCCTAATCGATATCATAGTTTAAAAACCTAATGAATAATCGAACCATGAGAGCCCTTTCAAAACCCTATACCCAACAAGAGAACTACTCAGCCATAGATGAGATAAACATAATCAATAATTGAAAATAAAATAGTAAGAAAAAGGGATGAAGAAAGGCTTCTCTATCGAAGAACACGAGTCGAGAATCCTTTGCTCCAAACCGAAGAACAAGAGTAAAAGTTGCTGGAAATTTCATCTCTGCCTAAAAGCGTGAAAGTGATATTGTCTAAGAGACCTAAAAACAAGTATTTATAATCTTCACTTCATTGTAGACGTTTAGGGTTTCACTTGAAAAAACGGAATTGGCCTCGGGGAAGAAAACAGGCTTGTATTGGTCGAACAGGGAGTGGCCGCGGGTGCATGGTCTCGACCAGCGGTGAGATGGTCTTTGGCCGCGGGCGGCGCCCTCCTAGCCACGGCAGATCGTCGGTTGGTCGCGGGTGCAGCTTCTTTGCCCGCGGTGGCTCTGGTTTCAAGGCAGCTTCATCTGCTTTCTGTGCTTTAGGTATAGGTGAAGATCTAACCATTGGAATGTCTCCAAACCAACTGCATTTGAAAGCTGATTGTATCTTCTTTTTTTTTCCAAATTTGGGGATGATCGGACGGTGAGAAGGTCTTCTTTGACTGCAAGACTTCTAACGGTCCAAGTTTATCCAAAAACGTATTTTTGTTCCGAAATGTACTCTTTTATCCCAAGTTACCTGAAATTCTTTCAAAACTCTAAAACATGGAAATCACTTGAAAACCATTGAAAACGGAGTTAAAACACGTGAAAAAGATATTAAAGCGATCCATAAAAATGGTCAAAAACTGGTGTTATCAAGCACCGAGGTTGATTGGAGCAGGTGATGCTCCCAATGCCCATGGAAATCGCGCCAGTATACATCCACCACCGGGGAAGAATAATAATTTTGAGATCAAGGCGAGTCTTATTTCCATGGTGCAAGGAAACAAGTTCCATGGTTTAGCGGTGGAGGATCCCTTGGACCACTTGGATCAATTCGATAGAATATGTGGAATGATCAAGATCAATGGAGTTTCTGAAGATGGTTTCAAGCTTTGATTGTTTCCATTGTCTCTTGGGGACAAAGCACACCAATAGGAGAAGAATCTACCTTAAGGATCCATCAGTTCTTGGGATCAATGTAAGAAAGCTTTTCTCGCCAAAATTTTCTCGACTACAAGAACGTCAAGGTTGAGAAACGAGATCTCGAGCTTCACCCAAAAGGGAAACGAGAGCTTTTGTGAAGCATGGGAACGGTTCAAGTGCTACACAACGCATTGCTGATATAGCTCAAAATGTAATACCCTAAAGTACTAACAGCTTGTCGTTGTAGCACTTAGGGGTCGAATCCACGGAGACTCAAGAATCACACAATAGATTTTGACGGTTCGAATTAAGCTAAGTGATCAATGTAATTGAAAGCAATAACGTAAATTAAACGGTTGTAAATTCAATGGAGGAAAGATAGGTTCAGGATATTTTTCAGGAAATCAGAGAATGCAGAATAACCAATTAATCAGGATTCAGGTTATGCACGGTCCTTGAACTCAAATCACTAAGCTATAATTAACCAATTGTCGTTGCGAGAATTATCTAAGTCTAAATCCCATAATCCCAAATCTCTTTGCAAATCCTAAAGATCTAAACCAGCTTTAAAGTTCAGGTTTGATATGTTCACAAAACAACTAAACCAAATCTCTTTGCGGATAGCTATTTTGCTCACCCTAGGTTCTGTCAGATTATCAATTGCACTTTCGTGCCTAATCGATTAACCTAAGATCTAAGTTCCAGATTCGTCAACCTAGAATTAGATTTGAGAACAACCTATGGTGAAGAACTAATTTAGATTATGAATCCTAACTAATCAATTACCAGCACTCAATGAAATCCTTTATGAGAAAACCCTAAACCTAAAAGTGGATCTACTCAGACATGGAGATTGAAACAAGCAACATAATTGAATAGATCATCAAATCAAATAAATAGAAGAGAGTAAAACAAGGGTTTGAAATCTTCTCTCTGGTGAACAGAGTTCCTAACTTGTCTCCCTCAAAATCTCTCTCAACAAAAACCAGAATAGAATAAAGTTTAGCCTCTAAAAGTGGCTGAAAATTATAATGCTAAAACACGTTTAGGGGCTTCTTGTAATTATTAAAGTCTTCTGGACCAAGGTGCAGTTTCTTCAAACTTCAGAAAAGTCGCGACTCGTGTTTCTCTACAGTCGGTATCGATCGATACCATAAGTGGTATCGTCGATACTCGGGCTTCAAATCGGCTGTTTAGCTACACGACCTCTGTTTTGCTCCAAAAAGCTCCAGAATGCTTCAATATCTCCAATTATGCTCCAAACGTGCCTAAACCTGAAAAGACACTAAAAGACTACAAAAACACTAGAAAGACTCTAAAAACAAGACCTATATCATGGTCAAAAATGGGTAAAAACCATGATATATCAATTTCCCACACACAGGTTCTCTGAAAAATTACTCTTGAGCACTCTATACCGATGAGTTTTGCCTATGTTTATAATGCTTCTAGACACGGCGAGCAACGAGAACTTTCTTGGAAAGGAGATTGATAAAAGGTTAGAGCTTGTTAAGAATCTTGCCCAAAACAATGGGAATTATGGTGAGGATTATGATAGAGCTTCGAGAGAATGAGGAAATGAAGGCCCTTAATGAGATTTTAGACAAGGTCTTGGAAGCCACACAAAGGCAAGTGAACTATGTAGGAGATTTCGTAGAGTATCAAGAAGAAGTTCACTTTGTGGGAGGACAAGGCGGTTACAACAAAGGCTTCAATCTCAATTACCAAAACTCTCAAAACCAAGCCTATCACCAATGACCCCAAGCTCAAGGATCAAACTTCTCGCAACAAGGGTTT
>PKMM01026163.1:286071-347188 GCA_002933915.1 Eutrema heterophyllum | reverse complement strand
CTTTAAAAGAACTCTGCTGGAAACATGTGTGTCTTCTAGTTAACTGGTCAGCCTTTGGATTTTTCATTAGTCGATCTGTAACTGATTCTGTAACAGTGGTCACTTAGAAGCAAAGTCAGAACAAAAGAGTCAAGAACACGATCATAGTCTCCAACAAATTTTGTCTCAATAAAACGACAAATTACTCAAAAACAACTGACTCTAAGAAAAATAAACACAATGTCAGCGACTACCTCCCCCAGACTTGAACAACACTGTCCCCAGTGTTATCTAGTCTAGAGTCAGTAAAAGAAACATAACAGTCGAGTTGAAACGTGAAAATCAGAGAAGTTACCGAATTGGGGTAGGGGTGTCGACCGACACACATCACTGGTATCGAGCGATACCAGGCTTAGGCCGACACAGAAACTTCTTCTCATCGTCACTGATGCATGTGGTGTCAATCGATACCAGGTGGTATCGGTCGATACCGATCATCTATAACTGATTCACGCAAAACACAAGACACAAAACATAAAACCAAAAACAAAAACAAAAACAAAAGACTTATATACAGACTTACCAGTGGGTTGCCTCCCACCAAGCGCTTGTTTAACGTCACGAGCTTGACTTTGCTCAGGTGATTAGTCAGAGCGAGGTTGGGAACTCACTCCCATGCAAGTTCTACAACTAGACACTTGCAGACTCAGAGTTCTACTCAACATGCTCTCTATAACCTCTTTTCCTTTCTCTTTCAGCTCCGGAGTAAGAATGACTCTAGCCTTGGAGAATGATTTTGAGGTTACTTTGCACTTCACCTTGTACTCAATCGAGTCCCCATCACACTTCTGAGGGATTAAAGTCATAGAAGGAGCACCTTTTACTCATTTGCTCTTTACCTTCTTCTTTGCCTTAGCTGTTTTGACGTCTTTCTTGGTGATGACAGAAGGACTATCTAGAATTTCCATGACAGTTGGCACGTCAGAAGGTTCTTCCAAAGGATCAGCTACCAACGTCTCTCCTGTGACAACATCGATGCAAGAGACATGCGTGGTAGCTCCTCTAATAGGAATGGTTTTGTAGTACACCCCCTTGTCAATGTATGAGAACGAGATTCTCTTGTTGGGTGTGTCCATAATGGCACCAACCGTAGCCATAAACGGTCTTCTAAGAATCAACTGCGTACTAGATTTTGCACTCATCTCCACAACCTGAAAATCAGTAGGAACCAGATAATCTCCTACTTCAACCATCAAATCAGGGATTGTACCGTATGGAAGTGAGGTGGAACAGTTCGCGAATGTGAGAGATGTCTTGGGAGATCAAATATCAGCTTCCAATCTCTCTGCAATTGCCCTTGACATGACATTGACGTTAGTCCCCGAGTCAACGATAGACTCTTTGAATTTAACTCCAGAAATAGATCTTGGAACTGAGAATATCCATGGGTCTTCCCTCTTAATCAGCTGTTTCATCGGAGGTGGTGTACTTCTGGCTTTGATAAAGAGTGCCTTGATCTCTTCCTCAGTTTCTCTGCAATTTCAGAAGTAACACTCCAAAGGACGGTTTTCAAAAGCTTCTTCAAAAGATATAGTGTGGGGAATTCTCCTGATCATCTTCTCAAAATCGAGCAACTTCTCCGCAGTAATAGGGTTCATGAGATGTCTAGGTGGTCGAGGGTATGGTACCTTAGGCTCGTAAACCCTTTCCTCAGTCATATGCGGCTTCTTCGCAATTTCTGGGTCGGTCTGCGAAGGGTGTCGATCGATACCAGATTGGTGTCGATCGATACCAGGCTCCTGGATCTCGGTCTCCGTATCGGTCGACACTAGGAGGGTATCGATCGATGCTTGTTGCTTCGAAACGTCCTTAGCAGATCCTTGGGCGGGTCTCGACCGATGCTAGGAGGTATCGATCGATACTGGGGCGATTTCGGGAGCCTCATCGTCGTCATCTTCAGCAAGATCGACGAGATTCTTTGCAGTTAGGCCAATTTTCACTCCTGGATTGACCTCTTCATCACTTCTTAAGGTGATTGCATTGACGCATTCCCTTTCACTGTTTTCCCTGGAAGAAAACCTTCTTGCCTTTTCACAGCTGCTGCAGTCTGAGCGACCTGAATTTCCAGCCTCTTCTGATGAATGCTAAGAGCTTCAATCTTTCCATTTAGGTCTGTGTACATAGCATCCATCTTCCCATTAAAGTCTACGGTCATCTTCTGCTGTCCCTCAAGAATCTGTTCAAGCATGGATTCAACCTTGTTCTATGGAGACTTGGGAGGAATAGGCTGGTAATTGTTGGTGAAGTTTCGGTTGTTGTTTTGCTGGTATTGATATCTCTAACCTTGAAAACCAGCACCACTAATGTAGTTAACGTCTTCCATTTCATCTTTTTCGAAATTCTTGACCTCATCAGCAAAGTGTACAGTCTTCTTCGTCTTACCCATTAGAAGATTGTGCACAGAATCCAACTTAGCTTGAACCTCAGCAATCTGCGATCCATCCAAATTCCCAACCTACTTCTTCAGCTCAAAGTCTGCATTCTTGGTGCTATTGCTAGACGCCAAGTTCTCAATAAGCACATAAGCATCGTCAGGATACCTGGTGTTGAAATTTCCATTGCTCGCAGCATCTAAAGCCATCTGATACCTCCAGTCAATCCCTCTGAAGAAGATACCCAGCAACTGAACCTTAGTGTACCCGTGATGTGGACAATCCCTCTGATATGATCTGAATCTCACCCAAGCAGCCTTGAACGCCTCAGTCGCTCCTTGAGAAAATTGGGAGATCTTATTCCTAAGCTCCTCTGATCTTGCATCATCATAGAAATTGTTCAAGAATGCATTCTTCGTCTCCTCCCAGGTAGTCAGCGATCCAGGAGGTAACTGCTTCAGCTAGTAAGCTGCATCCCCACCAAGAGAGTATGGGAAAAGCTTACAGAAGAGGAAATCATATGACACTCCATCGTACTTGATGCTAGTGACCAAATCCTCAAATCTCTCAATGTGATCCATAGGGTGTTCATGAGGAAGACCATATAAAGGATGCTGACCCACAAGAGTGAAGTATGCAGGTTTCAGCTTAAAGTCATTCCTCTGTAAAGTAGGAGTGCGAATTGCTGATCGATTGGCGTAGAACTGATCTGGCCTGTTGTACTCACCAATCGTCCCCTCTCGAGCAACCACATGATTCGCGAGATTCTCGCGCCCAAATTGCGCTGCAGCCTCATTGACAACTTCAGGGGCAATGACGTTTCCTTCTTCGTCAAGACGTTGCCCTCGCTCATTGCACAAATGACCCTCTCGGTCACTGAAAGTACCAGCCTTATCACGAATCAAAACCAATGGGTTGTTCATCTCTGCTGGCTTCTTTGCTTTCCTGATTGTGCGTTCCAAGTTTGCTAACTCCTCGTTGGAAAGATTAACTAGCTGAGTGCCCTTGTTCCTTCTGGTTTCACGAAGAGGCATGCACCTGAAACACGAAAGTCAAGAACGTAAGTAACCGAAAAACGCGACGGGTATCGACCGATACCACTAGGGTGTCAATCGATACTCTACGATTTAGACGAAATTCTTAGCTAAAATCTAATGGCGAAATTGAGTCCCCGGCAACGGCGCCAAATTTGATATGCTCAAATTAATACCCTATAAGTACTAAAGCAGTTGTTGTAGTATATGTAGGGGTCGAACACAAGAACTCAAGAAAGTCACACAATAGATTATATAGACTCGAATTAAGCTAAACCAAATAATGTAATTAAATGCGAGTGCGTAAATTAAACAAGTTGTAAGTCAATTGGAAAGAAGATAGGCTCAGGGTATTTCTCAGGAATTCAATGAATGTAGATAAACTAACTAACATGATTCAGATTTAGCGCGGTTCTTGAACTCAAATCACTAAAGTATAGCTAACCAACTCTCGTTGCGAAAACTATCTAAGTCTAAATCCTTGAATTCCAAATCTCTTTGCGAATCCTAAAGTCTAAACCAGCTTTTAGTTCAAGTTTGATTTGTTCACAAAACAACTAAACCAAATCTCTTTGCGAATAGTTATTTTGCTCACCCTAAGTTCTATCAGGTAATTAATCGCACTCTCGTGCCTAATCAATTATCATAAGATCTAAGTTCTAGATTCGTCAACCTAGAATTAGCTATGAGAACAACCTATGGTGAAGAACTAATTCAGATGGTGAATCCTAATTAACTAATTAACCTAACATTCAGAGAAAATCCTTATGAGAACCCTGAACCTAACAAGGGATCTACTCAGACATAGTAATTGAAACATAAATCATAGATGAATAGAATTGCATAAAAGAAATCAATAAGAAACAAGGGTTCAGAATTGTCTCTCTCAGAGAGTTCTCTCACAAAACCAGAGTAAAATAAAGCGTAATAGCCAAAGTGGCTTAAAAACCTAACTTAAACTCCTAAAACACGTTTTGGGCTAAATTGTAAATAATAAAGTCTTCTAGGCAATTTTGCAATTCTTCAACTCTTCATTTAAAGTCGCGACTCGTGTCTGCTTCAGTGAGTATCGACCGATACTAGTCAGTATTGATCGATACTAAGGCTTCAAATCGGGTACTCAGCTACATGAACTTCTGTTTTGCTCCAAAATGCTCCAGAAAGCTCCAATATCTCCAATTATGCTCCAAACGTGCTAAAACCTGTAAAAGACTCTAAAACACTACAAAATAGTAGAAAGACTCTATAAAACGGACTTATATCATGGCTTAAACGGGGTAAAAACCATGATATATCAATTGGGCTCAGGTGATCAGTCAGGAGAAAATTGAGAACTTACTCCCAAGCAAGTTCTACAACCAGACACTTCCAGCTTCAGAGTTATGCTCAACATGCTCTCCACAACCTCATTTCCTTTCTCTTTCAGATCCGAAGTAAGAATAACTCTAGCCTTAGAGAATGGTTTTGAGGTTCCTTTGTACTTCACCTTATACTCAATCGAATCTCCATCACACTTCTCAGGGATTAAAGTCATATAGGCAGCACCCTTGACTCTTTTGCTCTTTACCTTCTTCTTTGCCTTAGCCGTTGTGATGTCTCTCTTCGTGATGATAGAAGGACCATCTAAAACGTCTATGACAGTTGGCTCATCATAAGGTTCTTCCAAAAGATCAACCATCAACGTCTCTCATGTAACAACGGTGATGCAAGAGATATGTTTGGGAGCTCTTCCAGAAGGAATGGCTTTGTAGGACACCTCTTTGTCAATGTATGAGAATGAGATTCTCTTACTGGGCGTGTCTATAACTGCACCAACTGTAGCCATGAACGGTCTTTCAAGAATCAAAGGCGTACTAGAACGTTCAGTCATCTCCACAACCTGAAAATCAGCAGGAACCAGACAATCTCCTACTTTAACAAGCAAATCAGGGATTGTACCATATGGAAGTGAGGTGGAAGAGTTCACGAATGTGAGAGTCATCTTAGGAGATCTCATGGCAATTCTCAATCTCTCTGCAATTTCCCTTGACATGACATTGACGCTCGACCCTGAATCAACGAGAGATTCTTTGAATTCAACTCCAGAGATAGAGAATGGAACCGGAAATTTTCCTAGGTCTTCTCTCTTAGTCAACTGCTTCAATGGTGGAGTGCTTCTTGCCTTGATGAAGAGTGCCTGGATCTCCTCTAGAGTTTCTCTACAATCTCGGAAGTGACTAAGCAAATGGCGGTATTCCAAAGCTTCTTCAAAAGACAACGTATGGGGAATCCTCCTTACCATCTTCTCAAAACCGTGCAACTTCTCTGCAGAGATGGGACCTCTGAGGTGTCTAGGTGGTATAGGATAAGGCACATTAGGCTTGTAAACCCTTTCCTCGATAATCTTGGGTGTTTTCACAGTTTCTGGCTCAGTCTGCGAGGGGTGTCGACCGATGCCAGATTGGTGTCGATCGACACAAGGCTTCTCGATCTCGGTCTCCGTATCGGTCGACACTTGGGGGTGTCGATCGATGCTTGTTGCTTCGAAACGTCCTTGGCAGATCCTTGGACGGGTATCGACCGATGCTGGGTGGTATCGATCGATACTGGGGCGATTTCGGGAGCCTCATCGTCGTCATCTTCAGCAAGGTCGACGAGATTCTTTGCAGTTAGGCCAATTTTCACTCCTGGATAGACCTCTTCGTCACTTCTTAAGGTGATTGCATTGACGTATTCCCTTGGATTCACTGTTTTCCCTGGAAGAAAACCTTCTTGCTTCTTCACAGATGCTGCAGTCTGAGCGACCTGAGTTTCCAGCCTCTTCTGATGAATGCTAAGAGCTTCAATCTTTCCATTTAGGTATGTGTACATAGCATCCATCTTCCCATTGAAGTCCACTGTCATCTTCTGCTGTCCCTCAAGAATCTGTTCAAGCATAGATTCAATTTTGTTCTCTAGGGATTTGGGTGGTTGAGGTTAGTATTGATACCTTTGACTTTGAAATCCAGCACCACCAATGTAGTTAACACCTTTCACTTCAATCTCATCAGCAAAGTGAACAGCTTTCTTCGTCTTTCCCATCAGAAGATTGTGCACTGAATCCAGCTTGGCCTGAACCTCAGCAATCTGCGATCCATCCATGCTCCCAGCCTGCTTCTTCCGCTCAAAGTCTGCATTCTTGGTGCTATTGCTAGACGCCAAGTTCTCAATAAGCACATAAGCATCATCAGGATACCTGGTATTGAAATTCTCATTGCTCGCAGCATCCAAAGCCATCTGATACCTCCAATCAATCCCTCTGAAGAAGATACCCATCAGCTGAACCTTAGTGAAACCATGATGTGGACAATCCCTCTGATACGATCTGAATCGTATCCAAGCAGCCTTAAACGCTTTAGTCGCTCCTTGAGAAAATTGGGAGATCTTGTTCCTGAACTCTTCTCGCATCATCATAAAAATTGTTCAGGAACGCATTCTTCGTCTCCTCCCAAGTAGTCAGTGATCCAGGAGGTAACTGCTTCAGCCAGTAAGCTGCATCCCCACCAAGAGAATATGGGAAGAGCTTACAGAGAAGGAAATCATAGGACACCCCATTGTACTTAATGTTAGTGACTAAGTCCTCAAACCTCTCAATATGATCCATGGGGTGCTCATGAGGAAGACCATGAAAAGGATGCTGACCCACAAGAGTGAAGTATGCAGGTTTCAGCTCAAAGTCATTCCTCTGAAAAGCAGGGGCTCGAATCGCTGATCGATTGGCATAGAACTGATCAGGCCTGTTATACTCTCCAATTGTCCTACCACGATCAACCACATCATTCCCAACATTCACAACAGCTGGAGGGACAATGATGTTTCCATCTCCGTCAAGTCGTTGCCCCCTCTCATTGCACAAATGACCCTCTTGGTCTCTCAAAACTCCAGCATCGTCACGAACCAAAACCACTGGATTGTTCATCTCTGCTGGCGTCTTTGCTTTCCTGTTTGTGTGTTCCAAAAGTGCTAGTTCTTCAAGGGGAAGATTAACTAGCTGAGTGCTCTTGTTTCTTCTGGTTTCGCGATTAGGCATACACCTGAAACACAAAAGTCAAAGCACGTAAGTAACAAAAATAAAAAAAATTACGACGAGTATCGACCGACACCAGTTGGGTATCGATCGACACCATCGAACTTAGTCGAAATTCTAAGCTAAAATCTAATGGCGAATTTAGAGTCCCCGGCAACGGCGCCAAATTTTGATATAGCTCAAAATGTAATACCCTAAAGTACTAACAGCTTGTCGTTGTAGCACTTAGGGGTCGAATCCACAAAGACTCAAGAATCACACAATAGATTTTGACAGTTCGAATTAAGCTAAGTGATCAATGTAATTGAAAGCAATAACGTAAGTTAAACGGTTGTAAATTCAATGGAGGAAAGATAGGTTCAGGGTATTTTTCAGGAAATCAGAGAATGCAGAATAACCAATTAATCAGGATTCAGGTTATGCACGGTCCTTGAACTCAAATCACTAAGCTATAATTAACCAATTGTCGTTGCGAGAATTATCTAAGTCTAAATCCCAGAATCCCAAATCTCTTTGCAAATCCTAAAGATCTAAACCAGCTTTAAAGTTCAGGTTTGATATGTTCACAAAACAACTAAACCAAATCTCTTTGCGGATAGCTATTTTGCTCACCCTAGGTTCTGTCAGATTATCAATTGCACTTTCGTGCCTAATCGATTAACCTAAGATCTAAGTTCCAGATTCGTCAACCTAGAATTAGATTTGAGAACAACTTATGGTGAAAAACTAATTTAGATTATGAATCCTAACTAATCAATTACCAGCACTCAATGAAATCCTTTATGAGAAAACCCTAAACCTAAAAGTGGATCTACTCAGACATGGAGATTGAAACAAGCAACATGATTGAATAGATCATCAAATCAAATAAATAGAAGAGAGTAAAACAAGGGTTTGAAATCTTCTCTCTGGTGAACAGAGTTCCTGACTTGTCTCCCTCAAAATCTCTCTCAACAAAAACCAGAATAGAATAAAGTTTAGCCTCTAAAAGTGGATGAAAAACCTAATTATAATGCTAAAACACGTTTAGGGGCTTCTTGTAATTATTAAAGTCTTCTGGACCAAGGTGCAGTTTCTTCAAACTTCAGAAAAGTCGCGACTCGTGTTTCTCTACAGTCGGTATCGATCGATACCATAAGTGGTATCGTCGATACTCGGGCTTCAAATCGGCTGTTTAGCTACACGACCTCTGTTTTGCTCCAAAAAGCTCCAGAATGCTTCAATATCTCCAATTATGCTCCAAACGTGCCTAAACCTGAAAAGACACTAAAAGACTACAAAAACACTAGAAAGACTCTAAAAACAAGACCTATATCATGGTCAAAAATGGGTAAAAACCATGATATATCAATTTCCCACACACAGGTTCTCTGAAAAATTACTCTTGAGCACTCTATACCGATGAGTTTTGCCTATGTTTATAATGCTTCTAGACACGGCGAGCAACGAGAACTTTCTTGGAAAGGAGATTGATAAAAGGTTAGAGCTTGTTAAGAATCTTGCCCAAAACAATGGGAATTATGGTGAGGATTATGATAGAGCTTCGAGAGAATGAGGAAATGAAGGCCCTTAATGAGATTTTAGACAAGGTCTTGGAAGCCACACAAAGGCAAGTGAACTATGTAGGAGATTTCGTAGAGTATCAAGAAGAAGTTCACTTTGTGGGAGGACAAGGCGGTTACAACAAAGGCTTCAATCTCAATTACCAAAACTCTCAAAACCAAGCCTATCACCAATGACCCCAAGCTCAAGGATCAAACTTCTCGCAACAAGGGTTTTTTCCTCAAAACCAATTCCAAAGAAACCAAGGCGGTTACCAAAGCAAACCATCTTTTGCACCGTAAGTTCAACAAGGATTTGTGCCACAATGGAAAGGAAGTAATTTGACACAACAAGATGTCGAAATAAAGGGTATGCTTCAACAAATCTTAACGGGGAAAGCTAATGGTGCCAATGAGTTGAACAAGAGGATAACTGAGATTCACACTAAGGTGGATTGCTCATACAACGATCTCAACACAAAGTTTGAAGATCTATCTTCTATAATCAAACATTTGGATCAACAACACAATCAAGGAGTTTCCCTTTCTAGTAGACCCATGGAGAAACTAAAGGGTAAAGCCGATGAAAACCCAAAGAAGTATTGCAATGCTTTCTTCTTGCGTAATGAGAATGAAGAAGCTATAAGAGAGATTGAGAGCCTTCTTCATGGTTCCAAAGATGAAGTTTCGGCGGTTGCTAGCAAGATGCATGTTGAGAACGATTTAAAGGAAAAAGGTTGAGAAAAGAGATGTGGTGGCCAAGACGGTAAAAAAGGAAGGAGACTTCTTGCATTGAACCTCCTCCATGTGAGCCCAAATATATTCACAAGCTTGGAAATCTGGGTAAATTCACCATCTCTTGCTCCCTTGTGATTTGGAGATTGATAATGCTTTGTGTGATTCGGGTTCAAGTTTGAATGTAATGTCGCTTAAGATGGTGAAGAGTCTTGGAATCAAGAGCATGAAACACCATCCAACACCCATCACGTTTGGTGATGCTTCTTCGAAGCATCCACTTGGCCTTATTGAAGATTATCCTCTCAATATTGGAGATTATTCCAACCGACTTCATAGTTATGAAGATGAAGCAAACCAACAAACTCCATCTTCTTCTTGGAACTCCCTTCTTCAATACCACCAGTGCAAGTATGGACTTCCAAAACAAGAGGGTAGTGCTCAAGAATGTGAATGACAAGATTTTCTATCCCATCAAGCCTTCATCCACCATGTTTTGTGGTACCCTTACTTATGAGGATGATGAGGTTCAAGTTAACAAAGTGAAATATGTGGGTAGTTGTGAGAAGATGGATGTCGCCAAGAAACCTTGGCATTGGATGGTGCTTGCTTGGAATTTCTTTTCTCTACCACAATGGATGATGAGATTGAAAGTAGCAAGGGTCAAAAGAAGGGTAAAGTCACTAAGGCCAAGAAGAAGAAACCCAATGACACTCACCCTTGTCCATTCTGAACCAAGCAAGCCTAAAGAGGTTAGATCTGCCCTTCCCAAGCCCACCATTATGACCTTGACACCGTGGAGATATGAAGATGGTGTGGTTGAGTACAAAATCAAGTGTAAAGGCCGGCCAAAGCCTTTTGCAATGGTTAGAGCAATCATCACACCCGAGCTGAAAGAAAATGGTATAACGGGTATTCAAGAGATCATGAGCAAGGTTCTCACACTCGAGCTCAATGATCAACCAAGGAGTTCCACTACTTCTCTCCCCGCCTAAAAGGGTTTGAAACGTCAAGCTTAGTGACGTTAAACAAGCGCTTTTGAGAGGCATTCCCATGACTATCTTTGTACATATTTTCGTTATTTCTAGTTCCTTTTGCCGTTTTTAGTTCATGTCTATAGGTTTCATGGGTCTCGAGGTTATGGTGATTGATGCACGAATGATTTGAGCTACGAAACGTCACCCTTCTCTCCTCATTGATACGGTTCCACCACTCTTTCTCTCCAATCCAAAGGTATGTTCCCAACTCCATTTCATTGTAAATACCTTCTTGTTTCTCTTTCTTGCATTTTTGTACCTTTTCCTTGACTTTTGTTTCACCGGGACGGTGCAATTCAAGTTCGGGGGAGGGGATTGTGTCTTTTGACCTTGTGTTTTGTGATCTTATTTTATTTTTTGCATACTTGAGTCTCATGCATACATATAAGTGCATAGAAAAACCATAAAAATTGAAAATTTTGAAAATTGAACACAAAAAGAAAGCATATAGTTGCATTTTGCATGAGTAAGATGGAGTCTAGATACATATATGGTTGCATTCACTTGCATTGGGAGGATTTTCCATATAGAATATAAACTTAAGAGCTTGAATTAATGCCCTCGTTAGGAGTTCTTTGATGCATTTGAGCGATCACGAAGTTAAGGATGATCCATGCTTTGATCTCACGTTTTGAATGTTTTATCTTGGTTGAAGCATGCTTTGAATTGAATCCAACTTTTAATCTTGACTCATAATTATCATGATTATGCATTGAAAAGTGAACTCATGGGTACCATATACATATTTGAGCTATATTCTCCCTTTTACCACTCTCTTGTTAGCTTAAATAGCCGATTATCATCTTTGGAACGGTTAACCACGCCCTAAACTAAGTCTTCCTTCAAGCCTTCATCTCTTGTGTGTGTCATGAGGCCTAATTTCGAATTAACTTAGCAAAAGGTGTTGAGTTTGGGACGACAAGGAGAAGCTTCCATGTAGAACTAGCTCAAACATCAATGAGCTAGACATAGGCTAGGATAGATAGGTTGGTGGTTTGGATGTTGATGGAAAGAAAAGAGAATGAGAAGAAAGGTGATGAAAAATGTGGGTTTAAGAAGGCAAAATGCCTTAAGATGTGGGTAGATTAGGAATGGAACTTGATGGAGTTAGAGATAGGAGTTGAGTTCATAATGGGGTATTGGGTATATGGAAGCCATCCTTGTATGCCTCAGTTGTTTTTTACTCTTAGCATTTTGCCAAAGTTTATTCTTTCGTGAGAGATCCCCTTGCATTGGAGTACCCACATAGCTGAGATCACTTTTATCTCAAAACCTTTCCCTAAGCCAAATGAGTTCACTTGATTTGTATAAAGCATGATCCACTATATGCAATTAATGAATGTCAAAAAGTTGGAGGAAAAGAATGCATGTGAATGTTGAGGCTGAAACCCAAATCGTGTGGCAACGAGTATGGCTAAATCTTTTGAAGTAAAGGTTGCTTGTGCATCATATAACTACTCGGGCATAGATTTGAATTCTTTTGTTGATATCCTCGGATTTGAGCTCCCGCTTTCAACCTCTTCTTCAAATTGTTTATGTTTGTTTGCTTGCGGACAAGCAAAAGGCAAGTTCGGGGGAGTTGATAGTTGCATAATTTAGTCATTTAGTGCATTCAATTTAGATAATTTTTTCATCTTTCACTTGCATTTTCTTAGCTTTCTAAGGTTTTGCATCCACATTTTGAGTCCATTGCATTCTAGATGAGTCCTATAGAGTATTTGTACATATCATAACATTTTAGGTGCATTTGGAACTTGTGGAGGCTATTTGGAACTTGGGAAAAGACCTTGGACAAAGAAGAAGTCACTTGGAGCAAGGGAGATGATCAAGAGAAGAAGAAGAGTGCCAGCTAGATGATATCGGGGTGGTGCATCGGCCTGAAGCACCCAGATATGGACCCAAACGAAGCCATCACCTCACCAGGAAGATTATCGAGCTGTTGCATCTGCCGAATGCATACCGATGTGTTCTTTCCGTCCCTGGCTAAGCCTCATCGGGATGGCGTATCGAGGAGAGACACACCGATGCAAGTCCACCAGATTTCCCACCAAGGAATTTACCGGTCAGTTGCATCGGCCGAATGCATACCGATGCGGTCTCCCCAACCCTCGGCTAGACCATATCGGTTTTGTGCATCGGCTTTGTGCAAACCGATACCAGCTGCGCATACCCAAACCCACTGGGTCAAAACCCGGTTTGTTCTGGGTTAACCCGGTTCGACCCAATTTCTTATAAAAAACCCAAGACCTAATTTATTGGAAGTTTTTTTTATCTCTTTTTCCTTTGGCAAACTTGATCCTTTTTAGATTTTGAAACATTTGTAAGAGATATCTTAAGGTTTTTATGAAAGATCTTTAGTTTATCTTCTTATTCTATCTTTAATTATTCACTAATCATGTTTAATGGGATTTGTTGGTTCTATTATGATTAGAGATTAGATCTTTTAGGATCCTTGGGATGAGGTAGATTAGGGTGATGATTAGAGTAGATCCTTGATGTTAGGGCTTAATTTAGATAAGATCATTTATTATTAAGTGAGTTCAATGCTAGATCTTCCATGATTGAGTTGATTTAGAACCTAGGGAATTTCTCACCAAGAAGGTGTTCGATGAAATTCCCCAAAGAACTTTTTAAGAGATTTACTTACTTAGCCTATGGAAATCGATGTCTAAGAAGTTTATTGGTTATATGATCTTGAGATTAATGCTTGTTGATTGCTTAATTACAAATGGGAATTTGTTCTTAATTAGGTAATTAACAAAGTGATTAGTGTCATGGAAGTGGATTAGTCTTAATTAGTGATCTAAACCAAATGATTAGCATTGTTTGAATAATTGGCATCATAGATTAGCTCTACAATCACCTGAAATCAATAACCTCATCCTTGGATTCGTTTGTTTTATCTTGTTTAGTCGTTTTAAGCTTTCTAGTGTACTTTCCCGCTTTGATTAAGTTTGAAACTTGTTAGTCTTTTAATCGATTTTGTTATTTGCTTAGTTATTTCTTGTCTTGTCTTTAATTTGATTAGATCATTAGAAAACCTTTATTCAATTAGCTTAGATTAAATAGTGTCATATTCTCGGTGTGTTACTCTAGAGCCTCCTCGGATGGATCTCTAAATGCTACAATGACCGAGCATTTGGGTAATTGATTAAGGATCAAATTATCCATTTATCATAATTCTTCTCCATGAAATTTAAGGATTGGTTTGATGATGATGATGATGATGATGATGATGATGATGATGATGATGATGATGATGATGATGAAGATGATGATTTTCCAGAAATGAATCTGAAATTTGTAGGTCCATGGATGTATCAAAATACGCTGGTATTATTTGTGTTAGCGGGTGAAGAAGAAGAAGATTGGGGCGAGTTTATGGGTCGGATTTTAGGTCGAGTTGGGTTTCCAATTGGGTCTAGTGACGGGTTTAGGTGGTTTGGTTTTGGGTTTATGTAATAAACCAATAAAAACGACATTCGTGAGTAAATAAGTTTCGAACTTTTAATATGTGGGGATATAAGCTTTAAACTTTTAAATGATGGGGAACTAAGACGAGGTTGTAACTTTATGTGAATCTATTACTATATGATATTTTCGAGGAGAAAATAGGTCGTTTACCCTATATGTAACTTAGTGTACTAGGTTTTGAACAAAAACTAATTTTGATGCTATTTTAGAGTATTTTTCTATTCTCAATATTATGGTAACAAAAATGCTTATTTTGTCACTATTTCTCATTCAGTATAGAAAAGCTTGTTAAAGTTGATTATTATTGGGATTCTTGGCTGTTAAATCACTTTTTGAAAGTTTTATAAATTTTTTAGCACTTTCTTAACTTAATTGGGAAACTAACATTTTTGTACTGTACACGCGTTGACTTTTCAGTCGTACCCCTATACAGTACTGCGCGAATCAACGGTGTACAGTACAATGACCAATATAAAACAGGGGCAAAAGCATCATTTCACACAGAAGAAGACAAAAAAAAAACAGAAAGTGCCAAAAACGTAAAGAAACTTTAAAAAGTAACTGTAGGTGCAATTATCTCATTATTATTTTCCAAGTAAACGATTTATCTGCATGTTTGATTGTGTGAAAACTCCTATCTATACTCAGACAAGATATGTGCTGACAAAGACTCGTTTTCGAAACGTGTTACAGGTCTGTGTCTCAACAACGAACAGGAACTTCCCTGGTCGGATGGGACACAAAGAAGGGCAGATTTACTGAGCTTCTCCTTACACAGCTGCAGCCTCGGCTCTAATCGGCCATGTCACCGACCCAAGAGAGTTCTTGCAGTAGACTCTAATCAATGGCTTAATTTGTGCGTAAAAAAATATATATATATATCCAAATGCTCATCGTTTAATGATGGGCATTGAGAAACTATATGTATGTATTTTCCTTGTTTCGCTGTTGAATTTAATAGTTTCAAGCACTATGTCAAACTTTGATGTTTTTGAGTTTAGAGAACTCAACGATCATATTCTAATTAAACCATTAGTGATTTCATTGCAAAGTTAAAATACTGAAGACTAGTGAAAATTTGCCTATCAAAGATAAATCATCCGAATTCTTATTTTGTTGTTTGCAATTGCCGGACATGTGTCAAATATATATATATATTTTTTTTTGTCATCTGATTTTGTATTGATTAGGTACGATAACTAACAACATTACAAACATTTCTAACCCAAAAAACTTGGTTCTCACTAACTCAAACATTATCCACCAGTACGATACTCAACGGTGAACACTAACTTGCCTAAAAGATGAGGCTTCTTAAACCCAAAAAATTCTAATCCAGGCTATATCTAAACCTTGCACCTTACAAGACCTGCAAATTTCAGTAAACAAAAGTTTTGAAAATAAAAAAGAGGAAAAGACTCTCTCACTAGCAAAAGTCTTGGAGAGCCATTGAGGAAGAGAAAAAGCCATATATAAGATTCTCATAGCATTTTTTTTTAATATTTTTCTAAAATGTATTATATTCCAATAATGGAGGCTATTAAGTAAATTCCATGAGTGAATTAAATACAGAAGATTGTACCGTTGAAACAATTGTGTAGAGAAAGGGAATATATTTGGTAAGATGCCATTGAATCAGTAAAGCTGACAAATTGAATAAAAGTGAGAAATTATATCATTTGGCTTTGTACTGTCACCCTTAATAATGTCAATTAATAACTAACCTTCAATAATACGTATTTTTTTTTATACAAGATTAATTACAGAGGCAACAATATAATTGTGAGGGCCAATTGACTCGGGAAAAGAGTCGATGCAGGCGCTTAAAGATTTAAAATTAGTTATATAAATGTTTGCGCTTTACAAAAATAAAATAAAAAGCTTCTTTATGGTTCTGCTTGCTAAGCGTTTCCAATTCTTACAAAATATTTGACAAAATAATGAAGTGTATGTTTTTGATGCAAATACAATAGTTGAACATTTTTTTTCAACCGGGACCGAAGCTTAGACTTATCTTGCTACTGAAGGCCTATACGGATGGCCAAAAATACAATATTAAGCTTAGAAAATGGTTATAATGCACTTATATATACCGTTTACATAACTACATAGTATTGAAGCAAATGGTGGAAGTGTGATAAGACCTAGAGTATTATGTAAATGATATGGACTAATCAATTCATTTTCTTGGAATTCCATAAAACTTAATATGGTATCAATAAACTAATTAAGGTTTAATGCCAGTCTTTGGGATTTGGATTCGAAATGGGACATAAGTGCCATCATCTCGAAGGAGCGTGTTAGAGATTACACATCAGATGATATGACCTAGATATATAAGCGGCATGAGCCAATTCATCTGTTACCAATATATTTGAGTTTGAGTTATGATAAACCATTAAGAGCATACACCAGAAAGAAGAAGATTGTTGAGCTGGACACTGAAGACTTGTTGACCGCTGACGTGGACTGAAATGAAGAAAAAGGCCGTTAGAAAAAAAGAGAGACTATATTGATAAATTCTAGTTTATGTTTTAGTTTTCAGCGATTTGTAAATTGTATCATTGGGTTGTTGAGAATCTGTTCTCATCAATTGGCAAATTCAAGGAGTTGTTATTGGATTTGTAGGATCAAGCATTATCGATAGTCTTTTTGGTGTGTTGGTTCTGTAATTCTTCGTTAAGTAAAATAAAATACTTTGGTTTTGCTAAACAATTGGTGCGGTGAGTGGATCGAACGTCGCGGTGAAGAAAAATGGCGGAGCTACAAGGTTCTATGGCGGAATTGAATAGCAAGGTGGAAATCATTCACGGAGGGTGAAAGATTTTGACGTATTCAAATTCAGAGGTTACAAATCGCGTCGCAAGTATGGAAAGTCGTTTGTCATCGGTGGATAAGCACATCGATTCATTGGATAAGAACATGAATCTGATTTCGCAGACGCTAGCTCGAATCGAAGCTAACCAATTCTCTGATAAGGCTCGGGGAAAATCAATCGCGATATTGATCGGGAGAATCAATCATTAGGTTATCGGGGAATTTATAATGTTTTGGAGAATAGGATTGGAATGTTGAAAAATATTGAATTACCGGTTTTTATGGAACTCGATCGTAAAACTGAATCACACATGCTGAAAGGTTTTTCTGATTAGGAAACTATAATGATGCAGATATATTGGATTTGATGTATGTGAGTTTACACAGATTGATATTCAATAGGTTCAATCGTGAGATGGAAAGGATGATTACGAGATTCAGTCAGAAACTAGAAGAGATTTCAGGAAAGAGATTATTCAGCATGAAATATACATGATCGATTGCTGATTATGTAAACGAGTTTGAGGAATTGTCAACAATAGTTATAGGAGTGGATGAATCTGATATGGAACATGTGTTTTATCTCGGCCTGAAACCAGAAATGCAAGAAGTGATCAAGTTGAAAGAACCCCAAGGTTTAACAGATGCAGTTATCAAAATGGGAAGACAATGCTTTCTATACATATATGGCTGCATCTTCTAAACCATCTCAATCTCGCATAACTACATATACTCCTTTGAGATCTTCATCCAATTACAACACTCACATGTCGTGGTCTCAGAATTCAGGCCAAGAAAACACCAAATATGGAATTAAAGGTTCAGAGAATTAGTATGAGAAAATACAAGGATCAAAGAATGGTCAGAATAAGAAACCACCATGGAAGCCTCATAATGCAGGACCACTTGTAAAGAAGTTAACACAAACTGAGTTTGAAGATATGAGAAGATTGAGATTATGTTACAAGTATAAGGAGAAATGGCCTTAGGTGCATAAGTGTAAGAACATAGAGTTGCAAGTTATGGTTGTGATCAATGGATATGAAGTGGAGATTGTAGAAGAAGATTGGGTGGATACATTTAAAGATGAATCTGGCAGAATAACAAAGTTGATGGAATTGTTTTTATTTTCTTTTTTAGGATTATCTTTCCATATAACTACAAAATTATGGGGAACCATTGGGAAAGTAAATGTTGTGGTAATGATGGACAGTAGAGCTATACATAACTTCATTGATCCTTTTGTCATTACAAAAACAAAGTTACAACCAACAAGAAATAGTAGATTGGATATTCTTTTGGGCACTGGGATCACGGTTAAAGACTATGGAGTTTGTAGAAAGGTCCCATTTGTGTTGCAAACTCTGGATATCACTACAGATTTCATTGTTTTGGAGTTAGGAAATGCAGATATCCTTCTCGGGGTACAATGGTTAAGAATGCTAGGGAAGTGTGCAATGGACTAGGAACACGATGAATTTTCTTTTAATCATAGAGGAGCGATCGTGACTCTCATTGGTGATCATTCTTTCCATGGCAATGGAGCTTCCTTGAAGAGTATTCAACAATCAACAGGTTTAGAAATGGAATTGTTTCAAGCTGAGTAGACAAAGGTTATTCAGAAAATTCCAAAACCAGTTGAGCACTTATTGGATGGGTATTTGAAATATTTTGATGAACCTACTCAGCTCCTACCTATAAGAGGTCATGAACATGCTATTAATTTAGTAGATGGATATGTACCAATAAGTGTACGCCCTTATAGGTATATATCATCATGCATATAAGGAGGAGATCGATAAACTAGTAAGGGAGATGTTAAAAGATGGTATCATTCATCAAAGTTGTAGCCCTTATTCAACTTGTATTGTTAGTCAAAAAGAAAGATGCAAGCTGGAGATTCTGCATTGATTACAAAGCATTAAATAAGATCATTATTTCTGACAAATTTCTCACTCCCATTATTGACCAGCTGTTAGATAAACTACATGGAGCTAAGGTGTTCTCTAAGCTGGATTTGAGATCGGGATACCACAAGATAAGAATGGAAGAGAGAGACATTGAGAAGACATCATTCAGATCATCCAATGGTCATTATGAATTTCTGGTTATGTCCTTTTGTCTTAGCAATGCTCCATCAACTTTTCAGGCTTTGATGAATGCATTGTTCAGGCCATTCTTAGGTCAATATGTTATGGTCTTTTTTTATGACATCTTGATTGTTGGAGGTGAGTTTAGCACTCCCTGGTTTAACCCGGTTTGAATTAAGATCAGTCCAACTACCAGTATCAAGCCCATCAAAGCCGACCTACGAAAGAAAAGGAAGATTCCCTTTTATTTGATAAAGACAAATCTCAAGAAAATAGGAAGTTATCCTTATTGACTCCGGGAAATAAGGATAATTGCCAATATCAATTCAAAAAAGAAAAGGAAAATCGACCGACCTCAATACTTATAAATAGAAAAGCTCATCATTCAGAATAATCATCCACAATTAACAAGAACTACAAACGGCTTGATCCCGATTCGTAGGGTACGTAGGCAGCCTTCAAATGCACAATTGTAAAATCAATAAGAAAAATCTCCTAAACCCAAATCGATTTCATCTATCTACGAGATATGTGATTTTCGGATTCAACATTGATCTTCAGTTCTACGGTGGAAGAACATGTAACTCATTTAAATATCGTACTGGAAATCTATGCGCAACAACTTTTTGCAAACAAGAAGAAGTGTCTTTTTGCACAACATCAAGTTGAGTATTTGGTATATGTTATAACGTCTGAGGGAGTAGCTACAGATCCAGCCAAAACTAAAGCCATGAAGAATTGGCCGATTCCAAATAATGTCAAGGAGCTGTGAGGATTTTTGGGGTTAACTAGATATTATAGAAGATTTGTGAGGGGTTATGGTACTCTAGCTATATCTCTAACTGATTTTCTCAAGAATGAACAATCTGATTGGTGTAGCATAACTCATACTGCTTTTGAGTATCTGAAGGAAACTATGAATGATGAATGCTCCAGTGCTGACTTTACCAAATTTTAATGAGGTTTTCATAGTTGAATCTAATGCATTAGGTTATGGAGTTGGAGTTGTCTTGATGCAAGGTCAACAACTGATTGCTTATTTCAGCTATGGTTTGACTGATCGAGAGCAAATCAAGGCCATCTATGAGAGAGAACTCATGGCAATTGTGTTAGCTATACAAAAATATAGACATTATTTGATTGGAAGGAAATTTCTGGTGCTTACAAACTAGAAGAGTCTCAAAATCTTGTTGGATCAACGTGGGGTTACTATGGATTATCTGAGATGGTTAACCAAGCTTCTGGGTTATGATTTGAAATAATCTACAAGCCAGGAGTAGAGGATAAAAAAACATATGGTTTATCAAAAATTGTGGTTGATACAACTATTGCAAATTCTGCTTTGATGTTATCTTTGACTATTCCTACAAATCTGCAGCTACAAGACATTCTGAAGGAGATTGAAAATGATGAGGAATTGCAGTTATTGAGGCAACATGTGCAGTCTGGACAATATGAAAAGCATGGTTTTATAGTGGTTGATGGGAGGTTACTGTACAAAGGCAGACTGGTGATACCACGAAGATCAGTTCATATTCCTATGATTCTTCAAGTTTATCATGATGGAGTGATAGGAGGACATTCTTATGTATTAAAAACTATGAGGAGGGTGCAACAAGTTTTTTATTGGAGGAAGATGAATACATACATTCAAAAATATGTTGTAGAGTGCAGTATTTGTCAGAAGCATAAATATTCAACTCTTTTTCCAGCTGGATTGTTGCAACCACTACCCATTCCAAAACAGATTTGGGAAGATGTATCAATGGATTTCATAGAGAGTATGCCTCTGTCTGAAGGGGTTAATGTGATATTGGTGATGGTGGATCGACTGAGTAAATTTGCTCATTTGATTGGTTTTAAACATCCTTACACAGCCACTGAAATAGCTCTGACATTTGTTCGAGAAGTGGTGAAGTTACATGGGTTTCTTGCTTATATAGTTTCAGACAAAGACAAGATTTTCCTGAGTTCATTCTGGAAAGAGTTGTATAAACAAGCAGGAACCAAATTAAAGTACAGTACGACTTATCATCCACAATCGGATGGTCAGACTAAGGTGTTGAATAGATGCCTTGAGACTTATCTCTGATGCTTTGCATCATTTCATCCAAATTCTTGGGCTAAGTTTTTATCATGGGCAGAGTTATGGTACGATACAAATCATTACACTTCTTTGGGAACGACACCTTTTCAGGTGGTTTTTGGGAGAGCACCATCAAGTTTGTTGAAGTATAAAGAAGGCTCTACATCCAATTTTGAGTTGGAACAATGGTTAAAGAGAGAGATTTAATGCTGACTCAGATTAAAGATCACTTACAGTTGGCTCAGGAAAAATTGAAGAAATATGCTGACAAACATAGAAAAGAAATGGAGTTTAACATTGGAGACATAGTTTTCTGAAACTTAGACCATATCGGCAACAATCAGTCTCTCGCCGTGTATGTCATAAGCTGGATGCACGTTATCACGGGCGTTTTGAAGTTGTGGCCCGTGTGGGAGCTGTTTCTTATCGTCTAAACCTTCCTCCTGATACAAAGATTCATAATGTCTTCCATGTCTCTCAGTTGAAACCGGTGTTGGGTGTGAATCATCTTCTTTCTGCTTTACCAACTTCTTTCTCTGTGAATGATGAACTTGTTATTGAGCAAGCCATGGTCTTGGATACTCGTATGATGCAGCAGGTCATCTAGAGGCTTTGGTAAGCTGGACAAGACTACCGGATCATGAGAGGTCACGGGAAAGAGCTAGTACATTAATTCATCAATTTTTCACATTTGAAGCTTGAGGACAAGTTTCGTCTGAGCAAAGGGGGTATTGATAAATCAGTAAGACCATACACCAGGAAGAAGAAGATTGATGAACTGGACACTAAAGACTTGTTGACAGCTGACGAGGAATGAAATGAAGAAAAAGGCCGTTAGAAGAAGAGAGAGGCTATATAGATATTTTCTAGTTTTTGTTTTAGTTTTCATCGATTCGTAAATCTTATCATTGGGTTGTTGAGAATTTGTTCTCATCAATTGGCAAATTCAAGGAGTTGTTTTTGGATTTGTAGGATCAAGCATCATCGAGAGTTTTTTTTGTGTGTTGATTCTGTAATTCTTCGTTAAGTGAAATAAAATACTTTTGTTTTGCTTAATAAATTAGAAGTCCAAGAAACTTAACAAAACTTTTTTTATATGATCTCACGATTAATTATTGCACTAATAGCCCGACTCTCTAGTTCAGTTGCTAAAACATTTGACATCAAAATAGTTTACAAGTTTCAACAGCCGACAATACGTGTAGGAGACGCGTCCCTACCACGTTAAACAACTAGGAGACGCGTTCCTACCACATTAAAAAACTTTACTACCTACACTGGTTGAGTATTTTGGATGTTTGTTTAAACAGAAGTCAGAATATTATTACGCCTATAAAGACCACTGGCAACAGAACGTATTAAACGTATCTAACTAGCCCATCTCTCTCAAGTGTCACAATATTACAACACAAAACAAAAACAAAAAATGGATGGTGAGGAACAGAAAATAGATGGTGAAGTTAATAACCATGAGCATAACGATGACCATGAGCACAAGTTGAAAGAGAAAAAGGTATTATTTCATTCAACTTATTAGATATCATCTCTCCTCTTTCTCGGGTTCTATATATATCTACTTCTAAAAATCAATATAAGTTGTACATAGTATTAAACTCAATTCTCGTATACATATAGTTTAAATTCATAGAATCATCTTGTTTTTTCAGCACAAACAAATTATATATAGGTCAAGTTGGTCGTCTAGTACCTATCAAATTTTCAACATCTAATCTAAAAACATAAGTTATTTTTCTTGTTACTAAGAAAATAAAAAACAGAATTGCCGCTTTGGAACAACTTAGATTTCATGATGATAGTCAAGAAAAGAGTGAATAGTTATCGTAGTAATACTAGATATTTAACAAAAAAAATAAAAAAGTAGTAATACTAGATAGGAAACTGTTTATCAAAGCTCAACCATCTATTAACACAAATTATTGTGTTTAGATATAGTCATCAAAGTCATATTTAACTACAATTTTTGTTGTTGTTGTTGTTTGGTTATTTATCAGAAATCATGGGGAAAACTATTTCGGCCCGATTCTTTCAGCATAGAGGCCGGGAAAACTCCAACAAATACCGGTCATCCCTCATTGGTACGTATCTAAACATTACTCTAACTCATGGTGGTCTAACGGTTGAGGATTCACTATGTTAGTTAGAGACCATGGTTCGAGTTCTCCCATTATGGTTTTAAATCATAGTTGGCCACATGTGGATGCCTTAAATAGCAAGAAAACACGATTTTCACAGGCCCTGGGGATTAGTCTAGGTTTCGGCTTGGGATTCTTCCGGTTATTAAAAAAAAAACAAATCTAAACATTCCTATTCGTTTCTGATGGAGAAGCTAAGATGATGATCATGTATGTAAACACATATAACATTGTATGTAATAGTTGAGCTGGAGAACAACGATGAGTTTGGCATTTCAGAGCCTAGGAGTGGTGTACGGAGACATCGGGACATCGCCCTTGTATGTGTACGCAAGTACTTTCACTGAAGGCATCAATGACAAAGATGATGTAATCGGCGTTCTCTCGCTCATCAT
Organism: Eutrema heterophyllum; assembly: GCA_002933915.1. Taxonomy (NCBI): domain Eukaryota; kingdom Viridiplantae; phylum Streptophyta; class Magnoliopsida; order Brassicales; family Brassicaceae; genus Eutrema; species Eutrema heterophyllum. The sequence goes on along the minus strand of PKMM01026163.1, from coordinate 323,370 downwards.
CTACACACTTACTCTCGTCGCACTCCTCAAATACGTTTTCATTGTTCTTAAGGCTAACGACAACGGCGAAGGTACTACCTCTCCTTAATCGTTCATTAAGAATGTCGTTTTAAAATTTTTTTTACTCATAATACTAATATAATATCGTTTTCCAAATAAGTTAATACAACTTTCTTTGTAATTTTTAGGTTGGAATGATACCGATAAAATTATAATTTTGTTTAAAATATTACATTGAACATACAAAATCAATATTTAAATATATATATACATTGAACATACATTGAATATATATTTATATATATATATATATATTTATATTTACAAAGGGAATTACACAGACGATGTCGCGCTTTTATTGGATCGACATTAAGATTTAGATCTATAATGAGTTAATCAATAATCAAAACTTCAATGTTATATCTTTTTTTTAATATAGGTTAAACGCAATTATTGCTATTGACTTTTTATTATGTGACGCACGTCCTCTAGATCAACACTTTTGTACTCGCAAGTTGACCATTTTATATAACAGTATCATCAAGTGACGCGATTCGCGCGATCCAATAAATAACTATGATCGGTTAGAACTTATATAAGGGTAAAAAAAAATTATTGTTTAATTATGAGTCCATTATAGATTAGTGTAATGAGAAATTTATGCATGCCGAGTCATATGACAAAGTTGGTGAACGCAGGAGGAACATTTGCATTGTACTCATTGATATGTCGTTACGCAAAAACGGGACTAATCCCAAACCAAGAACCAGAAGATAGTAAGCTCTCAAACTATACACTTGAACTCCCAAACACAAACCTCAGAAGATCCCATAAGATCAAAGAGAAGCTCGAGAACTCTAAATTCGCTATGATCATACTCTTCCTCGTCACGATTATGGGCACTTCCATGGTTATCGGTGATGGTATCCTTACTCCTTCTATCTCAGGTACATAGCTATGAAAACTATGGACCCACTTGAGGTCCAAAACCATTAATTGATTATATGTACGTACAACATTCGAGACTAATTAAATTTCATGCGTTTTTATTTTGTTTGATCCAGTGCTTTCAGCAGTTAGTGGAATCAAATCGCTCGGGCAAAGTAAACTCAAGAAATTCGTCTTGTCGTTTATTATATATATACGTATATCTTTTACTATTTGATATATGCAATTAGGGCTGGGCATACGGGTATCGGTTCGGTTCGATTTTTTCGGATTGCGGTAGTTCGGGTATAAGAGTTTAGGAACCATGTTGAAACCGAAGAAAAATCGGATCGGTTCCGGGTTCGGGTCGGTTTGGATAATAGATTGAAGAACATTCAGATCAGATATTTTTACTCAAACTACCCGAACATCCGATATTTTTACCCGAACTTCCAGAAAAAATACTAAAATCTTTTATAATTGTAATTATGGGTATTTTGATTAATTATAGTCAAAATATATATAATCTTTTTGCATATCTAATTCAATTTCGAGTATTTCGGGTATCCACTCGGATATCGATTCGGTTCCAGGTCGGTTTGGATATCCGAAATGTTTTAAAAAGGAACCATTCATATATTTATGACTATCCAGTTCGATCTGGTTCCACGTAATTTGATTCGGTTACTTCGGTTCCGGATAATTTTCCCAAGCCTATATGCAATAATGTGACGTACTTAAATGTGATCTTAATGCATTTGATGATGATAATGTGCAGACACGGTCGTTGGTGTTACGGTTGCAATCTTGATTCTGCTATTCGCATTTCAGCGGTTTGGAACGGATAAAGTCGGATTCACATTTGCTCCGATCATCTTCGTATGGTTCATTTTTCTGACCGGAATTGGTCTCGTGAATCTGTTAAAGCATGACATTACCGTCCTAAAAGCACTTAATCCACTCTATATTATCTACTACTTTAGAAGAAACGGCAAAAAAGGTTGGATTTCCCTCGGAGGTGTTTTTCTCTGCATCACTGGTGAGAGTCCATAGATGATTTTATATTTTAATACTCAAATGTATCAAAAAAATCACTTTTTAATGATTGGAATGTAATTTGCTGAATTAGGGACGGAGGCCATGTTTGCTGATCTAGGTCATTTCAATGTTCGAGCCGTACAGGTAAATTTATATGTTAGAATATATCTCACATCGGAAGTTAGATTGAAGTTTAAATGATATATAATAGACATCGACCAATACACTCATCGCGGATTAGTTTAAAAGCATATATTTAATTCATTGACCCAATTTGCCGGAAAAAAAATGTTGCAGATTAGTTTCTCATGTATCGCATATCCAGCGCTAGTAACGATATATTGTGGGCAGGCTGCGTACCTCACTAAACATACTTCCAACGTTTCAAATACTTTCTACGACTCTATTCCAGGTTAGTTTATCTCAAATTATTTATTTTTCAAAATTTAAATTAAAAATGCATACCATCACAATGTCCATAATGAATGTCTATAATTTAATATATTAAGATACAGTCAAACCACTATAAATTAATAATATCAAAACTAAAACTAATTTTGGAACCGGAAAAATTTATTGATTTATCGAGATATTAATGTATCGATGGTTTATGTATATGTAAATGCATGTTTATGAACTTCCACCTCAAAAATCAATTGGGAAAAAAATGATTTGGGTGCAACTCAGTTTCAATGTAGATATCTAACAACATAACATTGGGTGCAACTTAACAGATCCGTTTTACTGGCCAACATTTGTGGTGGCGGTCGCAGCATCGATCATCGCGAGCCAAGCTATGATATCGGGCGCCTTCTCGATCATCTCGCAGTCTCTACGTATGGGTTGTTTCCCTCGAGTGAAGGTGGTTCACACCTCGGCTAAATACGAGGGACAAGTCTACATCCCCGAGATCAACTACTTCCTCATGCTTGGCTGCGTGGCTGTTACTCTCGCCTTCAGGACCACCGAGAAGATAGGGTACGCTTATGGAATCGCGGTGGTAATGGTCATGGTCATCACGACCTTTATGGTGACTCTCATAATGCTTGTTATTTGGAAAACCAACATAGTGTGGATCGCTATGTTCTTGATCGGGTTTGGCTCCATAGAGATGTTATACCTATCCTCGGTCATGTACAAGTTCACGAGCGGTGGGTATTTACCGCTTGCGATAACGCTCGTTTTAATGGTGATGATGGCGATATGGCAGTACGTCCACGTTCTCAAGTACCGGTACGAGCTTAGGGAGAAGATTTCTGGTGAAACCGCTATACAAATGGCTACAAGCCCTAACGTAAACCGGGTTCCCGGGATTGCTCTATTCTACACGGAGCTTGTTCACGGTATAACTCCATTGTTCTCTCACTATATCTCGAACCTTTCTTCGGTCCACTCGGTTTTCGTCTTGATATCGATCAAGTCACTTCCCGTGAGCCGCGTGACGCCATCAGAGCGATTCTTCTTCCGTTACGTGGAGCCAAAAGATTTCGGGATGTTTCGGTGTGTTGTGAGGTATGGTTACAAGGAAGACATCGAGGAGTCTGATGAGTTCGAGCGTCAATTTGTTCATTACTTGAAAGAATTTATACATCACGAGTACTTCATTTCCGGAGGAGGAGGAGACGTGGACGAGACAGACAAGGAAGAGGAACAAAATGTTGAGACTACACTTGTGCCTTTGTCTAACTCTGTCTCTTCGTCGGGGCGGATAGGTTCCACGCATTCGTCGTCAAACAAGATTAGGTCGGGAAGAGTCGTGCAGGTGCAATCTGTGGAGCATCAGATGGATTTGGTGGAGAAAGCTAGAGAGAAAGGAATAATTTATCTAATGGGAGAGACAGAGATTACGGCGGAGAAAGATTCTTCTTTGTTTAAGAAGTTCATAGTAAACCATGCCTACAATTTCTTGAAGAAGAATTGTCGTGAAGGAGACAAAGCACTTGCGATTCCAAGGTCGAAGCTTCTAAAGGTTGGCATGAATTATGAGCTATAAGATTCTCTAATTCGTCTTTTTTGTTTGTGTCTGTGTGATTTATACGTGTGGTTTAAGTTCATTGTGACCAAAATGGAAGTGTTTCCATGTGACCATGTCTAAGCATTGCTTCGATTGTTTTGTTAATTTTTATAAAATTCTAGGTAATGTGTAAGTTACCTTTTTGTGACTCTCAATGTGTGTATATCAGATTCACTAAGTAAATGAATTATTTTGTTACTCTAATAGATTTTAGAAAACGGTGTGGGAATTATTATTTTAAACTAGAAATAAATACTTACGTGTTCATATGGAACTGAAATTGATTTGATGTGAGCCATCATCCTATATATTAATTGTAACGCCCGCGTTTCGAAAAAATTGATTATTGGGGGAAATAATTAATTCGGGTTTGTTCCGGGGTAGTATCGATCGATACTAGTCTTGTATCGATCTATACTAGCTTTGTATCGATCGATACCTGTCGGGAGTAGTATCGATCGATAATGGCCTGTATCGGTCGATACCAGTCGGGGTTTCCTTATTGTCTTCTTCCTCTTCTCTTCTTACGGTGGATAAACCATTCTTTTGGGAAAAATCAGAATTGGTCGTGAGAGAGAGAGAGGGAGAGAGAAAGGGAAAGAAGAGCTTGGTGAAGCTTGGATCTTGCGAGATCAAGAGAGTTTGAGCTTGGAGAGAAGCTTGAAGAAGAGGTTGGAAGAGCGTGGTTTTGGCGTGAGCTAAGGGGGAAGAGAGGGAGGTCTTCTAGAGCTCGATCCATCCTATCTAAGGTGAGTTGTGACCAAAGGTTAGCAATTAAGCTTGTGTGGTGCTTTGTTAAGCTTGATTGATGAATTTTGTGGCTTGTGTTGGCGATTTCTGGGTTTAGATTTCGGGAAGGTTATGAGTCGCAGGGGAGTATCGATCGATACCATGGGTGTATCGATCGATACCAGTCCCTTGTCGGTAGGCTTGTGTTGTTTCAGTATCGATCGATACCAGTCGTGTTGTTTTAGTATCGATCGATACCAGTCCCTTTTTGGTTGACGCGTGTTGTTTTAGTATCGATCGATACCAGGGGTGTATCGATCGATACCAGTCGTTGGTTGTGCCTTGAAAGCGTGTTGTGTGTTTACTTTTCAGGCGGTGTGTTTAGCTTTTCCTGGAGTCGAATTGCTAGGCGTTGGTTTAGTTTTTCATGGGATTGAATTGCTAATTGTGGTGGAAGTTTTAATTGGTGTTAATTAATTCTTCGTGTTGTAAATTGCTAATTGTTGTGCTTGTTGGTAGCCTGTTGTTGGGAGGATCAATCTCACTCAGCGTTTGGTTAGCCAAATGTTGATGCATCACTTTTGTCGATGCAGGTAAAGATAAGGCGTGATCGTGGAATCGAGGCAGTGAAGAAGGGATGATTAGGACTCGGGGTTTTTGTTGTTATTGTTGTTGCTTTTGCTGTTATAGAACTGTTAGCTTGTGTAAGCTGTAGAATTTGTTTTTGTGTTGTTTAATTATAAAAAAAAAAACAAAAGTACGGTCGTTTCAGTTTGGTATCAGAGCCCATACGGTTCTAGGAGCCTAGGTGGTTCTAGAATAAATTGGGTGTTGTGTGGGGGTCTTAGAATCATCCTCTTCGAGCCTTGCGAGATTCCACGGTGAGTATCTTTATTGTGATGATTGTTTTTAGTTTTCTTAGCTTGTGCTTCTGCACGTATGCAGATGGCTAGAGGGCGTGGTAGAGGTCGTGGCCGTGGTAGGGGTCGTGGCCGTGTGAGGAGGAGCAGGTCGAGGAGTTGTGTGCGAGTCAGGTTGGGTCTGAGGGCGTGGCCGGTGTGAGTGCCGTTGGGGCTGGCGCGAGCGCCAGTGTGGCTGGTGTTCCAGCGGGTGCTGCGGGTGTAGCAGCGGGTGATGCTCGGGCCCGAGATGATCGCATAGCGGATCTTTTGACGAGGTTGTTGGAGCGGTTACCAGAGAGGGTACCGGCTCAGGCTCCTGTGGTTCCGGTAGTGGTGGAGGCTCAGCCTCAGGTGGCAGTTGCGGTTGCTGAGGAGCTCCCATCCTACCTTAGGATGATGGAGCAGATGCAGAGGATTGGCACGGGGTTCTTCTCTGGAGGTGTTAATCCTGAGGACGCTGATGCGTGGCTGAGGAGGGTAGAGAGGAATTTCCTCTCGAGTAGGTGTCTCACGGGATACCAAGTTGACATTGCCGTCCATTATCTTGAGGGTGACGCGCATCTCTGGTGGAGGGGTGTGACAGCACGGAGAGTTCAGACCGTGATGGTTTGGGCGGATTTTGTGGAGGAGTTTAACTCCAAGTACTTCCCTCAGGAGGCGTTCAACCGGTTAGAGTCGAGGCTTGCGAGTTTGACTCAGGGGGATCGGTCGGTACGCGAGTATGAGGTGGAGTTCAACCGGCTCGGGTCTTATGTTAGACAAGCGGTTGAGAGTGAGTCGGCCCGTGTGCAGAGATTTCTGATGGGTTTTCGGGTTGACTTGAGGAACCGTTGCATGGTGAGGGCTTTTTGCACGGTTGATGAGTTGGTTGAGACTGCAGCTTTGCTTGAGGAGGGTCTGAAAGACGAGGTGGTAGCGGTTACACCGAGTTTTCAGGCGAGAACCTGTGCAGCAGCAGTCCGGTCCGAGCAGAGGCGGTAAGCCAATGCAAGGACAGAAGCGGAAGCGGGAGAGCGCTTCGAGAGGTAGTCGGGGTGGTCCGGGTTGCTTTGGTTGTGGGAGCATGGATTATCGAGTGGCGAGCTGTCCTCAGAAGGGCGGAGTGAGAGTGGATCCCCGAGTGTGCTATCACTGCAAGGAGGCAGGGCACATCATGCCTCAGTGTCCCCAGTTGCGGCAGAGTGAGACCACGGTGGTGCAGCCCGTCAGGCAGGTGGCAGCAGCGCCTCGAGTGTACTCCATCACCGAGTCTGGAGAGCCGAGTTCCAGGCCGATCACAGGTATTTTCTTAGACTCATCTAAGTTTAATTATGTGTTGGGGAATGTCGTGCTTGTCGGGGTGTTAAGGTTCTCGGCACATGTATATATGCAGGGACCTTGTGTGTTGGGGGTGTAGAGTGTCATGTGCTGTTTGACACGGGAGCATCGCATTGCTTCGTTTCCCCGGAGTTGGCCAAGAAGGCTAATCTTCGTAGCGAGCCCGGTGTGAGTTTGGGTTTCGTGGAGGTTGCCTGAGGGAAGCTCCTGAGAATTCACGGTCGGGTGCGAGACGTGGATGTTCAGGTAGCAGGAGAGTCCATGCCTGCCGATTTGATTATCTGCTTAGTGGAGCTGTACAATGTCATCTTGGGCATGGATTGGCTCGGGAAGTTCAGAGCGCATCTGGACTGTCACCGAGGGCGAGTCGAGTTCGGTTGTGCACGCGGAGCGTCTGATCGAGAGGGGTTACGAGGCGTATTTGGCTACCATTTCCTTGCCGGAGGCCGTCGGAGAGGCTAGGGTTCAGGATATTTGTGTGGTTCGTGAGTTCCAGGATGTGTTCCAGTCGTTGCAGAGGTTGCCACCGTCTAGGTCGGATCCTTTCACGATCGAGTTGGAACCAGGGACGGCACCGATATCCAGGGCTCCTTATAGGATGGCTCCAGCAGAGATGGCAGAGCTGAAGAAGCAGCTGGCGGAATTGTTGAGCAAGGGGTTTATTCACCCGAGTTCTTCACCGTGGGGAGCACCGGTGTTGTTCGTGAAGAAGGACGGGAGTTTTCGGTTGTGTATTGACTACCGGGGACTTAACCGAGTCACAGTGAAGAACATGTATCCTCTTCCTCGGATTGATGAGTTGTTGGATCAGTTGAGAGGGGCTACTTGATTCTCCAAGATTAACTTGGCGTCGGGATATCATCAGATTCCCATTGATGAGGTAGATATCCGGAAGACGGCTTTCAGATCTCGTTATGGCCACTACGAGTTTGTGGTGATGCCATTTGGGTTGACAAATGCACCGGCTGCATTTATGAGATTGATGAACATCGTTTTTCAGGAGTATCTAGATGAGTTCATGATCATCTTTATCGATGATATCTTGGTGTATTCGAGGAGCCGGGAGGAGCATGAGGCGCATCTACGTGTGGTTCTTTCGAAGCTGCGGGAACAGAAGTTATTTGCTAAATTGAGCAAGTGTAGCTTCTGGCAGCGGGAGATCGGTTTTCTGGGTCACATTGTCTCTGCGGAGGGAGTGTCGGTAGATCCGGAGAAGATTCAGGCCATTAGTACTTGGCCGAGGCCGAGGAATGCTACTGAGATTCGGAGTTTTCTCGGGTTGGCAGGGTATTATCGGCGGTTCATCAAGGGTTTCGCAAGTCTGGCCAAGTCTATGACGAAGGTGACGGGAAAAGATGTTCCTTTCGTGTGGTCCTCGGTGTGTGAGGAGAGTTTCGCGGAACTGAAGGCCATGTTGACTAGTACTCCAGTATTGACGTTGCCTGAGTCGGGCGAGCCTTACGTGGTGTACACCGATGCGTCGGGAGTGAGTCTTGGCTGTGTGTTGATGCAGCGGGGGAAGGTTATTGCCTATGCTTCGCGGCAACTGCGGAAGCATGAGGGCAACTACCCTACCCATGACCTGGAGATGGCTGCAGTAGTTTTCGCTTTAAAGATTTGGAGATCTTATCTTTATGGCGGAAAGTTGCAGGTGTTCACAGATCATAAGAGCTTGAAGTACATTTTCACTCAGCCTGAGTTGAATTTGAGGTAGAGGCGCTAGATGGAGCTAGTGGCCGATTATGATCTGGAGATAGCTTACCATCCTGGTAAGGCTAATCTGGTTGCGGACGCATTGAGTCGGAAGCGGGTGGCTTTGGCTCGGGAGCTCGAGGTTGAGTCTTTGGTGAGCGAGATTAGCACATTGCGCTTATGTGTTGTATCTCAGGAACCTTTGGGCTTAGAGGCGGCTAACCAGGCGGATCTTTTGAGCAGAGTTCGGTTGGCTCAGGAAAAAGATGAGGGTTTGGTTAAGGCTTCGAGAGCGGAGGCTTCTGAGTATCAGGTATCTGCGAACGGCACTATCCTTGTTAGTGGGAGGGTATGCGTACCTTTGGATGAGGATTTGCGGCGAGAGATCCTGAGTGAGGCTCATTCGAGTATGTTATCGATTCATCCAGGAGCGACTAAGATGTACCGCGATCTCAAACGCTATTATCATTGGGTCGGGATGAAGAAGAATGTTGATAACTAGGTTGCGGCGTGCAACGTGTTCCAGTTAGTGAAGGCGGAGCACCAGGTCCCGAGTGGTTTGTTGCGGAGTTTACCCATTCCAGAGTGGAAGTGGGATATGATCACGATGGATTTCGTGGTGGGTTTACCAGTTTCTCGGACCAAGGATGCTGTTTGGGTCATCGTTGATCGATTGACCAAGTGTGCGCGTTTTCTGGCCATTAAGAAGACCGATGGGGCAGCGGTTTTGGCTAGGAAGTACGTGCAGGAGATTGTGAGACTGTATGGAGTACCGGTGAGCATTGTCTCGGACCGGGATCCTAAGTTCACATCGGAGTTCTGGAATGCGTTTCAGGCGGAGATGGGCACGAAAGTGCACTTGAACACGGCGTATCATCCTCAGACAGATGGGCAGTCCGAGAGGACCATCCAGACTCTGGAGGATTTGTTGAGAATGTGCGTGCTGGATTGGAGTGGTCACTGGGTGGATCACTTGAGCTTGGTAGAGTTTGTGTATAACAATAGCTACCAGGCGAGTATTGGGATGGCTCCATACGAGGCTCTGTATGGGAGGCCATGTCGTACCCCCTTGTGTTGGACACAAGTGGGGGAGAGGAGCACTTTGGGTGCAAGTTTTGTTCAGGAAACCACGGAGAAGATCCGGGTTTTGAAACTGAACATGAAAGAGGCCCAGGATCGGCAAAAGAGTTATGCCGATAAGAGGCGGAAAGAGCTTATGTTTGAGGTGGGAGATAGTGTGTATCTCAAGATGGCCTTACTGAGAGGTCCGAACAGGTCCATTACTGCGACTAAGTTGAGTCCGAGGTATATGGGGCCGTTCCGGATTGTAGAGCGTGTTGGACCGGTAGCGTATCGGTTGGAGTTACCCGCGGTTATGCAAGCATTTCATAAGGTCTTCCATGTGTCGATGCTGAAGAAGTATTTGCATAGGGGTGACAAGGTATTGGCTGAGATTCCGTCAGATCTCCAGCCCAATATGATCGTTGAGGCGAGACCTTTGAGAGTTCTCGAGCGGAGGGTCAAGGAGCTTCGTTGGAAGAAGATTCCGATGATGCGAGTTCTGTGGGACTGTGACGGGGTGCAGGAGGAAACTTGGGAGCCAGAGGCTAGGATGGAAGCGAGGTTCCGGAAGTGGTTCCAGAAGCAAGCTGCGGCTTGAGTTCTATCGAGAGGTTCCAGTTTGGGTTGTAGTTGTATGCCTTGTGTGTTTCATTTTGTATTTCCGTTGTGTGGAACGATGTTACATTATGATGTATAATAAGATGGATGTTCTTATTGCTGTTGTGAGAGTTGCGTGCTTCAGTTAAGCTTGTTCGGAAAGATGAGTCAAGTGACGGGACCGGGTTATTTCACTTAGCGGTTCTGTGTGGTGGGTCGGATTGCAGGCGTATGGTACTTGTTTGTTTTATTACGTTTGTATTGATGACCTACTGCAGAGAGTTGTTGGGTGTTAGAGTTAGCCTAGTCATAGTTGTCTTGACAAGTTTCTCTAAAGCGAGCCGACACTGGAGGGTGCGCAAGGGCGGTGCGATGGCCTGGTTGTTGGTTATGCACGGCAGATATTCCAAGTACGGAATATGGGTGATGCCGGTGTTGCCTTGCAAGGATTTACACGGATCACGAGAGGTAGTTCAGTCGAGATGCTTATAGATGTGTGACTTATTGCTCGTTGAGGGGACTAGTTCCTCTGGTGCCGATAGCTCGTAGGACTGTGTGTCTTGAGAGTGTGATTGGCGATGTACCCAGGCTCGGAAGGTTTATAGTCTAGAGTGATACGTGATACCGTGGATTCGTAAGGAGTATATCCTAGACGTAGGATATATTACCTAGAATTGAGTGGTATGGGGTATCGAGACTCTTGTAGGTTATATTACCGAGTGGAGCGGTATGGCAGATACCCAGAACTCGGAGATGCTGCGGTGTCTTGGGTGCTGTGGTATGGTTGATACCTTGCGAGGTATGGTAATATCCTGCGGGATATGGCAGATGCTCGGAACTCGGAGATGCTGCGGTGTCTTGAGTGATGGGGTTTGGCTTGTGTTTGAGCAATAAGTACATATGATGCCGCGGTTTCATAAGCATAGGGACTGAGTGGGAAACCTCGGAGGTTGGTATTGGACCTCGTGTGAGTGTTGAGATGGCCGGGTTGGCCAAGGTTTATGAATCGTTGCGACGATTAAGGTTCATTGGGAGATGAACGGTAACGAAGATTCGAGGTCGAATCTATGTTAGTGGGGGAGAATTGTAATGCCCGCGTTCCGGAAGAATTGATTATTGGGGGAAATAATTAATTCGGGTTTGTTCCGGGGTAGTATCGATCGATACTAGCCTTGTATCGATCGATACCTGTCGGGGGTAGTATCGATCGATACTGGCCTGTATCGGTCGATACCAGTCGGGGTTTCCTTATTGTCTTCTTCCTCTTCTCTTCTTACGGTGGATAAACTATTCTTTTGGGAAAAATCAGAATTGGTCGTGAGAGAGAGAGAGAGGGAGAGAGAGAAAGGGAAAGAAGAGCTTGGTGAAGCTTGGATCTTGCGAGATCAAGAGAGTTTGAGCTTGGAGAGAAGCTTGAAGAAGAGGTTGGAAGAGCGTGGTTGGCGTGAGCTAAGGGGGAAGAGAGGGAGGTCTTCTAGAGCTCGATCCATCCTATCTAAGGTGAGTTGTGACCAAAGGTTAGCAATTAAGCTTGTGTGGTGCTTTGTTAAGCTTGATTGATGAATTTTGTGGCTTGTGTTGGCGATTTCTGGGTTTAGATTTCGGGAAGGTTGTGAGTCGCAGGGGAGTATCGATCGATACCATGGGTGTATCGATCGATACCAGTCCCTTGTCGGTAGGCTTGTGTTGTTTCAGTATCGATCGATACCAGTCGTGTTGTTTCAGTATCGATCGATACCAGTCCCTTTTTGGTTGACGCGTGTTGTTTTAGTATTGATCGATACCAGGGGTGTATCGATCGATACCAGTCGTTGGTTGTGCCTTGAAAGCGTGTTGTGTGTTTACTTTTCAGGCGGTGTGTTTAGCTTTTCCTGGAGTAGAATTGCTAGGCGTTGGTTTAGTTTTTCATGGGATTGAATTACTAATTGTGCTGGAAGTTTTAATTGGTGTTAATTAATTCTTCGTGTTGTAAATTGTTAATTGTTGTGCTTGTTGGTAGCATGTTGTTGGGAGGATCAATCTCACTCAGCGTTTGGTTAGCCAAATGTTGATGCATCACTTTTGTCGATGCAGGTAAAGATAAGGCGTAATCGTGGAATCGAGGCAGTGAAGAAGGGATGATTAGGACTCAGAGTTTTTGTTGTTATTATTGTTGCTTTTGCTGTTATAGAACTGTTAGCTTGTGTAAACTGTAGAATTTGTTTTTGTGTTGTTTAATTATTAAAAAAAAAAAAAGTACGGTCGTTTCATTAATCTACAAAATTTGATTAAAAGAAACTTTTAGACGTTTGATAAATAATCACAACTCATCTCATACCAGGGAGCAGAAATATAACTATGATGATATCCTTTTTAAAAATCACTCATTTTGTAATAAAAAAGATACTACTTTAATAAATGTAAACGGACTGTTATACACTTGGTTCTTACTTTCTAAAAATTAATTTGGAATTTTTTTTTCTAGCCTAAAATCAATTTGAGTTTTCTTCCCAACATGGCCCGGTCCTGAAATTATGGGGGTTTGAAAAAAAAAATGGGGACCAATAATCATATCATAAAAAAAAAAAAATTGTTTTATGAATTTTTTGTTTTAATTGATTGGGCTTTTTTTGGCACATAAGTTTAAACTCATATGTATTATATATATGAGTTTCTATCTTCTATATGAGCCTGCTAAAATTTGAGGTCAAAACCAATGTTTCATTAGGCTTGGCCCAGGGCCGGCCCTGTTTCCCAACGACATATTTTAAAATCTTCGACGAAATCTCTTCTCTTCTAAACCGATAAGATTATAAATATATTATTGAGTGTTTACCTGTTTATAAACTCCTAACACCACATAAATTTTTATAAATAAATTTTAAAAATCTTACAAAATGAAATAAAACATGCATTTTCATAAACAAGATACTTTAAAGTGAGATTAGACATGGTTAGACATGAATTTATAAACATGGTTTTAGAGATTCTGGCGGTTTTTCGAGAGTTTTCTCAACTGTTTGGTTGTGTTTTCTTCCGGATGTTCAGTCACGAGGGAATTTTCTGTTAAGTTTCATGGATTTCCAACTCAAAACCAATTGGCTATGAGTGGATTGACCCAAGTCCCTTATATACTACTCAAGGTCCCTCCCAACTTCCGATGTGGGATATTTCTCACACACTCCCTAGAGATTATGGCCCATGACCCAATAATCTCTACTTAATCCCTAATACGCCCCATCGAGATAATGGTTATTCTAGCCATTAATCTCGACAGACCATCAATCTCGGGTCCGGATGATCGGACCACTTCTATGGGCCGGATTACAGGAGTGTGTGTTCGGACTCTGATACCATGTTAAATTTCCTAGACTTCCAACTCAAAACCAATTGGCTATGAGTGGATTGGCACAAATCCCTTATGTACTACTCAAAGTCCTTCCAAACTTCCAATATGGGATATTTCTCACACACTCGGTAGAGATTATGGCTCATGGTCCAATAATCTCTACTTAATCCCTAATAGTTTATGCCAGTGGATGTCGTGGTTATGGAAGGATTTAGTGGTGGGGAAACAAACATCACTTGAATGGACTATGTCGAGCCTGCCCATAGGAGAAATTATGGTGTGGTGGAAGAAATAGATCCCTCCTTGTTGTGTTGTGCAAACACGGATGAAGAGATTTTTCTTCTAGGAGATAAGGGACAACAATGTAGCTTTTCCCTTTTACAAACGGAGCTATAAGTTCTGCTTTGGTCGATGGAATGCATGTTAATGCATTAAAAGATATCTTTCTCTTTTCAGACAGACAACCTAGTGAAGATGACGTCATATCCAACAGATTGGTTGGCGCTTCTGACTCAACTAATGGAGTTTTTGAGCCAAAGGGCTCAATTTATTTCCTTTGCCCTTTTTCATTTGCCTTGCATTTTGAATGTGCACATAGCGCTAGATCTCGCTCTTGTGATTTCAATTTGGTCAAATGGATCCTTCTGGTTTGGTTAATCAAATGCATGTTGTCAAAAAGAGGCAACATTCTCCTAGGGGATAATCTTTCCGCATCCGAGTGTTCAAGCGACAACTTGTTCACATTTGCTAACAAAATATATTTTTTATGCTAAGACGCAAAGATCACAAGTGCCGTCTTTTGTGTTCACGACTTCATCCAATGAAGGAGATGCCATGAAGAACATTTGAAGTCAAACTTAACCATTCATTCTAGTTAGTTACGCAATACAAGCCCCAAATTTTGTCAAGGAGCTTAACTTTGCTCGTGAAGCAACTGAGAAGGATATATGGTATGTAGTTTGATGCGCGAGCACGGAGCTTACATTCACTAGCTATCCAATCACCATTCATACGCCGAATGTTCCATTGACCCGATAATATCAATTTTTCCAAAAACTCTTCCAATGTAATTGAGAAGAGCATAAAGATGAAAGGCAAAACCAAGCCAAAGCCGTACAAGCGCAGAAACTAGTAGCGACAATTGTTGCTTTTGGGAATGATTCGATCACTTATGTACACTGGGAGGATTGACCAAGTCAAATACTCCACTTAGCCCAACAATGCGCAATGGGATTTTGTTCAAACCCGCAAGCAACAACCAATTTAATTAAATTAACGACACTTTTTGCCATCGACGAAGATGGTTTATGCCATTAGAAAATCCTAAGGAAAGTTTGACATCATAAACATATCAGAAATCTGCCGTCAGGAATGATGAACACAACATCTCCCAACTTTTGGGATTGCTTTTAAAAGGATAAAAAAGAAAATTTGAAGCTCTCAATCGTAACTGCATGCAATTCGCTTTGGAAACGACGAGAAACAACATCTTCCAATAGCATCGCCTTCATAAGAATTTCTTCCAATAATCGCAAAATTGTAAGGAATTGCAGTCGTGCTCTAGTCAAACCCGCTACCAATATGCTCTTGGGAATAACCGTTGGAACATCTCCCATGACTGTAACTAGCATCCTCTACCAGCAAAATTGTCCATACAGATTTGAAATTTTCTTCAGAACCTTCTAGCAATCCGTAAAGGATGAACATCTTCCCCATACTTAAATCACAATGTCTCTGGTGTGATAAAATTATGAGAAAAGATGGAATAAGTAGATGATAAAAGCGATGAATGGAAAGTGTTATGAAATGAAATCACCTGGAATCAATAGGGGTGGAGTGGGTGGGAAAACTTTTGCAAGTTTTGACACGGTTCCTTAACACGGGATTGGTTCCATGTAACGAGCCAACTGATTTTTTTTTTTGAAACAACGAAAATATTCGATCAGACATCTGAAAAGGGATCAATCGATCTCTGATTAGTCATAAGCTTTGGATCGATTTTTGAGATGAGGGATCGGTCAATCCTAGTTAGGGATCGATCGATCTTTGTTGAAACTTGGTAGATCGATCGATCTCAGATGCGGCTCGTCCTTGTTCTAAATTTTTTTCTGAGACATAACACCAAAAGCGTTAAAAATAAAAAAGGAGAAATGTATCTTTTTTAGGTATGAGTTAGTTTGGCTTCCAGAAAAATGTAGGTGGAACAATAATGGTGGCCATACATTTACAAAGAAGCGTATCTCCGTTACACTTTGAATTGGAAACACTTAGCTTGACCATGACATGCATGATTGCACAATAGAGAACATCAGTTGTCTTTGTAATAGACTACTCCGAGTTTGATAAAAATGGCGTCTACACTAATGGATTGGTCGGTTTTTAGACGCACATGGATGAATTTATAAGAAACAATGATTTATTTTCTTAGTTTTTTTTATTTCTTTCATTCTATGCATTTCAAATTCTAAAGCGGATAGTTTAGCTATTTCCTAGACTTTAACTATATGATCTTGTTTATCTAAATTTTATATTTATAATTTTTGATTTCTGATTTGTTTTAATTAATTTATAGCTGTTGAAAAAGAAAACACATGGACCACTATATATATCTTCGACAGATGTTGAAACGTTGACATTCCCAATTCCAATTCACATGAACCACATTTACTATTTATTTTTTGGGAAAATTAGAAATATCCGGAAAAAAACTCGCATATTGTCCCAATAATACTTTCTTGATTTTAGCCATTTTTTACTAGACTATCCTTAATTAAACGTAATAAATTTAAAATATATTTTTTAAAAAATCTTTAAAAAATTCGAAAAAGGAAAGAAATATCTTTTGAAAAAACGTTTTTGGCAAAATCAAGATTGAAAATATATTTTTTTATTTGTTCAACAAAATCCAGAATTCGTACTGTAGTTCTACGATTTTGGTAGATTATGTGTTATGCTATTTGATGTATAATCTACCGAACTTAGAATATATATTCTACAATTTCCTCTATATTCTACTAAGTGTTAGAATACGTTTTCATAATTTTTTTTAGAAGTATTTGCGTGTACGGTCACTTTTCCAAAACTCTCTTAGATTTCTAACACTTTGTGTACTGTCCAAAATGATATAACACTTTCTCTTGCAAAATGACCATTTTACCCCCCCCCCCATGTTGATACACGTGTGTACAGTACACTCCTTGCTTTCGCGCGTTACTGTACAGGGGTTTGACTGGAAAGTCAAGGGGTGTACATTCCACAAAGTGCTAGATCCTTAAGCAAGTTTTTGGAAAGTGATAAAAAATTAAGAAGGTTTTGAAAAAGTGACAAATTAGCAAAGAATCCTTTTTTTTTTATTCTACCATGTTTTGAATACATATTCTACTTCTTTCTCTATATTCTACATTCCGTAAAATAAAATTCCACAGTTCTTTCTTTATTTTACGAATTGTAGAATATGTCTTCTGAATACTAGCTCTTTTTGGACAGCATCGGAAACAACAATTGGGTCTTGGATTTGGAGGAAGCTTTTGAAAGTTCGAGACCTAGCTTTACCATTCATCAAAGCGGTTGTTAGCAATGGGGAATCAATCTCTTTTTGGTATGATTCTTGGCTGCCCCAAGGAAGACTGATAGAAATCATGGGCCCGTCAGGCCCTCGGGTAGTGGGGATTCCTCTGACAGCCACGGTAAAAGAGGCCGCGGGACCTCAAGGGTGGAAGCTACGACGAAACAGAGTGCGGAGGTACGACGATATAATAGCCCAAATAAGAGATCATCCCCTTCCTAGTGATGAGAATGGACCAGATTACTATCTATGGAGACATGCTAACGGGGTGTTTAAGGATCATTTTTTATTGCAAAATACCTGGAATCAAATCAGAGAGCGCCGTCCCCTAGTAACATGGTGGAAGATGGTTTGGTTTTCTCAAGGAATTCCGCGGTGTCGTTTCATCACGTGGCTAGCTATGCATAACCGACTCTCCACGGGGGATCGAATGCGAAGATGGGGAGCAAATCAGCCTTGCGTCTTGTGTGGGGAGCCTAATGAAACTCGAGACCACTTATTCTTTGCTTGCCCGTATTCCTTTACAGTTTGGAGTGATGTGGCAGGGAAGCTCATGGACCAGCGTCTAAACCCAGACTGGGAGGACACAACTCGATCTCTGCAATCTCTAAAGGGAGACCGCCTCTTTTTAATCCTTATACGATTATGCTTCCAAGTGACGATATATTCCATCTGGAGAGAACGAAACTCGAGAATCCACCTAAAGGGCAACAAGTCGGTTCCCCAATTGGTAAGAGTCATTGAAAAACTAATTCGTAATCGCATTATCTCTTTACATTACACCGACGATCCACATCTTCAGGATCTGCTTCAATGGTGGTTTGCGGTATCTCCAAGGTGACCTTAATCGCAGTTTTTTCCCTTTGTTTGCTTCTATTATCTGCCTTGTAATTTATGGGTTTCTTTCCCTCTCGTATTATCTTTGCATCCGTTTGTACATACTCGTTTTTTGAAGGATTAATAAATTTAACATTCCATCAAAAAAAAAAAAAAAAAAAAAAAAATTCTTAGAAATCTAGGATCTAGGCTAATTTCCAAAACTGAAAAACCATAGATTTTTTTTTTTTTTTTGGCGTTTCTTTCACGGTTTTCATCTTTCTTCTCCGTTCAATGCACGCTATGAACTTCCTCCATCAGTTTCAGCCTTGATAGGAAGAGGTGAAGAAGAGAAGGTGGAGAAGGTGAAGAGACCTTCTCGTTGGAATATGGTTTCTTCGAAAGCATTTTCCGAAGAAGAAAGCGGAGGGCGGAACGATGAAGACGCAATCAATAAGTCCTCATCAAAGGAAGAAGGTTTTCTTCTCGCACGTCATCTAGTAATAAGGTACTGCATATTTTTTGTTTCATTTTCTTCTCCGTCTGCTGAATGGTGTTCACTTTTATCTGTGGGGAGAACGACATTGGGGCTCGAGTTGATTCTTAAAGCTTAATCTTTCACAATGAAGATGTGTTTCTCGGAATTACTTGGTTATAAGCAGAGATAATAAACTTTGTTACGTGTTTACGGTGCTGCGGGTAATGTCGTCTACGAGCATGGCTGGTCGGGCATTTGATGAAGTTGCTGAATAATCCTTAAGTAGCCACCAAAGGCTCTCCTCTGAAATCTCTTCCTCCACCCCCACCTTTCAGAGATTCCCATTTTCAGGTAAGCATAATCGAAACCTTGCTGGTAAACTAATATTAATTTGCCAGTTTGGTGACGTTGATCCTCACTTGTGTGCTAAAAATGTTGTGTTTGTGTGTGTGTTTATCCAAGGAGACGAGGAGGATGTAAACGTTGATGTGATGGAACAGAGGAAAGCCAATGACGTTGATTCCGTCTGATCATAATCTGAATCCATAACCGTAAAACTTTGAACACAAAAAGCCTGTTTTTCTCAAGTAATCTGTTGGGAGCCTTGCATTTTGTTCTGTGCAATATTAACAATGATTAGAATCGGTACATGCTTCTGTTCATCATCTTTAAATATATTGAATCTTCCTTTAAGCGTATGAGAGTATACATAGAGTTTTCATCTTTAAGCTCCAAAAGAACTAAAGCTACATCTTGAAACGAAAAACAGCCATTACAAGCTGAGAAAAGCATTAAATAAAATTATCCTTTTATTGTTCGGATGTTGCCTAAAGAAACTTCCTTAAACCGAGAAAAGTTCCCTAAAGAGGCAAAATTGAAAATTCCTGTTCTTATGGCTTCAAAATCCTAAAGTTAGGCAACTGATGAATCTTGCAGACATTTAGGGCAGTTGCAGCTGAAACCGTAGTCTGCAAGTAATGCTTGTCTCTCTTTGTAAGGAAGCTCCTCATCTATATATGAAATTGTCACCTGTTTCCATATGAAACTCAACACTAAGCTATTTTTTTCATTCTATTACTATGGTAAAGAGAAGAGAAGATGAGGGTACCTCTTCGTTGGTGTTGATGTGTCTTAACGTAATAATGACTGCTTTTCCGTATCTGTCCTGCGAAACCAACCACAAGAAAAAGATATACATCGAGTTTAGTCCAAAAGTGTTGATAAAAATTCTAAAAGAGAGAGTGGAGACATTGCAATTCCTTTGCGGTGTGTAAGTGTGTAACCATAAAGAGGACGAAGATGTAAGAAAGTTTACCTCTTCTCTTTTGAAGGCTTTTGCATTAGGGCAACATGAATGGTTCATACAGCTCTGGAGAGGGAAGAAAGCCGTTCCTGACACAAGCCGGGATGATGTAATAATGTCAAATCTTGGTTACAAGTTACATAACTTGTAACTTCTTTATGGTGACAATGTTGACATCATCTCTAACCTTGGCAACAGTCTGAATACTCATCACCAAGAGCATCTAGTAACGGTCTTGTGATTTCCTAGGCTTATTCCTATGAACAAAAACAAGAATAAGCCAATAGGAGTCTCTAACAAAAACATAACATCATTTATCCACAAATCTCATTAAATTGAAATTTAAAGAGCCATGTTTGCACATAAAAGCACAATTTTATGAATAAATGTGTGAGGCATTTCCAGGATCAAATGACATAAAAAAACGTGAAAGAAACGAAGAGGAGAGAAAATAACGTGAGAGAGTTAGTTAAAAAACAGAGATATAAAGGTACTGATTAGTTTACCATCTTCAGCAGGTTCTTTAGTAGTAAATTGATCCACATAGTGCCTTTTCCTGGACAATGAAGAAGTATTCTGCAACTCATTCTGCAGAGCTGTATGAACCATTTTTAGTGCAAACATTCTTTGATATAAAGGTCTGAGGAGTGAGATGAAAAAGTTTACCGTGAGAATCGCACTAGCCACACCGTCGAGGGCGGCTGCTTTAGCTCCGGTAATTGAAAAGATGAGGAGGAAAGATAAATACACATACCAGAAATACATAATCTAATCAAATCGAAGATAAATACACATACCCGATGGAAAAACAATGAGAAGGAAAGAAGGAGGAGGAGGACGGATAAAACGAGGAGGAAAGATAAATACACATACCATATATACATAATCTAATCAAATCGAAGATAAATACACATACCCGATGGAAAAACGATAAGGAGAAAAGGAGGAGGAGGACGGATAAAACGAGGAGGAAAGAATGAGGATGAGGAAAGGCGGAAAGGCGGCGAAATTTCAGTCGCCGGAGTTGACGAGGCGACGCAGAGGACGACACCGGCGTGTGAACTTTGACGGAGAGTATATAGAAACAGAGCTGAATTTTGGTCGGGGAAGAAAACTGATTTTTATTTTTTTTTGTTCTCGTGTCTTGTTTTTAACGTAGATTATATTTTTTTTTCTCTTTTTATCAAAGTAATTTTGATAAGTTTTTTTAAAGTTTATAAATAATATATTTGTTTACATTATTTAAGGATACTTTTAGATTTTAATTATTATAAATCTTAATGGGAAAATGTTCAGTAAAAAAAGTTTAGTTGGACAATAGGTAAGTTTTTTGGTCCATTTTTTTCTAATTTTCGCTTATTTTTTTTCTTAAGTTACGACTTACTTGGGACGTATATTTATGAGAAACTTGGCTATATAGCCAATTAGCCATAACATACTTCTTCTTTTTTGACAAAATTTAGCCATAACATACTTTAAAAAAAAAAAAAAAAGCCATAACATACTTGTTGTAGTTGAGAATTTATTTTTCGTTTAGTTATTACAAAGGTACTGAAATAGTTTCACTATTGTAATATGGTTTCAATATGGTTTCAAAATTAATAAATAATTTGAAATGAAATTAGAAGTTGTAAAAACAAAACCATAAAAATTTAAAAATAAACAGTAAAAAACTAAACTGAGATTTGGCCGTAATAATTATGATTGTTACTTTAAATATGGTAAAAATCTTATTGCTAATTAAAAAAAAACTGTAGAAGTTGTGGTTGTTATTTTAAATATTGTAGACATTTTTTTGGTAAAAAATATGAATTATGCCGGAAATTACTATATAACGAAAATATTGAAAATGAATTATGCTCATATAATATGAATTCGAGTGGTGATATAACGAAAATACTCACACAAACTACTATATTAAATGTTATGGTCGAAATTAATTTATTAATTAATAAATTTTAAATAACACAACAACATATAATTTGTCTTATTGATTTTCAGCGTGGTTTCACCAAGTCAATTAATAACTAAAATGCACACTATACCGCAATCATAACGGTTGTTGATTGTAGCATTTTAGGATCGAATCTACGTACAGAGATCAATGTTACGACTATGAGAATGCAGGATGAAATTAAAGCTAAGACGAATGACAGAATTTTTTGGTTTTGCAGTTTCGAAACTAAGAACGATAACTAAAACGGTGCAAATTCAAATAGAGAAAACGTTAAGCCTCGGGTGACGTTGCGGGAAATCACGAATAACGGTTAATGCATCTTAAACGGGGGTTAGCATTAAGAAACGTCTAGAACTCAAACCTAATAATAGATTAACCTCCTCCCGGAGTATCAATCCCTATGCTATAAAACTATGAATACTAACTCCCGTTGAATTAAAAATGTTCTAAGCATGCTTTTCTAGTTCGATTTGATAAGTTCACAAGAACGCCTTAACATCAACTCCCGTTGGATAAGGACGTTTTGCTCATCTAGGATAATTCCGGCATCTAGACGAACACTCTCGTGCGCTAGATGACCTAAGATCGAGAATCAAGTGATCAGTTTAATTCAAGCAATAAGAACACCCTAGACGAAGAATCCACCGAATAAATCTCCGTTTAATCTATCCTAAACCGTTAGATCATGAAATCCCTTAACACCCTTTGGCTTAACTAAGAGACTACTCACTCATAATTGCAGAACAAATACAGAGAAATGATGAAGAACACATGATTAACAAAGCAGAAATAGAAGAGATTAAGAAAACTTCTCCAATATGTAGGATCAAAGGTTTGCTTTCCAAGCTTACAAATCACCAAGATCAAAGAGAAGAGTACAAAATACAGAGTGTATGTTACAACTGGGCTTAGACCCCTTATTTTTCAGAGTTTTTCGTCAAAGAGAGAGAGAAAATTAGGTGAAATAGTTCAAAACACGTTTTTTACACTATTATCAGGAGCTGGATCGATCGATCCCATCTTTTCTTCGGATCGATCGATCCGCGTCAACAGCGATCGATCCACTAAATGTCCGATTTCCTGGATCGATCGATCCCATCCTTTTTTGCTCGGTTTCGCTGTTTTTTCGTTCTAGGCCTCCGGACTCCGTCCCGAAATGCCTTTTCACCTGAAATGACTCCTAAAAGACTAAAACAATCGAACAAGACTTGATTATGTACAAAAAACGCGAATCGGAAAACGTCAAAAACGCAACACATCAACTCCCCCAGACTTAGCCTTCTGCTTGTCCGCAAGCAAACAAAATCCTAAGAATAAGGAAGAGGTTTTGAAAATGCGAGAACTTACCTTCTCTATAGAATATCGCAATGATCCCTCAACTTTGTAATCCATGTATTGCTTTACTAAATCCAGAACAGACCGTTGTGTAGTTCTCCGCAGTTATCGCAACTTCCCAGATTCGCCCCACAGTCTCACAGAATAGTCCGAAAGCCATCATTGCTGGGTCTCATCAAAGATAACAGTGCCAAGAGCCTTCTAGACTCTTTCCCTTTCGATATCGTAACGAGCCAACCTTTAATTCTTTCGTATTTTTCCTCTCCCCCAGACTTATTCATTTTATTCATCTTCTCTTTTTTTTTTTTTTTTTTTTTTTTTTTTTAGAACGGTTCATGAGACGGTTCATGAGACACGAGTATTGATGGTTTTTGCCACCGAATCCCCGGTTCACTCCCCGACTCACTTCCCTTGGCGATCTTTCATGAGACACGAGTATTGATGGTTTTTGCCACCGAATCCCCGGTTCACTTCCGTGCCATACGTATTATTTATATATATAGATGAATTTATTTTTGGGACCGGGAGAGGAGAATCATACTTTTCACAGGTGTTTTTGTCAGATACGAATGAGGAGTCAAGCTCTGAAGACGCTGATCACAATGACGAGGTAAAAGGAAGAGCTCAGAAATTAGCTCAGGCTATATGGATTTTTCTGGAGACGTGGGTGTTTCTGATTAGCCGGTCAACATCTGGATTTTTCATTAGTCTGATTCGGAAATAATTCTGCAATAATGGTTACTCAGATGAAGAATTAGAACAATAATTCCAAAAGAAGGTTCGTAAATACAATGAAAAACACACACTCTTTTTTTTTTTTTAGACTCGACTAAACGATTCGGGAAATGTAAAAACAAAATCCAAAGAAAACAAACATAACCAAAAGAAGATAAACGCCGTTAGTAGCCACTCTCCCCCAGACTTACTTCACACCGTCTCAGTGTGAGAATAAATCGTAGAGAAAAGTAAAAACGTACGTAAAAGCAAGAAAATAAAAATGGATAAGACAGTGGATAGAGTGAATACGCTGCTCAGCAAGGTGGGTCGTCCAGGCTGACGCTCCCGCTTGGGCCAGTCCGTCGCCTACGTCGTGCAACGTGCGCATCAGGGTCGGACAACTCACCAGTATCAGCGCTATCCGAGGTCCCGTGTCCAGCAACAACGGGATCATCGTCCTCGGCTCTGTCAGCATTCGCGGTTGGCTCCGCGCGGAAACAAGGAGGTGGTCGTGGGCATCTGATCTTTGCTAAAGCCCCCCAAATTCTCCGCATCATGCCGTGATTCTTCTTTTGTGTCTCCACCATCCATGCTCTGTATTCTCCTTCAGAAGCATCTGCAGATAGAGGTGGAAAATCATACTCACCAGAGTACTCCGGAAGGAGCATCTCGATCGGGTCCTGAGATTGCGATGTCTGCCCATGCTCTTGAGTGAAGAAGTCAGGCACGGGATCATCCTGTAGGGGATGCTGTGGGGCGCTGGAGGTCCCTCCTCTGCGTCTCGTGGTGGCAGCTGTGTCCGTGCGTAGACGCTCTGGTGGAGGCAAGAACTCGATGTTGCCCGGACTGTTCACCGCAGTGATATCGGGCTGTGGAAGTTCGCAGTGCTGGACCCGTCTCTGTCGATCTGTGAACTCGTATAAGTACCCGGTCCTGAGGATGTGGCAAGCCGTCAGATGCTTCTTGTCGATGTAACCAATCCGTGTTTTGCACTCACGTCCGGTGAAGTCAATCCCGTGGTGTATGAATAAAGGAGTAAGCAAACTCCCAATATTCTCCTTCTGTTTCTGGTTCCCTAAGAACTGAATCTTCTTTGCCACCAAAGTCCGAGCGAATACCAGGCCCAAGTTCACATCATACGGTGCAGGGAAATGGAATTGGTAGACGTCTGACAAATACTCCCCAATCCTGTAATGTAGCAAGAGTAACTCGTCAGTACGTACTGCGCTGGGCTCTATCTTCGCAAACAGAATGTTGATGATGATCTTTGCTACCACGCGAATGGCGGGGTTCTGAATCAAGGCCTGCTTCGCCGCTCTAGACTGGAAAGTACCTAAAGCAATGTGGTTCCAAAGTTCCCGCTGGTTTGGGAAGTTGTCGGGAGAGTGAGGCCCTGTCTTTCGATGGTCGAACCCGTAGATCTTACAGAATTCCCTGATCGATATCTCGTATAACAACCCGCTGGAGAAGTATGTCAATGTTGCCCCATCTACTCGTTCGTACTTCGGGTTGGCGAATGTGAGTCTGACAGAGGCTAGGAATTTCCGCACCATATCAGGATAGACCGGGTATTCCTTCGTGGCAATATGACCAAACCCAATCTTCTCCAGAATCGTCTCCACGTCTTGGCGAATTCCCATTGCATCCAAAGTTGTAGGGCATACGATCTTCGTAGGTTCCATTCCGACGCTAAGGAACCTGTTGTAGAACAGCGAATCGAACTCATCCCAAGCATCTCCAGCCTTCCTTTCCTGATACCGCGTGTTTTTGGCAAGATCGTCTGGTTGAATGCCTTTGATCAACGTTAGATAGGTACTCTCGAATCGGGCGCCTTCCCGTCGAGGCCATGGCGGTGCGGTTAACGGAGATGTTCCCGAGCCAGAGGCTGCATTTGTATTAACCCGGCGTTGCTTAGGTTCCTTCCGTTTCTTCGCCAGCTCTTTGCCTTTTGATTGAGGCATTGTCTGCAAAACAAACAACATATACGTTTAAGAGATTTGCACAAAAATACGATAAACGTTCTAAAGACGGGATCTATCAAAATGATGAATCATGCAATTTAAACGCTCAATCAAGTTAATATTTCATCAATAACCTTAAACACACCACAATCTTCATCTAGAACTTCCAATAATCCCAAATTCTACCAATTTCACAAATTTCTCAAAATTCCCACAATCCACAATTCAATCCAAGAACACAAATATTAGGTGTTTCCAAGCAATGCCCAACTCAAAATCGGTTCATAGCATATGTATAAGGCATAGAACAATCCAAGAACAAGCTATAAACATGATTTTGATTTTCACAATTTCACAATACGTGAGTTGCATTCCTTTCAAATCGAGTAAATTATGATTTGGAACAAAAGCCGAAGGAGGATAAGACCAAGTCGATCGCCGAAGTAAGTGGAAATGCACTGTAGTGTAGCTTCCCAATCAGGATCGAGACGATTACCCAAGAGAGATCTAGCCACATCTGACCAAATTGTAAAAGAAAATGGACACGCAAAGAATATATGGTCGCATGATTACTCTGGTTCTCCACAAAGAACGCAAGCTTGGATAACTCCCCAGCTACGCATTCGACTACCCGTGGATAATCTGTTGCGCACCGCTAGCCAAGAAATGAAACAGCACCTCGGAATTCTTTGACCAAACCAGATTGTCTGACTCCACGAAACAGAGCTGCTCGGTTCTCTAATCTGATTCCACTTGTGGAAAGTAGAGAATGTGTTGTTGAATTCGTCAAGCTTCCGACGCCATATATATTTATCTGGGCCCTTGCCTACCTAAGGGAGAGGCTGTGCTCGAGTGGCATCAATTAGCGGGTACAGATTACGTAATCTCGTACGCCGAAGCTTCCTCCCATTTGGTTCAATAGCATCACTAACTGTAGCATTGATCGGAATTCCAAGGATCCGTAGCCTAGGTGGTCCTGTGATGTTAATAATTCTTCCCAATGGCATCCAATTATCATACAAAAAAACACTGAGAGACCATTGCATACCTCTGCCCGTATTAAGGGAAAAACTAGCTTCAAAAGCTTCAAGTTTTTTTGCCAAATACATGACCCGAGGGACGTGTCTGGCGCTGCCAAAAAGATGCATTCTTCATTAGATTTTGCTTGGTCCAAGCCACCCAGAACGACCCCGACATAGTGAATAGTTTCCAAATGAGACTCATTGCAAAAATATACTTTAGAGACATCACGAAGACGTTGAAGCCCAAGCCCTACCTTAGATTTTGGTCTACAAACATCCTCCCAAGCCACTTTTGAACCAATATATGTGTTTGGGTTTCCCGACCATAAGAAGGTTCCACACATCTTCTCTATCTCATCAAAACAGTGGGATGGCAATCGGAATATAGAACACCAAAAGTTCGAAATGCTAGCAATTACCGACGCAATAAGTTGAAGATGATCTGCATAGGATAGTTGTTTGCTTGTCCAAGAGAGCATGCGTGTACGAATTTTGTCAAGTAGTGGTGCATAGTCGTGGGCGGTCATCACTTTCGTCGTGAGAGGGAGTCCGATATATAAAATTGGGAGAGTATCTATTGGAATATCAAGCTCAAGAGTTGCCTGGATGAGTTCTTGTCGATTTCCGCCACCCACAAATAGTGCAGATTTCACAGCATTAATGTTGAAATCTACTCGAGTGTGGTAAAGAGGAGCTGACGCCAGTCATGATTGAGCCACTGTTGGTAAAAACAAAGAGTGATTAACCATAATATTTAAGAATCAAAATGGCTTACGATGATTCGCATTTGAACTAGTTATGTGAACTAGGCATCGAGAATTATCAGATATGCCACCGGCTTCAAAAGTTGCATGAGAATGAGGAAATTTGTTCATCCACTCCGAGTTGATGAGAGCTCGATCAAGTTTCTTACTGATCGGTTTTGAGTCTTGGTTATTAATCCAAGTGAAAATCGGTCCTGAATATGCAATATTCGTTACTCGACAGTAAGTTACCGCATTATAAAAATCTCTCATACCAGCCATGTTGATATTGTAATCTAGAGCCCGAGAATGCTCTGTTAGCAATAAAATTTCATTGAAATCTCCAAGGAAAATTCACGGGATCGAATTTTGACTCACATAGGAGTGGATGTAACAAATCTCAGCCCATAAAGCTCTCATATATGCCGCAAAGTTGAAAGCATAAACAAAAAAACACAAAAGCTTACGCCCGTGTTTCTATCAAAACAGAGCATGTAATCTACTGCGAGCTTTTAAACATAAGAGTGACCTTGACATCACTTGACCATCATATCCAAATACGTTCCAGCCTGTGATGATCATAATTTGTGAGCCAAGACCATCGAGGGAACACAAAATCCATTACCGAACCAGAAGTTGATTCCTGAACCCGAGTTTCAAGAATGCAGCCAAAAGAAGGTGTCACCGCTTGTATCCATTTACGAAACACATCATGTTTGCAAGGTTTATTGAACCCCCACGAGTTCCATGCGAAAATGGCATCATAACTTCCGCGAGGAAATCGTTTTGTTGTTTTGAAGCTCAAGTTCCCGTCGACTAACAATTGGTTTTGGATGTCCTTTGGATCGATCCCGATGACTTCTAATAGCATATCGTATCATAACTCAAGTCAATGATACGATGTCAATCACACTTAACTTCTTACCTTAATATATATTTTGTAAGAAGTTAAGTGTGATTGATATCGTATCATTGACTTGAGTTTTCACCGAAGCAGCCAACTCTGTTCTGCGAAAGCTGAAGGTTCCAGGTTCTCTCTTACCCGCTCCATTCACCATCCTCAAAACGCGGTCCTGAACAACAAGGAACTGATCAGCAAGTTGTACCACACATTTATTGTAACGCCCGCGTTCCGGAAGAATTGATTATTGGGGGAAAATAATTAATTTGGGTTGTTCCGGGGTAGTATCGATCGATACTAGCCTTGTATCGATCGATACCTGTCGGGGGTAGTATCGATCGATACTGGCCTGTATCGATCGATACCAGTCGGGTTTCCTTATTGTCTTCTTCCTCTTCTCTTCTTACGAGCAGAGACCATTCTTTTGGGGAAAAAGAAGTTGGTCTTGTGTGAGAGAGAGAGAAAGGGAAGGAAGAGCTTGGTGAAGCTTGGATCTTGCGAGATCAAGAGGGTTTGAGCTTGGGGAGAAGCTTGAAGAAGAGGTTGGAAGACCTTGGTTTTGGCGTGAGAGGGAGGTCGATCTTGAGCTCGGGGAAGTCATTCTAGAGCTCGATCCATCCGATCTAAGGTGAGTTGTGACCAAAGGTTAGCAATTAAGCTTGTGTGGTTCTTGTTTAAGCTTGATTGATGAGTTTGGGGCTTTGTCTTGGCGATTTCTGGGTTTAGATTTCGTGAAGGTTGTGAGTCGCAGGGGAGTATCGATCGATACCATAGGTGTATCGATCGATACCAGTCCCTTGTCAGTAGGCGCGTGTTGTTTTAGTCTCGATCGATACCAGTCGTGTTGTTTCAGTATCGATCGATACCAGTCCCTTTTTGGTTGACGCGTGTTGTGTTTGTATCGGTCGATACCAGTGGTGTATCGGTCGATACCGGGGGTGTATCGATCGATACCAGGGGTGTATCGATCGATACCATGCGTTGGTTGTGCCTTGGGGGCGTGTTGTGTGTTTACTGTTCAGGCTGTGTGGTTAGCTTTTCTCGGAGTAGAATTGCTAGGCGTTGGTTTAGTTTTTCATGGGATTGAATTGCTATTTGTGCTGGAAGTTTTAATTGGTGTTAATTAATTCTTCGTGTTGTAAATTGTTAATTGTTGTGCTTATTGGGAGCCTGTTGTTGGGAGGATCAATCTCACTTAGCGTTTGGTTAGCCAAATGTTGATGCATCACTTTTGTCGATGCAGGTAAAGATAAGGCGTGATCGTGGAATCGAGGCAGTGAAGAGAGGATGATTAGGACTCGGGGTTTTGTTGTTCTTGTATTGTTTAATTAAAAAAAAAAAAAATGCGGTCGTTTCAATTGGTATCAGAGCCCATACGGTTCTAGGAGCCTAGGTGGTTCTAGAATAAATTGGGGGTTGTGTGGGGGTCTTAGAATCATCCTCTCCGAGCCTTGCGAGATTCCACGGTGAGTATCTTTATTGTGATGATTGTTTTTAGTTTTTTTAGCTTGTGCCTCTGCACGTTGTAGATGGCTAGAGGGTGTGGTAGAGGTCGTGGCCGTGGTAGAGGTCGTGGCCGTGGTAGGGGTCGTGGCCGTGTGCAGGAGGAGCAGGTCGAGGAGTCGCGTGCGAGTCAGGTTGGGTCTGAGGGTGTGGCCGGTGTGAGTGCCGTTGGGGCTGGCGTGAGCGCCAGTGTGGCTGGTGTTCCAGCGGGCGCTGCGGGTGTAGCAGCGGGTGGTGCTCAGGCCCGAGATGATCGCATAGCGGATCTTTTGACGAGGTTGTTGGAGCGGTTACCAGAGAGGGTACCGGCTCAGGCTCCTGTGGTTCCGGTAGTTGTGGAGGCTCAGCCTCAGGTGGCAGCTGCGGTTGCTGAGGAGCTCCCATCCTACCTTAGGATGATGGAGCAGATGCAGAGGATTGGCACGGGGTTCTTCTCTGGAGGTGCTAATCCTGAGGATGCTGATGCGTGGCTGAGGAGGGTATAGAGGAATTTCCTCTCGAGTAGGTGTCCCGCGGGATACCAAGTGGACATTGCGGTCCATTATTTGGAGGGTGATGCGCATCTCTGGTGGAGGGGTGTGGCAGCACGGAGAGTTCAGGCCGTGATGGCTTGGGCGGATTTTGTGGAGGAGTTTAACTCCAAGTACTTCCCTCAGGAGGCGTTCAACCGGTTAGAGTCGAGGCTTGCGAGTCTGACTCAGGGGGATCGGTCGGTACGCGAGTATGAGGTGGAGTTCAACCGGCTCGGGTCTTATGTTAGACGAGCGGTTGAGAGTGAGTCGGCCCGTGTGCAGAGATTTATGATGGGTCTTCGGGTTGACTTGAGGAACCGTTGCATGGTGAGGGCTTTTTGCACGGTTGATGAGTTGGTTGAGACTGCAGCTTTGCTTAAGGAGGGTCTGAAAGACGAGGTGGTAGCGGTTACACCGAGTTTTCAGGCGAGACATGTGCAGCAGCATTCCTGTCCGAGCAGAGGCGGTAAGCCGATGCAAGGACAGAAGCGGGAGCGGGAGAGCACTTCGAGAGGTAGTCGGGGTGGTCCGGGTTGCTTTGGTTGTGGGAGCATGGATCATCGAGTGGCGAGCTGTCCTCAAAAGGGTCAAGGAGCTTCGTCGGAAGAAGATTCCGATGATGCGAGTTCTGTGGAACTGTGACGGGGTGCAGGAGGAAACTTGGGAGCCAGAGGCTAGGATGGAAGCGAGGTTCCGGAAGTGGTTCCAGAAGCAAGTTGCGGCTTGAGTTCCATCGAGAGGTTCCAATTTCGGTTATAGCTGTATGCTATGTGTGTTTCATTTTGTATTTCCGTTGAGTAGAACGATGTTACATTATGATGTATAATAAGATGAGTATTTCTTATTATTGGTGACTTTGGGAGTCACGGTTTCGCATTACGTTTGGGGTAAAAAGCGTTAATGCGAGAGAGTAATAAGATGGATGTTCTTATTGCTGTTGTGAGCGTTGCGTGTGTTCAGTTAAGCTTGTTCGGAAAAATGAGTCAAGTGACGGGACCGGGTTATTTCACGTAGCGGTTCTGTGTGGTGGGTCGGATTGCAGGCGTATGGTACTTGTTTGTTTTATTACGTTTGTATTGATGACCTACTGCAGAGAGTTGTTGGGTGTTAGAGCTAGCCTAGTCATGGTTGTCTTGACAAGTTTCTCTGAAGCGAGCTGACACTGGAGGGTGCGCAAGGGATGTGCGGTGGCCTGGTTATTGGTTATTGGTTATGCACGGTAGATATTCCGGGTACGGAATATGGGTGATGCCGGTGTTACCTTGCGAGGATTTACACGGATCATAGGTAGATATTCCGGGTACGGAATATGGGTGATGCCGGTGTTACCTTGCGAGGATTTACACAGATCACGGGTAGATATTTCGGGTACGGAATATGGGTGATGCCGGTGTTGCCTTGCGAGGATTTACACGGATCACGGGAGGTAGTTCAGTCGAGATGCTTATAGATGTGTGACTTATTGCTCGTTGAGAGGACTGATTCATCTGGTGCCGATAGCTCGCATGACTGTGTGTCTTGAGAGTGTGATTGGCGATGTACCCAGACTCGTAAGGTTTATAGCCTAGAGTGATACGTGATACCGTGGATTCGTAAGGAGTATATCCTAGACGTAGGATATATTGCCTAGAATTGAGTGGTATGGGGTATCGAGACTCTTACAGGTTATATTACCGAGTGGAGTGGTATGGCAGGTACCCAGAACTCGAAGATGATGCAGTGTCTTGGGTGCTGTGGTATGGTTGATACCTTGCGAGGTATGGTGAATATCCTGCGGGATATGGCAGATGCTCGGAACTCGGAGATGCTGCGGTGTCTTGAGTGATGGGGTTTGGCTTGTGTTGAGCAATAAGTACATATGATGCCGCGGTGTCATAAGCATAGAGACTGAGTGGGACACCTCGGAGGTTGGTATTGGACCTCGTGTGAGTGTTGAGATGGCCGGGTTGGCCAAGGTTTATGTAATCGTTGCGACGATTAAGGGTCATTGGAGATGAACGGTTCATGGGAGATGAACGGTAACGAAGATTCGAGGTCGAATCTATGTTAGTGGGGGAGAATTGTAACGCCCGCGTTCCGGAAGAATTGATTATTGGGGGAAAATAATTAATTTGGGTTGTTCCGGGGTAGTATCGATCGATACTAGCCTTGTATCGATCGATACCTATCGGGGGTAGTATCGATCGATACTGGCCTGTATTGATTGATACCAGTCGGGTTTCCTTATTGTCTTCTTCCTCTTCTCTTCTTACGGGCAGAGACCATTCTTTTGGGGAAAAAGAAGTTGGTCTTGCGTGAGAGAGAGAGAGAGAGAGAGAGAGAGAAAGGGAAGGAAGAGCTTGGTGAAGCTTGGATCTTGCGAGATCAAGAGGGTTTGAGCTTGGGGAGAAGCTTGAAGAAGAGGTTGGAAGACCTTGGTTTTGGCGTGAGAGGGAGGTCGATCTTGAGCTCGGGGAAGTCATTCTAGAGCTCGATCCATCCGATCTAAGGTGAGTTGTGACCAAAGGTTAGCAATTAAGCTTGTGTGGTTCTTGTTTAAGCTTGATTGATGAGTTTGGGGCTTTGTCTTGGCGATTTCTGGGTTTAGATTTCGTGAAGGTTGTGAGTCGCAGGGGAGTATCGATCGATACCATAGGTGTATCGATCGATACCAGTCCCTTGTCAGTAGGCGCGTGTTGTTTTAGTCTCGATCGATACCAGTCGTGTTGTTTCAGTATCGATCGATACCAGTCCCTTTTTGGTTGACGCGTGTTGTGTTTGTATCGGTCGATACCAGTGGTGTATCGGTCGATACCGGGGGTGTATCGATCGATACCAGGGGTGTATCGATCGATACCATGCGTTGGTTGTGCCTTGGGGGCGTGTTGTGTGTTTACTGTTCATGCTGTGTGGTTAGCTTTTCTCGGAGTAGAATTGCTAGGCGTTGGTTTAGTTTTTCATGGGATTGAATTGCTATTTGTGCTGGAAGTTTTAATTGGTGTTAATTAATTATTCGTGTTGTAAATTGTTAATTGTTGTGCTTATTGGTAGCCTGTTGTTGGGAGGATCAATCTCACTCAGCGTTTGGTTAGCCAAATGTTGATACATCACTTTTGTCGATGCAGGTAAAGATAAGGCGTGATCGTGGAATCGAGGCAGTGAAGAGGGGATGATTAGGACTCGGGGTTTTGTTGTTCTTGTATTGTTTAATTAAAAAAAAAAATGCAGTCGTTTCATTTATTCTCATCCATTAACTGCCCTACTGCTATCAGATCCGTGTGAAACTCTTCAACAAAAAATACCGATTTCAACGTCAAATGAGAACCCAAAACTACCGTGCCTTCTATTACCGAAACTCTTTCTCTACCATCAGCCAATATAATCAGAACATGACCATATTTCTAACATCCGTTAAGAGAGAATAATTCCCCGTGAGATGATGAGAAGCCCTTGTATCCATTATCTAAGAAGAAACAAAAGACGTACTCGAGAGTTTTTCAGAGCTCGTGCTTGCTCCTCCATTTCCTCCGTTCAAAAGATTCATTAACGTGCGCCACTGTGCATCATTGAGTCCACTTACACCGTCACGATCTCTATCAGTGATGGTGTAGTTCACACGTTTCTGCATTTGGAGATGAGGAACCTGAACGGCATTCGCGTAATTAATGTTACGCCCACGTCCAATCGGTGCAGTTCCAAAGTTACCTCCACGTCCTCTTCCTTGCGTGATTCTGCTTTGCGGACGCTCACCCCACCACTCTAGGTACCCAATCACTGCAAAACAGGAATCAGAAGGATGACCCGAGCGTTGACAATGCTTGCAAAGAGCATAATTGTTAGGAGCATCATTGCGAGGTTGATTCACGCGAGGTATGGTTTGAACCGCATGAGCAGTTACTTTTGGAGTTTCTTCAGTGCTACGAACAGTGGTTTTGAGATCTTCTTCCTGTCGCACAACGTTGTAAACTTCCTCTAAAGGCTGAAGAGGAGTTCAAGAAACCAGAGTATATCGCACTGTGCGAAAGTTTTCATCAAGTTCGAACAGAAATTCGTGAACTTTCTCAACTTCACGATCCTGTTCTTGAATTGTCCCCAGATCACATTCGCATTTCCCACACTTACACACACGTAGCGGGCGATAGTGAGCCATGTTATCCCAGATCCAGCTCAACTTGCCAAAATACGCTTCAATGGCAAGCCCACGTTGCTTGCAACAAGCCAATTCTGCCTTAAGTTGTTGAATACGCGGCCTATTAGTCACAGAGAAGCGCTTCTTCAAGTTATCCCACAAGTCTTTTGCCACATCACGGTGAGAGATGCTTGACCGAAGTGACGGATCTATCGTCATCTTTATCAAATGGACTTACACAACGCCTTTCTTCACGGTGATCTCGACGAAGAAGTGTACATGAAACCACCACCTGGTTTCTATCCGAAAGATGAGAAGAAGGTATGTCGTTTGCGAAAATCGATCTACGGATTAAAGCAGGCTCTTAGATGCTGGTTTGAGAAGCTTACGAAATCTCTTTGTGAATACGGTTTTCAGCAATCTCACGCTGATTACTCCCTCTTCACTTTTGATAAAGACGGTATTCAGATTCGGATGCTTATATATGTTGATGACATGATTCTGGCGGGCAACAATGACATCGCCTTACAAGTGTTCAAAAACTATCTCTCCTCGTGTTTTAAGATGAAGGATCTTGGTCACTTGAAGTAGTTTATAAGAATTGAGGTTTCTCGGAATCACACATGGTTTTATCTGAGTCAACGCAAGTATGCATTGGACATTGTTTCTGAGGCAGGTTTGCTGGGTGCAAACCAGCACCTTTCCCTTTGGAAGAAAATCACAAGTTGGCTATCTCGACATTGGAACTCTTATCTGATCCAGCTCCTTATCAACGTTTGATTGGCAGATTCATCTATTTGGCCGTCACAAGACCAGATTTAGCATTTTGTATTCACGTCTTGGCGCAATTTATGCAGTAGCCGCAGGAAGACCATTGGCAAACGTCATTGCGTGTGGTTCGATATATTAAAGGAACTCCTGGTCAAGGAATTCTCTTGAATTCTGAGAATGATTTTCAGAGCAATGGTTGGTGTGATTCTGACTGGGCCAGTTGCCCGATGACTCGTCGTTCAATCACGGGTTATTTTGTTCAGCTCGGGGAATCTCCTATATCTTGGAAAACTAAGAAACAGCCCACCGTTAGCAAGTCTTCCGCTGAGGCATAGTATATAGGGCAATGTCATTTCTCCGAGATGAGCTCTTATGGATAAAGAATGTTTTACAGTCACTTGGTGTTTCACATGACCAGCCAATGCGTATTCACTGTGACAGCAAGTCCGCGATCTACATAGCACAAACCCGGTGTTTCACGAGCGTACGAAACATATCGAGAACGACTGCCATGCTGTTCGTGAGAAAATTCAAAAAGGTACCATGACTACTCATCACGTATCCTCGTCTCAACAATTGGCTGACATCTTTACTAAACCCTTGGGTCGACATGCATATGACTCATTTCGAAGCAAGTTGGGCATCCTTGATCTACATGCTCCAACTTGAGGGGGATAATAGCATATCGTATCATATCTCAAGTTAATGATACGATATCAATCACACTTAACTTCTTACCTTAATATATATATTGTAAATTGATTCTCCATGTATCTCTTTAGAAATGTAGATACGCTCTTTGAGCTATATATCTTTGTATTGTCATTGTGAATAAAATCATCATAAATACTTTTCCAATATACGATCTCTGTATTCTTCTAACTTCCAATACCTTGCTGCTGCGATTTTTGCCCTTGAGATGTACCCTCAAGATTTGTTTTATCACCATCCAACTCTTTATGCTCTGCCTCAGATTCATCCACTCTCCTTCTTCTCTTGTTTCCACTTGTGATTTTTTTTTATCTAGTCTCAGGTTCCTCATCTACATTTGTTTCTCCATCTTCTTGAATATTGCGGTTTACTTTTTCGGTGGAGATGAGTTTCGACCTTGTCTAGAGACTGTGGTCCACTGATTCTCTAAATTGTCCTACGGTAATTCACCTTCTTCCATCTCCTTTCCACTTGTTCTTGAGCTGCAGGTTTGGTATTGCAGGGCACAATTCTTATTTGAAATGCTGGTGACTTTTCCAAATCCTGAAGCAGTTTTTACACTATGATCTCCTGGACTGAGACATTTTCTGTCATCACCTCCATCTCTGTCTTGTCTGCAGCGTTCCCGGCCTGATCCCTTGATAAAATGGTAACCTGCTTCACCTTCGAACATTCCTTCTCATTGTGACCCCACTTGAGACATGTATTGCAGTGTGGTGGAAGCCACGGATAGGTAACCTCAATAGTAGCGTTTTCACCATGTCTGGTCTTAAAACAAGTCTTCTCCACCAAAGGTTTTTGCAAATTAACCTCCACTAAAACTCGAGCCAAATCCAGACGAATGCATCTTTCGGTGTTCGGATGAAGTTTGACGAACATTCCTGCAGTGCTCGATAAGAACTTTAAGCCCAAGTGTGAGTACAAGTATCCAGGGACTCCACATAGATCGACCCATAGAGGCATAGCCGAGAGATCCGGTGGATTGTTTGCCGTATCAGGACTCCATTCATTGATTACCAAGGGAATGTCAGCTATGTGCCATGAGAAATGGAAAAAATGATTTTAAATTTATTTAATTTTTCATGGTTAAAGTCTCCATAGCGAAACTTTTTTTTTTTAAATTGAAAACAATACCAAAAAAAGTTGTAAAAACTTTAAAGTTAATATAGTCAAAAAGCATATTTGTATAAAACACAACGGTAAAAACTGTCATATATCCCTTACATTCCTAAGAGTCTCAAAAACAAGCAGCCCCTGGTTTTTTTTTTTTTTTTTTTTTTTTTTTTTTTT
>PKMM01026163.1:245972-285945 GCA_002933915.1 Eutrema heterophyllum | reverse complement strand
TATGTACATACACAACTTGTCTTTTTTTTTGTCATATGCATCTCTGTTAGTTACTACTAGATATTATATTATAACCACTTTTAATAGTCTTAGAAAAAACATATTATAGAAATGACAAAGAAAAACACACATGCTTTTGTTTTTTTCTTCTGCATCTCTGTTAGTTAGTTTAGGTACTAAATTATATCCCACGTTTTAGTGTTCTTATAGGGGGGTAAAAACTTATAAAACAAAGGAAGCGTCTTTACGAAAACAAAACAAAGGAGTAGAATTTGAAAAAAAAGTCAGTGACTGAACAAAAAAAAGAAAGAAAAGACATGTTTCTGTTTCTGAAGCCAGACCAATTATCTCTCGCCCTCCCCTCGATAATGGTATGCCCTCGTCTCTCTGTCTCTATATCTCTCGATCTCTATTTAGGTTACAATGCATATCTCCCAAATATACATATTGTATATTTCTTTTTTATGTTTTTTTTACTTAATTTATCATTTACTTAGAATAGCCGAACTAGACATAAGCCTCAATTGTTTGTTTCCATTTTCATTACGTGTATATATAACTAGATTAAGTCCCGCGTGATACGCGAATAACATATAAAATATTTAGATTCTAAAAATGATAATATATGTAATTAAAACCCGTATAATAAGATTTCAAATTAATACTCCATTTAGCTATCTAGAAATTACGTTTTGTGATTCGTAATAAAAAAAAATTAAAATTGATTCATACTACCCATAAACCTGATAAACAATCCTCATAAATGAACGAGAAGGTTCTAGAATTATCAAACACACAATAACAAACTAATATTCTTCTAATTTTATATATTATGAATCTTATATATTTTATATATTTAACATTTTTTATTTTGTAGTTTTATTTTTTTCTCTTACTTTACTTTTCAATTTTATTAGTAGCATAAAAAAACACACAATTTTTTTTTCCTTTTTTGTTATTTTTTCTTTTTTTTAAATTAAATAACTAACGATAGAAAAGTTTATATTATTACATTGACACATGTATGTCGATCTAAATTTACAATAACATATGTCACGATCTCATGAATTAAAATTATTTTACATGTCACGCTCACGTGAACGCGTCCAGTTTTATATAATAAGATATATTGTTTTTTCATTTTTGTGATTTTTTCCCACCGCGTTAGTGTGTCAATCAAACAAACTCAAACTTTAAATATCTTAAGCAAATTTTATTTGTTAATTTTTTTTTTTGTAACAGAATTTTATTTTATTTGTTAATTTTAAACGTAAATGTTAAATACAAGCGAAATATGAACTTTTCGTTTGAATTTGAGATTTATGTTTGCACTTTACAAAAAAAAAATTTGGAAAATCTGTAGATGTTTTCTATTTAAAAAATGCATAAAAAAAAATTAGAATATTTTTTCCATTTCTCATGTAAGTGACAAATTAAGTGCTATTGCACAAAAACTGGGTTTGAAACAACTATCGAAACCCTTGGTATACCATATATAGGTCCTTTGCTGCGGGTACCATGTATGTAGAAAACATCGGTTTTTCTGACGATTTTTTATGACGACTTTGTTCATCGGAAAATTTGAGGAAAGACAAATTTTTTTTATTGGATATAAATATAATGTAAATGTCATGTTTATTGGATTACATCAGAAAAATTCTCATCCACTTTTATTCTCTTACAATTTCTCACACTGAGATTGATTAATTAGTTTTTTTTATTCTTTTGATCATAAGTTACATCGAGGAAGTCTTAAAGCATCCGTGGATGGTGTGGGGATAAGCATGAACACTATGTTGAGTTCTACGAGGAGTCTACTCATAGTTCCAGTTTTCAAGTGTTTGGTGGCTATGTGTTTGATCATCTCACTCTTAGTTTTCATGGAGAGTGCTTACATGAACCTTGTAATACTCTACGTTAAGTTGTTTAACCGAAAACCTGAGAAAGTCTACAAATGGGAGGCAATGCAGGAAGATATGGAGCTCGGTCATCAGAACTACCCAATGGTTCTTATCCAGATCCCAATGTACAACGAACGAGAGGTTCAAATTTATTAATTAATACGCTATCTCTTTATAATATATACTAGTATTATACATCTACTTGAGGCTAAAAACAACACAAAAAACTAATTGTGAATAATTTGGCTCCATCATTTGACTGGACTGATTTAATCTTGTTTCAATATTTTGTCAACTATATAAGGTGTTTGTTTTACTATATATATATATATATATATATATATATTCTGGTAATAGTTTTTTAAAGGTTATTACACCATACTTCAAAATTCGTCGAAAAATCATATCATTAATTATGTACCAAAAATATGTATCTTGTTACTAATTTAGATCCAGAATACACCACATAAATAAAACTCACACATGATTATTCCATTATCAGGTTTCCTTCCTTTGTCATATATACTCTCTCTTTTTTTGGGTGTAAATAACACTGACTCCTCATGTTACTCTCTAGTCTCTAGCTATGTCTTGTCAACATACATCCACACTAGATGTTGTCTCATGTGTCAAGTAGCATATAAATTAATTGTTCGTTTTATTCTTTTTTCAAACTTCTTTAATGTGTGATAGCTATTTGTTATGAAATACTAACAACGTAGTTTTGAATTTGCAGGTCTTTGAACTATCTATAGGTGCTGCATGCAGACTAATATGGCCATCGGACCGCCTAATCGTTCAAGTTTTAGATGATTCCACCGATCCAGCCATCATGGTTCGTTCGTAATCAACTCTATGGACAGAGTACGCTTGCATAAGCGATCCATAACCAAAAAAAAAAAAAAAAAATACAAATTTGGCATGGGTTATACCAAAATTAAAAAAATAAAGATCATATATTTAAAATTATAAAAATAGTTTAAAATGAAACCCTTAACTCGGAATTCTAGACCTTAGCCCTTAAAAATTACATTCTTAACCCTAAAACCTAAAACATAAACCCAAAAATAGTGTATTTCTTTAATTTTGATAGAATTAACATTTTTTATATAACTTTTTAAGTCGTTGCCGGGAAAAAAAAATTCAGTCTGTTTACAGATCTCGGTTTTAAGGTTTAGGATTTAGTTTTGAGCTATTTTATCATTATTTTTTAAAATGACCTATTCTGTCAATTTTGGTATAGAATATGACCTATTTTCTTAAGAGTCCCTTGTTTGTTGGAAAAATAAAACAGTATATATCTAAGGATCTAAAATAAAACAGTAAAACAGTACTTAACATGAGAATATATATATATAACCTACATTTTTAATTATTGAACATGAATTTATAACATTGTAGAATATTACTGAGTCGAATGTATACATGGATAGTAATTAGTAAATGTGAAAAGAAAAGAAAAAGTAACTAAATTTCAGGAACTGGTGAGCATGGAGTGTGCAAAATGGGCATCAAAAGACATTAACATAAACTATGAGAGACGAGACAACAGAAATGGCTACAAAGCTGGAGCTCTTAAACACGGCATGATGCACAGCTACGTCAAGCAATGCAACTATCTGGCCATCTTTGATGCTGATTTCCAACCCGAGCCAGATTACCTCCAACGCACTATCCCATTTCTTATCCACAACCCTGAGCTAGCTCTCGTCCAAGCCCGATGGAGGTTTGGTATGTACATATATATAACAACAACAACGAACTCTTAGGCATTTCAAACATGTTTAGTATTAGAATTGATATTGAAAGAAAAAAATGGTACATAATCAAGTATATACATAATCAAGTGTATATGCAAGTATATATACATAAGATGATAAGATCATGATGGTCCAGTGGTTATCCTGAGATTGGGGGACCATGATTTGAGTGTTTATAATGACCACTGTACATGTCTAAAATGGTAATAACTGGAGATTAGTTTAGGCTTCGGCTTGAACTTAATGTGAATGGAGTTTGTGATATATATGATTTGGTCATGCAGTGAACGCGAACACATGCTTGTTGACGAGGATGCAAGAGATGTCTCTCAACTACCATTTCATGGCAGAGCAACAATCTGGATCCACGAGACATGCTTTCTTTGGCTTTAATGGTAAATAAAAACCTTACATTAAATCAAAATTTTCAATTTTTTTATATATAAAATGGGATATTTATATATGTAGGAACGGCGGGTGTATGGAGAATCGCGTCGATGGAAGAAGCCGGAGGATGGAAAGACCGGACAACCGTAGAGGACATGGACTTGGCAGTTCGTGTTGGTCTTCTCGGCTGGAAATTTGTCTTCATCAATGATGTCGAGGTACTTTATTTTCGTTCGTTCTAATCTATATGGCAAAGAATGTTTACGCCTAGGAATGCATTTGTTTTAAACCCCAAATTTTTGTGTTTATCTTTTTGCGTATACATGCACAAAAAATTTAAACAAAATAGTTTGATCAGCTTCCTTGAAATGTTTTTGGAAAATATAAATGCAAATGCTAATCATATACACATAATGAGTTTAATGGTATATTAGATGAATAACGAAATAACCGAATAATGAAATGAAAAAACTAATGGAACGAGAAACTTTTAAACTAAATAAATTTACGAAAAGTGAGATGTTTTTTTTCTTTTCCAAATGCCAGAAAACTACTATTTAGTACTAGATGATTGAAGTTCTCATTAGATTATTATTTACAATTTAAAAACTAGCCAGATGAAAAAAAAACAATATTAGTTATTTCTCAACTTTAATCATTCTATACAAAATATTGTGAATGATATATGGTCGGTAGAGTCTCATTTCGAAAACATGAAAATATGAAAAAACTACATACGGGTTCATCACCATTGTCTGCATCTGCATGTTGATATGAATTTACATATATTTATATTGTGTGCATTTGCATGTCGTTATCTAAATAATGATTATAATCATTGTAAAATAAAAATAATTGGGGTTGTAGGTGAAAAGCGAGCTACCAAGCCAATTTAAGGCCTATAGATTCCAGCAACATCGGTGGTCTTGTGGTCCAGCCAATCTCTTCCGGAAAATGACAATGGAAATTATTCACAATAAGGTCATTTACCAGCTTACTTTGTTTCATCTTTTGGCGCACATTTCTGACGTGCCAACTAGTTTCTGTTAGCTCATCATTAGCGACAACTTTAGAGGGGACAAGTTCGTATTGTAATTTCTAACCACCAGAAATCTAGCAA
This sequence comes from Eutrema heterophyllum, assembly GCA_002933915.1. Taxonomy (NCBI): domain Eukaryota; kingdom Viridiplantae; phylum Streptophyta; class Magnoliopsida; order Brassicales; family Brassicaceae; genus Eutrema; species Eutrema heterophyllum. The sequence continues at coordinate 280,777 of PKMM01026163.1, read as the reverse complement.
AAATATAAAATTAAAATGATTGGTCACTTCACTTATTAGTGAGGACACGTTTCTTAGTTATAACTAGTGTCCACGTTGAGTTTATTCGGTTTTGTGTGGTCTGGCTTAGATCTGGTAAATTATCCGGAATTGAAAAAACCAAACCGAACTGAATTGGGATGTTCGGTTCAGTTTCGGATAGTCATATTTATCGAATGGCCCATTTCTTAAAATATTTCGGATATCCGAATCAAATCGGAACCGAACTAAATCGGAACAGAACCAAAGACTGCATGAGTATTCGAAATACTTGAAATACAATTATATACCTAGAAATATGAATTATATTTAGACTTAGAATAACCGAAATATCCAAAAATACAATTATAAACCCAGAAATATTAGTTATATCCAAACTCGAAATATCTTAATGTCTTTAGTTATATTTGTCATATACTACTCTTATCTGAATATCGAAATAACTAAACACTTATGATAAACAGAGAGTGATGATTTGGAAGAAGTTTTACGTGATCTACAGCTTCTTTTTGCTACGGAAGATCATAGTCCACTTCTTCACTTTCTTCTTCTACTGTGTCATTCTTCCTACAAGTGTCTTCCTTCCCGAAGTCAAGATTCCGAATTGGTCAACTATATACGTTCCTTCGATCATCACCCTCCTCAATGTCATTGCCACTCCAAGGTTATTACTACTTCCTAAAACCACCACATTTATTCACTAGATATATTACCTTAATTAATCACTCTATTTTTGTTTTACTATTAATTATTGGTATGTGCGTAGATCATTCTACCTCGTGGTATTTTTGGTCTTATTCGAGAATGTAATGGCTATGCACCGGACCAAAGGAACTTTCATCGGCTTATTTGAAGGAGGAAGAGTCAATGAATGGGTTGTCACCGAGAAATTAGGAGATACTCTTACGACTAAGCTCCTTCCCCAGTTGCAGAAGCCTCGCAATGGATTTCTTGGAAGGTAAATAAATCGGACAACAAAAAAAGTCTATTAATTAACATAAGTTCTTACATTATCATTTAGTCGTGGGTTTCTGTCCAGTGATTTATTCGTAATAAGCTAGTAAAAAGCTTTTTGTTAAAAGATTAATTAGAATGAGTCTGGCAGTGCGATCTACATACACTTGATGTCGATAAAGAATCAATATGGAACAATTAAGAAAAAGGCTAAAAGTTTTTGTTTTTAAAAATTGTGAGGATCAAGGATTATTTCTTCCTTCTCCCTTTTTTTACAATACTAGCAATTAAAATTCTAAGTAGGATAATTTAGTATGGAGTGCTAGATAATATACTTATGATATTAGTTATGTAAATTTTGTAATTCCAGTTTAGATTTTTGAACTGTTTGTATTGAATTATATTTGTGACAAAAAGAAAAATAAAAATAAAAACCATCTCAATATTTCATATGGTGGTCTAGTGGTTGTTAGGTTCCGCCATGTAGGTCTAGGCCATGGTTATAATCTCTACACTGCGATTTCAATCATGGATGGCCATTTGTAGACACCTTTAGTGGCAAAAAAACCGGTTTTCTATGGACCTCGTAGGTTTAGTCTGGATTTCGACTTAGAATACCTACAGTTAAAAATAAAAAAAAATATTTCTTTCAAAATGAAGGAAATATACTCGGGTTTAGAGCTTAGTTCTTAGAGTTTGAATTTCTTTTTTGGTTATGATTATATTTTGGGTTTAGAGTTAGAGTTTAGTGCTTAGTTTAAGGTTTACGATTATTTTCAGGTTTAGAGCTTAGTTTTAGGGCTTAGAATTTTTTTTTCTTTTTTTTCTTTTTTCTTTTTACGATTTATATTTCGTGTTTAGAGTTAACTTTTTAGGGCCTTTTAGGTTCAGTTTGAGATTACTGTATAAATCTTATAAAATATGGTCTATTTTGTTTTGATGCAGAATAAATTCAAAGGAGATGACGATGGGTATATACATATTATGTTGTGCCTGCTACGACCTTGCCTTTGGGAACGGATTTTTATATCTATACCTCTTCATGCAAGCCGCTGCCTTTCTCATCTCCGGAGTTGGTTTCGTTGGAACTTAACGTCTCTCATTTGAAAATCTTCTAGTCATAGTCAAGAATACGTGCAATAACCATTCTTATTTTGATATGTGTGAATTATAATTTATTTAGCATGATGTTAATCTCATCATATTGTGATTTTGTTTCCAACCAGGTTATTGCTGGGGATAAGAAAAATACATACATTTTACTAGATGAACGATACAAATACGTAGTAAATATGCAAACACGTGGTCAACAAGTATTTTTATATAGACTAGGATTCGAACCCCTGCAAAATCGCAGGAGAAAATACCGGTTATTAAAATTTAATACTGAAAATTATTTTAAAATGATTATTAATGAAAATGCATAGAACGAAAAGTGATGATACAGAAACGTGAACATTCAAGAATTCTATAATTATTACGGTTAACAGTAAAAAATGTAAAAAAATGGAAAGGCACGACTTTCTAAACCATAGAAATACAAAAATAAATAGAACCATTAAGACCGATTAACACAGTTTCATTTGAGTTCATAGTCTATAATTTATGCAACAATGTACGTATAACTAATCCAATATACACATCCATATGAAAGACACCCATACAATTAATAAATAATCGAGGAAAGATACATTGAGAATAAATGATTCAATTGTAACCCACATGCTTTTTAAAAATATTTAAAATACGATCACCGGAAAGAAGGTAAACAAAGATTTAGAAAGGAAGAAGCCCAAATATATAACCAACACCAATTATATACGATAAAACTCAACCATCGATTAACTCTTTGACTTGACATTTCACGTAAATATATCTTCCTGCGATGAAAAGCTTTTGAAGGAGAACTAAATAGGATAATTATTGATTTGCGATATTTTCGGAGCAGGGGCGATTGCGAATGCGATTAGGGTTTAAATTTTTCGTCTCGGTTACGGCAGCTCGCCTCCGCCGTTTTCTTCTCTGATGGAGGGGCAAACTTCGCCCGCGGCAATGGAGAAAACTTCTACAGAAGCAAAACAAACAGATTCATGGGTTAAAATTGTGCAAAAGAAGAAAACTTTGAAGAAGTTCAAATCATGGTGAAGGATGGTGTTGGTTCAACGGTTGTTCCAAAGAAGGTTTTTACGGACTCTTCTCCGCTTTGGGAAGATTTTCTGATTGGGAAATTCCTTGCTACAGCTCCCCATGTCGCAAAGATTCACTCAATCGTAAACAAGATTTGGGCTTTAGGTGACAAATCACAGATGATTGATATTCACGTCATCGATTCAACAACAATGAAATTCAGAATTTGTAATAATGATACTCGGGCTAGAATCCTAGGCGCCTCTAAAGACGAGAAGACGATATAAATACCTCGTCTAAGACCTAAAAAGGGGCGTGCTACACTGACACGCGCGGAATGAGTACCGACGTGCTGGGTTTACCCTTTTACTAGGTTGCAAGAGTACAGCACGCGAAGTAGTATTTAGGGATCGAATCCACGGGGTGATGTTGTCTAATTTCTAACGACTCCTAACTTGTGTCTAGACGTAAGCTATACTTTTATGGGTTTTGTTGTCACGGTTGTATCTAGGAAAATAAACTAAATTAAGCGATGAAATGAAACATAAAGTAAACAAGCAAATGATTAAAACGAGATTGTAAAACAATTAAGCGAAACGTTGGGCAACGGGTATTCTCTAGGGTTCATGGCCGATTTCTACTAAGACTTTGCTAGGACTTCTAAAGCGACTTTTTGTCGTCTTTGGATTCTTGAACTTGGAACACATACATTATGTGTAGTCTATTTTCATACGCCCTACACACCTACAACTTTAATACTTGACTGGTAGCTTTCGTCTCCGCCCACGCAAGAAGTTAGTGATTATACTCAAAAGTCGTTAACGCTCACAATTCCTCCACAAGTATACTTTTGAAATCTTGTAACGGTTTTGCTCGTTTACCCTAGGTCAAGCATATGGATTCAGTACTTTCGTAGTTCTAAAAATACCTAAGTTCAGTTTCAAGGAGATCAATCAAGCAAACATGCATTAAGAAAAAAGATAAAATAAAGAACCCTAATCGGTATCCTAGTCTAAAAACTTAATAAGAAATCGAACCATGAGAGCCCCTTCAAAACCTTATACCCAACAAAAGAACTACTCAGAACCTTATACCCAACAAAAGAACTACTTAGCCATAGCTGAGGTAAACATAATCAATAAATAGAAAAGAAAAGGGATAAAGAAAGCTTCTTTATCGAAGAACTCGAATAGAGGATCCTTGCTCCAAACGAAGAACAAAGTGCAAGAGTATTGCTTCTGCCTCAAAGCGTGAAAAAGAAATGTCTAATGTTGTGTGTCTGTCGTAAAAGACCTAAAAATAAGTTTATATAGCCTTGACTTCGTTTAGGTTTTGACCTCGGGTGAAGAAAAGACTCGTTTTGGTCGCAGCAGGGCTTGGCCGCGGGTGCGTGGCTTCTAGCCGCGGCGAACAGGTGTTTGGCTGCGGGTCAAGCTCCTCCAGGCGCGGCAGACTGAAGCTTGGCCGCGGCTAAGGGTCTTCTAGACGCGGTGGACTTCTCTTCGAGACAGCTTCATCTACCTTTAATGCTTCAGGTATATTTAAGAATCCAACCATTGGATCATATCCAATCCAATTGTATTTGAAAGCTGGTTGTATCTACTTTGTTGTGTCCAAATTTGGTGATGATCAGACGGTGAAAATGTCTTCTTTAATTGCAAGACTTATGACGGTCCGAGTTTATCCAAAAACGTACTTTTGTTCTGAAATGCACTCCTTTATCCCAAGTTACCTGAAATATCTTTCAAAATACTTAAACATGGAAATCACTTGAAAACCATTGAAACGGAGTTAAAACAACTACATAAGAGTGATCCATAAAATGGTCAAAAACCGGTGTTATCAACTCCCCCAGACTTAGACTTTTGTTTGTCCTCAAACAAAACAGAAATCTAAACTCGGAAAGAGGTTTTCGAAAATATAGGAACTAACAAAAATGTCAGTGACCGTCCTTCTAAACCATAACCAACGTAATGTATCAATAGGACTTAGTCTAGAAAATTCTCACCAAAGTACTACAACGCTTTCGGGTTACCGTATTTTCGCCGGAGGATGCTAGATATCATGCAAAACAGCAAGAGAGGATGGAGCTGTTGATATCCACAGTTTCCAGTCACTTCCTACTCGCACAAGTGTAGTTGCGAATTCTTTCTTCTTCGGGACTTTTCTCCCTTGACAGAACTTTTCTGTTTTTCCTCTGGATTTAGATTTTTCTCTGGGAAATACTTCTTACTCCTTATAAACAAAACATGGTTGCCTCATAATAATTTCGACCAACCTAGACTATTTTTAGGCTTTTATTTCCTTTCTCTTTCGATTACTTTCGATTTTTTTTTTCGAAAGGGGGAAACGCTTTTTATTTATAGAGTCTTAGGGGCATGAAAATTTACCATGATTTTGAGTTTTTCTAAGGCATAACCAAGCTCTTATCTTTGTTAAATTTACCTCCACTAATCGCGTATTGTCTTCGTCTTTAGTGACTAAAAACTGTGTCGTTCCTCCCTCTCTGGCGTTTTTGCACATATTTGCACATAAGACATAAAGAGAGTTGCATGAGATTTGAACAATGGTTAAGTTTCGGGTGGGGTACCAGCTAAAAATGAACTGGCCATCTAGGACAACAGAGAGTGGTAAAAAGGAAAAGATGTCCTAGATGTATGACTCGTTGTCTCGCCTAAAACCTTTGATAAGAAAAGTAAATATAGATTAAGTTCAAATAAAGTGAGCGAGTATATCCTGCCATAAAGAATCTCCATGGGTCGAAATCCTCTGGGGATGTGGCATTGCAAGTACCCTAGCTACCGCCTAGTCTAGTACCAAACCAAAAAAGAGCTGGCACGTGGAGATAGCGTAGAAGCACACAGGTCGAAATCATCATAGATTTTGTTTCAATGTTCCTGAAAAATACTTAATAAAAATAGAAAAGATTGCATGAAAATTTTTAAATAAAGAAAAAATAAGAAAAGCGATTAGTACGGATAAACATCCTCCCCCAGACTTAAATCACACTGTCCCTAGTGTGAAAAGTTGGTGAGAAAATGGAAAAGACATCAAAATAAAATAGCAAAATAAATAAAAGAGTTCGAAATTAAAATAAAAATAAAAAGATGAAAAGGAAAAAAGATTGATTGAACCGTTGTGATGAAGTGTGTGGCTAGGCGTTGCCTGAGCCATCTGTCTCCGGGTCAGGCATGTTGCCATTGAACTGGTGGTGTTCTTCGAGGAAGCGCATTAGACGCTGGTATTGTCTCTCTTGTCGTGCTATCTTCTTCTCCATGGTTGTGTATTCTGGTCCGTGTGCGTGTGATGAGCTCGCGGGAGCAGCTGGTGCACGGGCATGTGATTGTAGAAGTAGTCGAGTACGCTCTGCAGTTGCATCTCGGTTGGCCTTGGCCACTAAAAACTCACCAATAGTGTATGGTAGACGCGGGGCAGTAGGAACATAGTCCATCGTCTCTGGTATCCATCTAGGTACTCCTCCTTCTCGGAGTCTAGGGACAAAGTTATAAGGTAAGAAAACAAAGTAGGACTCATCGACGTTAGTGCAATATTTGAATCCAAATCTGTCGGGGTCGAGTGAAGCGCGAGAGATAGTGCGGTCTCGTGAAGATTTCATGAGATCGAACCAAGTTCCTTGAAGAGGAGTCTCGGTTGTGAAATCAAAGTGAACGGCTTGTAGAATTGTTGTGATGATGCTTCCAAAAGCGGTAGTAGTGTCCTCGGGCTTCGTGGCGATCGGTTCGTGTTTCACCTTCACCAAATTCTTTGCGATGATACAAGCAAAGCAAGCATAGCGCGGGTCCTCGGTGAATGGTAATTGAAGAGTGACGAGCTCGCCTTTGCGGACACTTCCCACGTTTGCTCTCGCGAATATAGTGTGTGCTAAGAGCTTGTGTTCGAAGCGGACATTGGGATGCGTGAGTAAGGAAGCTTTGGATCTTCCGTTGTCGTAGATGTCTTGTCCCATTATGCTTCATAGATCTTTATCGGGATCCCCCTCGGGGTGAATCTCATCGAGATATTCAAGTTTCAAAGCTTCACAAAGTTCTGGGATAGTTAGAGCATAAGAACATCCATGTATGGTAAAATTGAGTGTACTGTCATTCGCTCTCAGATTAGAGCGTCTCTTGACGGTTGCTAAGAATTCTTTGGTGAGATCTTCGTAGGTGGGAAGATTGAGCTCCATGAAATGTCTAAGATTAAGCTTCTCGAGGTACCAAACCACGTCTTCTCTAATCCTGAGCATGTCGAGAGTTGAGTAATCTATGCTAGGTGTTGATTTGATAACCATCCTCTTGAGTTTCTCAAGGTAATCGATATTCGGGTCCATAGGTTGTCCGACATATCATACCTTTGGTCTTCGTTCCGGAGGTGGCGTTGGTTCACGTGGAGGAGAAGGTGTCGGGTCACGTGGAATGATAGGCACACGAGTTCTAGTCGATCGTCTTCGACTTGCAAAGAACTCGCGAAGATTTGTGTCATCATCTACGCTTGTTGTGTCCGAGCCACCTTGGCTCTCCTCGGGTTACCTAGAGAATGATCTCCGGGAAGATTCTCCTACGTATCCGCTCTTCTTTGAGCAGGTTATGCGAGATCTCGGGTGGTCCATTGTTCCTACAAAATGGAGAAACAACTCGGCAAAAATATGAATATGGTTGTAATGGAAAGGTTTCAATGTTCGATGATACTAAATCGAGTATCAAGAGACACATTCAATAAAAAATCGAGAAATATTGGGCATAAATGAAACAAATCGAGGTGATAATCATAAATTCCGGGTTTTGTGACGCACTTGCATAAAAAATTCTAGATATAGAATTTAATAAACTTATCTCCATGCAATTTCACTAGATTACCGTTTACTAATTATCAATATAGCAAGACTTATCTAAATTAATCTCCAAATTCGTTTTTAGTTAAGCTCGAAAATTTCAAATTCTAAAAATCTCAAATCCATAATAATTAAGTGCTAAAATTGAAATCTAGACATACTAGAAGTTCAATCTCAAGTTCTCTAATAATTTCTAGCTATCATAGACATAGATGTAGTTAAATTAAGAAAAACCTTAGGGTTTAGCTCATATGAAAAACTAGAGTTTTAGGTTCATACCTTGTTGGAAGAGATGAGATAGATGTGGAATTGGAATCTTCTTTGAAAAAGAGTGAGAATGGACCAAAGAACTTTTGTAAAAACTTTGAAATTGAAAAAGTTGTTCTTGCTCAAAATCTCTTGGAAGAGAAGGAGAAAAAGAACTTTTGATCTTGAAATACTCTTTTTGCCTTTGCAAAAAGAAGTTTTCTGTTTTTCAAAATGTCGGGATTGGTTCTGGTCGGAAATAGGTTGGTCGCGGGTCGAACCCATGCGACCGCGGCCAAACCTCTCTTCGCCGCGGGTCGGCTTCCTCCACCGCGGTCGATGGCCTCCTCGCCGCGGGTCGGGCTGCTTCACCCGCAGCCGAGTGGCCTTCGTCTCGAGAGTGTTTTCTCCCTCGTTCCTTTGGCGTTTCTCGATCTGTTTCTAACGTCTTCTTCATTATTTTGTGTTTTCTGATTTTTTTGAATGTTTTTGGGTTTTTGTGTTTTTATATAAAGCCTGAAATATTAAAAAGAAAAAAGTCAATAGAAAAAGAACGGTAAAATAAAAGAAAGAAAACGTACCAAATGGGTTGCCTCCCATCAAGCGCTTTTGTTTAAATTCGTTAGCTCGACTCTTTGTCTTGTATCCCTTTCTTCTTTTCGCGTTTTCTCATAATCTTGGTGTTTTGAAGAACTTGCTTTGTTTTCTCGATCATCTCTTCCACTCGCTCTTCCTTGGAGTCTCTTAAGTCGGGTGGAATGGTGATCATGATTTTTGCAAACGGTTTAGAAATAAAAGGTTGACTTACCTTTGGAGTTTTTGGCTTAGTTGACTCGTCTTTCTCGTTCTTCTTAGGAAGGATCGACTTTTTCTTCTTGTGCTTGTCCTTCGAGATTGGAGTTCCATCCGGGACAGTAGGATAGAACTTTCTTCGATCCACATTCAAGAAAACAACATGACGGTTGGTGTGATCAAGGATGGCGTCAACGGTAGCTAAGAACGGTCGACCAAAAATCAATGCTCTATCTTCGTCTCGATCCATCTCGAGTACTTGAAAATCAGCGGGAACAATCTTGTTCTCAATGAGTAGTAGAAGGTCATGAAACACTCATTCGGGCTTCTTTTGTGATGAATCTCCAAAAATAACGCTCATGGTAGGAGGTGTGAGAGTTTTTATACCAAGCTTCTCGGCAAACGCCTTTGACACGATGTTGACGTTGGCTCCCGAATCACATAGAAATCTGCAAAATTTATTCCGGAAATCGAGCAAGAGAAAGAAAAACGTCCCGGATCATCGACTTTTCTTAACCTTTGAAACGGTGTTTGTTTTGGTACCTCAAATGGCGGTTCTCGAACCATGTTGGATTTGGTATTGGTTCTTCCATAGAGTGGGACGAATTTAGAAGCTTTTCCTTTCTTCGGTTCATTGTTGACTTCCTTCTTAGGCACGGTAGAAATCAAGTTGCAAAATCTCTTCGGGTTATCTTCTACTATTCCGGGCAAAGCTCCGTTCGGTCTCTTAGATGAGTCCGCGGTTTGAAAGACTTGCATATCCAACTTCTTGACATGGGTCGAAAGAGATTCGAATTTCCCATTCAAGTCATTGTACATACACTCTACTCTTACGTTAAAATTTTTCGCCGTCTTCTCGTTGCTTTGAGCGAGTAGTTGAATCACTACAAGAAAGCAGCTGATTCCCGATGGTCAAATCGGTCGGGAAACCGTCAGGAAACGGCTTTCCGGACGGATTTCCGATCGATTTGTTCCATCGGGACTATAGCGTTGGAAATCAAATATCGTCGGAAATTGGTCGGGAATTTCCAACGGATTCCCGACCACCAATTTTCCCGACTGTATTTCGACGGATATTAGTAGTCGGGGAATTCTCGACGATTTACCGACGGGACTAAAATACCGACTAATTCCCGACGGTAATAAGCGTCGGATATTCCCGACGATATTCCGACTAAATTCCGAGGAGCAAATTCTTAACCAATTCCCGACCGGATAATTACGGACCAATTCCCGACCGGATAATTATAGATTGGATATGTCCCGACGATATTTCGACTGAAATCCGATGGGCATATTCCCGACCAATTCCCGACGGGTAACTAAAAAACAGTATTTTAAAAATTCTTGAAAAATAATGATTTTGTATTAAATTAAATTAAATTAAATNGTGATGATGTTGGAGCTTTGAGAGACCAAGACGGTCATTTGTGCAATGAGAGGGGGCAACGACTTGATGGAGATGGAAACATCATTGTCCCTTCAGCTGTTGTGAATGTTGGGAATAATGTGGTTGATCGTGGTAGAACAATTGGAGAGTATAACAAGCCTGATCAGTTCTATGCCAATCGATCAGCGATTCGTCCACCTGCTTTCCAGAGGAATGACTTTGAGCTGAAACCTGCATACTTCACTCTTGTGGGTCAGCACCCTTTTCATGGTCTTCCTCATGAACACCCCATGGATCATATTGAGAAGTTCGAGGATTTGGTCTCTAGCATCAAATGCAATGGAGTGTCCTACGACTACCTGTTCTGTAAGCTTTTCCCATACTCTCTTGGTGGGGATGCAACTTATTGGCTGAAGCAGTTGCCAGCTGGATCACTGACTACCTGGGATGAGACGAAGAATGCGTTCCTGAACAACTTCTTCGATGATTCGAGATCCGAGGAGCTCATGAACAAGATCTCTCAGTTTTCTCAAGGACCGACAGAGGCACTTAAGGCTGCTTGGGTGCGATTCAGATCTTATCAGAGGGATTGTCCACATCACGGATTCACTCAGGTTCAGTTGCTGGGAATCTTCTTCAGAGGGATTGATTGGAGGTATCAGATGGCTTTAGATGCTGCGAGTAATGGGAATTTCAACACCAGGTATCCTGACGATGCTTATGTGCTGATTGAGAACTTGACGTCTAGCAATAGCGCCAAGAATGCTGATCTCGAGCGGAAAAGGCTGCACGGAGGTGTTGATGGATCGCAGATTGCTAAAATGCATGCGAAGCTGGATTTGGTGCATAATTTGTTGATGGGCAAGCAGCAGAAGGCTTTTCGTCCTGCTGAAGAGGATAAAGTGGAATATGTTAACTACATTGATAGAGTTGGATCTCAAGATCAAAGGTATCAATGCCCACCCACACCACCCAGAGCTCCTGAAAGCAGAGTTGAGTCCATGCTTGAACAGCTTCTTCAGGGACAGCAGAAGATGACAAGTGGATTTCAGTGGAAGGTTAGATGCTCTTTACACCGATCTGAATGGGAAAATCGAGGCTCTCAGTACTAACCACAAGATGTTGGAAACTCAGGTAGCTCAGACTGCAGCAACTATCAAGGGACTGATGGTTCATTCACATAACGAATACGTCACTGCTATCCCCTCGAGGAGTGGAAAAGAGGTACACCCAGGAGTGCAGAAGTGCTCAACTGCAGAGATTTTCGTCAATCTTGCCGAGAATGACGATGAGATTTCGAACACCACCCCTGTATCGACCGATACTCCCTTGTATCGATCGACACACGTCCAAAGTTCTGCCAGGGACGATTCCAGAGCGAAGGCATCGATCGATACCACCCCTGTATCGATCGACACTGCCCCTGAGGTCGAGAAGACACCTGAGTTGATTGAAGAAAAGGTTTACAAGCCTAAGGTGCCATACCCTCGACCACCTAGACATCTCATGAACCCCATTTCTCCAAAGCAGCTGCTTGGCTTTGAGAAGATGGTGCGAAGGATTCCCCACACACTGACTTTTGAAGAAGCTATAGAGTACCGCCCTCTGCTGAGTCACTTTCGAGATTGCAGAGAAACTCTGGAAGAGATCGAAGTACTCTTTATCAAGGCAAGAAGCAAGTCACTACCGCTGAGGCAGTTGACCAAGAGGGAAGACCCATGAATATTCTCAGTTCCATGCTCTATTTCTGGAGTTAAATTCAAAGACTCTATCGTTGACTCGGGGGCTAGCGTCAATGTCATGTCAAGGGCAATTGCAGAGAGATTGAGAGCTGATATTCGTCTGCCCAAGACATCCATCACATACGCAAACTGTTCCACCTCACTTCCGCAAGGTACAATCCCTGATTTGATGGTCACAGTAGGAGATTGTCTGGTTCATACTGATTTTCAAGTTGTGGAGATGAGTGCAAGATCTACTACGCAGTTGATTCTTGAAAGACCGTTCAGGGCTACGGTCGGTGCCATTATGGACACACCCAACAAGAAAATCTCATTCTCATACATTGACAAAGAGGTGTACTACGAAGCCATTCCTACTAGAGGAACTCTCAAACGTGTCTCTTGCATCGATGTTGTCACAGGGGAGACGTTGGTAGTTGATAATCGGGAAGAGCCTTCTGACGAGCCTAATACCATAGACGTTCTAGATAGTCCTTCTGTCATCACCAAGAAAGACGTCAAAACAGCTAAGACAATGAAGAAGGTAAAAAGCAAAAGAGTAAAAGGTGCTCCCTCCGTGACTTTAGTCCCTTAGAAGTGTGATGGGGACTCGATTGAGTACAAGGTGAAGTGCAAAGGAACCTCAAAACCATTCTCCAAGGCTAGAATCATTCTTACTCCGGAGCTGAAAGAGAAAGGAAATGAGGCTATAGAGAGCATGCTGAGTAGAACTCTGAATCTGCAAGTGTCTAGCTGTGGAACTTGCTTGGGAGTGAGTTCTCAACCTCGCTCTGACTAATCACTTGAGCAAAGTCAAGCTCGTGACGTAAAACAAGCGCTTGGTGGGAGGTAACCCACTGGTAAGTCTGTATATAAGTCTTTTGTTTTTGTTTTTATCTTTGGTTTTGTGTCTTGTGTTTCACGTGAAGCAGATTCAGAAGAGCAGCATCGATCGACATCGACCCGGTATCGATCGACACCATCCACGCGACAAAGGAGCAGAAACTTGCTACGAGTATCGATCGATACCAGTGCTGTATCGGTCGACACTCATCACCAACTCGGGTAACTTCTTCGCTTTTCACCAATCCACTCAGTTCTTCTGATTTCTTTTACTAACTCTAGACTAGATAACACTGGGGACAGTGTTGTTTAAGTCTGGGGGAGGTAGTTGCTGACAACGTGTTTGTTTTTCTTAGAGTCAATCGTTTTTGTGTCAAATTATTTTATTGAGTCAAAATTTTGTTGGAGATTATGATATTGTTCTTAAATCTACTGTTTTGACTTTGCTTCTGAGTGTCCACTGTTACAGAATCAGTTACAGATCGACTAATGAAAAATCCAAAAACTGACCAGTTAACTAGAAGACACACATGTTTCCAGCAGAGTTCTTTTAAAGCCTGAGTTAAATTTTTGCACTTCATCGATGTGGTTAGTATTCATAGAGCTTGATTCCTCATTCATATCTGACAAATGAACCTATGTGTTTAAAAGTGACAGTATCTCTCTCCCCTATTATAAGTTAATAAATAAGTGCATAAAAAGATGAGATGATTTTCTCCTAAGTAGAGGGTTATGAATGTTTCCAGCGATCCCATTATTCTACTTGGTGAGGGATGATAACACAGAGGATTGGAAGTGAGGTTAGGATTTTCCTATGATGCCACTATTCGCCTACACCCTTTGATATATTGAGAGGGAAGAACCGGGGATTCGGTGGCAAACACCATCAATACTCGCGTCTCATACCTTAACGTGTATATGCGAATCTAAAAAGAAAAAAAAGAAAAAAAAGAAGAAGAAGAGAATATGATAAGAAATAAGTTTGGGGGAGAGAAAGTGATACAATAAGTGTGAAATTGGGTGGTTCCTTGTCATGATATTGGATGGGAAAGAATCTAGAAGGTTCTTGATATTAATCACATCGATGAAACTGGCGATGATGGGTTTAATTGAATGAAGCTGCGAAATAATGTGTGTAGTCTGGGGAAGCTGCGAATGCCTAAGGAGAAGTACATGGTGGTTAGTCTTGGAACTGGTTTTGTGACATTTGGGTGCTTGGGAAAAGGGTCATTGCAATGTTTCATGAACATGTGAGTCTCCGTGTTTTCAAACCTCTTTCTCTGGTTTGGTATTCTATTTGCATGAGGGCAAGCAAAAGCTAAGTCTGGGGGAGTTGATATATCATGGTTTTTACCCCTTTTAAGCCATGATATAAGTCCGTTTTATAGAGTCTTTCTACTATTTTGTAGTGTTTTAGAGTCTATTACAGATTTTAGCACGTTTGGAGCATAATTGAAGATATTAGAGCTTTCTGGAGCATTTTGGAGCAAAGCAGAAGTTCGTGTAGCTGAATACCCGATTTGAAGCATCAATATCGATCGATACTGACTAGTATCGGTCGATACTCACTGCAGCAAGACACGAGTCGCAACTTTAAATGAAGATTTGAAGAACTTCCCACCTATGGATTGAGCTATAAGTTGGATACAAGACAGATCAATGGATTAGCTTTCATTTGGAAGTGGTTTGAGGCCGTACGAACGGTGCGATCAAACGTTATGCCAGTTTTCGTGAAGACAGTCCAGTCTGGCGAGCAGAAGAAGCAGTGACCAGTGTCGATCGATACTGACTAGTATCGGTCGATACTCACTGCAGGAAAACAGGAAACACGACTTTTTACAAGTCTGGAGAATTTGCACCTTGGTCCAGAAGACTTTATTATTTACAATTTATCCCAAAACGTGTTTTAGGAGTTTAAATTAGGTTTTTCAGCCACTTTGGCTATGACGTTCAATTAGACTGGATTAAGCTTTATTTAATTTTACTCTGGTTTTTGGAGAGACAACTCTGAACTCCTTTTTCTTATTGATTTCTTTGATGATCTATTAAATCATGTTGTTTTCATTCTCCATGTCTGAGTAGATCCACTGTTAGGTTCAGGGTTCTCATAAGGGTTTTCTCTGAATGTTAGGTTAATTAGTTAATTAGGATTCACTATCTGAATTAGTTCTTCACCATAGGTTGTTCTCATAGCTAATTCTAGGTTGACGAATCTAGAACTTAGATCTTAGGATAATTAATTAGGCACGAGAGTGCGATTAATTACCTGATAGAACTTAGGGTGAGCAAAATAACTATTCGCAAAGAGATTTGGTTTAGTTGTTTTGTGAACAAATCAAACTTGAAATAAAAGCTGATTTAGACTTTAGGATTCGCAAAGAGATTTGGAATTCTAGGATTTAGACTTAAATAGTTTTCGCAACGAGAGTTGGTTAGCTATACTTTAGTGATTTGAGTTCAAGAACCGCGCTAATCTGAATCCTGTTTGTTAGTTTATCTACATTCATTGAATTCTTGAGAAATACCCTGAGCCTATCTTCCTTCCAATTGATTTACAACTTGTTTAATTTACGCACTTGCATTTAATTACATTGTTTGGTTTAGCTTAATTCGAATCTATATAATCTATTGCGTGATATCTGGAGTTCTTGTGTTCGACCCTTACATATACTACAACAAATGTTTTAGTACTTATAGGGTATTAATTTGAACATATCAAAAAGCACTACGATAATGGGCCGGGACAAGTGTTGTGGAACTTAATAATACTCATTCATGTTAATATGTCTCGAAGGGCGTAAGGTTGAAGCTTATTTCCTATTATCTTTGCACATTTCTACATCTCTCTACATGGACATGTATGTATTCATTCATATGTGAACAAAATCTGTATACTAGAGCACAACTTAACCAACATATACATACTGGTGACTTGAGGTTAATGGAAGTGAGAGTTGAAAGAACTATGTGTTAATCTTGTTCAAAAATGTGAAGCTGGACATTACAGCAGTGGCGGGAAATCACGTTGCAACAAAGTCAATGATGACGTGGCACATCGAGCATGGTGACAGAAAGTGGAAAAGTTGGCACAAGCAAAGAGAAGCTGTTGATGAAAAAAGGAACCGATGGGAGTTGCTGCACAAGAAAGGAGCAGATGGGACTCATGTCAACTAGTGGGATACAATGAAGTATCCAGCGGATAATAGCAAGCTCCATGGTTGGAGGCGGTGCTATATAATCAAGATGCGATTCAAAAATTAGGGTTAGCTTTTTGGTGAATTTTTTTCCTCTCGTATGAACAAAAGTGTAAAAGCTTAGAAGGGTTCTTGGTGAGTGATTAGAAGAGATACATAGTTGTTGATGTGGTAAGGTGGGTAGATTAGGAATAGATTCATGAGCAAATCACTTGTTGGTGATGTTGCGTAACTATGATTAAACTGATTGTAAGAATCTGTTTAAGTTATTCTTAGTAAAAGCAAAAGTTTTGCTATTTGTGTTCAAAGTTCTACTTGTTCTTAGTCTCCAGTTATTTCAATTGGTATCAGAACGGGAAACCGACATGAGATTCATTATCTTAAACTGGTTAGATCATGAGGAAGAATGGAATCATCAATGGAACTTGTGAGTACGAATAAAACGATTATGCTTTATACAAAACGCTATGGGTACTGGAAATTGCGGATGATGCAGCTCATTCAAGGTCAAGGAGAAGATGCTTGGACTGCTGTTGAAGATGGATGGGAGCCTCCATTTGAGCTTAATGAAGAAGGAGCAAATATCCCTAAGCCAAAGGGTCGATGGACCATAGATGAGAAGAATCTGTCTAAATTCAACGCACGTGTGATAACAAAACTTTTGCAAGTTGAAAATCAATTGCTCAAGCATGCTCATGTCATTGCAATACTTAAGGATCAATCCAGGGAGGCACGAGAACAACACATCAAGAATACGAGACGCTTCTTAATCTAAGCTAATCGAAATAAGGTTTTCTAATGATCCTAATCAATTTAAAGACGAGACAAGAAATAACTAAGCAAATAACAAAAGCAATTAAAAGACTAACAAGTTTTGAACCAAAATGAAAACGGAAACGATTTAGACAAGATAAAGCAAATGAACTTCGGGTAGTGGTAATCGACTTAGACATGCTAAACCATGATACTCAAACAATCAAACAATGCTAATCCTTAGGCCTTAGATCACCAATTTAGACTAATCCACTTCCATAGCAATAATCACTTCACTAATCACTTAATTGAGAACAAACTTCCATTTGCAATTAAATGATCAACAAGCATTAATCTCAAGTCTAAATAGCCATTAAACACTCTAGACATCCATTTCCATAGGTTAGGAATGTAAAACACTTGCGAAGTTTGGTTGAGGAATTTCATCGAACACCTTCCGGGCGAGAAATTCCCTAAGTTCTAAATCAACTTAATCAAGGCTAATCTAGCATTAATCACACATAACAAGTAAGGATTCTTCATAAACTAAGTCTTAAGCATCATGATTCAGCAAGAAAACATCTAATCTACCATACCCAAAGTTCTAAAGAAACTACTCACAAACCATGATAATCTCAACAAATCCTATGTAGAATGTGTTTAGATTCATGGTTAGATGATTAGAAATAGATAGATAGATGAAAACAAACAAGAACTTGCATTAAAAACAAAGTATCTCTTCAAAATCTCCAAACTTTCTCTAAGAAGAGTGTTTACAAAAGGAAAATAGATATCTGATATACTCATATTTTACATGTTCTAGTATGCATTTTTCTTAGAGTTTTGTGTCGTTTGCATGCATAATCATGGTTTTGTCTAGAATTTTGGCATTTATTAGAGTTTAGGATGTTTCATTAGGTCCTAGAGAGTTTTTGCATACATTTGGAGTGTTTCTAGATGTTTTGGAGGCATTTGGAGATATTTGGAGTCATGGAGCAAAGTAGGATGCAAAGTTCATCCGACACGCCGGAAATATGTGGCTGGACGGAGGCCTTCCGATCTGAATCAGCTTCAATAATATTCATGGAAGTTGTAGAGGAGTGAGTTATCTGTCGATAGGAGTTTGAATCAGGCCATTTGGACGTATGGTGTGGAAGATATGACAGATTCATTGGAGGTATGTCCGCCTGGCGGAGACGGTGTCTTCAACACCGAGGTCACAAGTCGGTGTAACAGCTCGGTGTAACATCAGTAGCTTCTTGCCCTTAGCACCGACCTGTTACACTGACCAGTGATATCGGTGCACAAACCCAGGTCCAATACCGAAGTCTTACACCGACTTGTGACATCAGTGTAAAACTTATCTCATCGAAGCCAGCCAAAGTGTCTCCAAGATCTGGCCGGACAAAGGGTCTCCGAGGTACGCATAGAAGTTGTATAAAATTGAGCTAGCTGTCGTCTGGAGGTGGAATCAAGTCATTCGGACTTGTGGTTTGAGAGATATGGCTGATTTACCAGAGACAGGTCCGCCTGGCCGAGCTCACCCGAGGTGTCTGAAAGATCTGGCTGAAAGAGGGGTCTCCAATCCGAATTAGCTTATGTAGTCTTCACAAAAGTTGTAGCCTAGTGAGTTAGCTGTCAACTGGAAGTAGTTTAAGGCCATTCAGACATGTATTCCAGGAGATATCGTTACCGAAGGTTCTACAACACCACCGAACCCAGGTCTAGCACCGATGTGTAGCACCGATTTGTGACCTCGGTGTTGATGCCACTCAAGACCAGATTTGACCCATTTCGATCGGGTCGGTTCCCGGTTTGTCTCGGGTCGATCCGGTTCGCCCCCTTTCACTATTTAAACCCAAAAACCCCGATTTTCTTGGTTGATCTCTTTTCTTATCTCTTTTCTAAGTCTAAAACCTTGGTTCTTTGGATTTGTAGGAGAGATTATACACTTTTTATGCAATTTAAGCTTACTTTCTTGTGATTTCCATCTTCCATTTTCTATTCTTAATCATTATCATCATTAATCATGGTTTTTGATACTTCTTTTATATGATTTACCAAGAACACCATGATTAGTGAGTAGTCTTTTAGGATTTGAGGATTTGGTAGATTTAGGGTGATTCAATGAGTGATTAATGATGTCTAGGACTAGATTATTAGATATCTCTTCATGATTAGTGATCTTAAAGCTCGATTAGGCTTGATAAAGCTTATTTGGATCAAAGGGCATTTCACACCCACAAAGTGTTCGATGAAATGCCTTGATGAACTTTTCAAGAGATTCATTTCTAGCCTATGAGAATAGTTGTCTAGAATGTTTATTTGGTTGATCATGAATGTTTAGACTTAAAGCTTGCTAATTAGTGATTCACAAATGAGAATTTGATCTTGGATTAGTGATTAACAAAGTAATTAATGCCTCGAGAGAGGATTAGTTAAGATTAGTGATCTTTGCCTAGGGATTAGTCTTCATTAAGCATTGGACATCATTAATTAGCTATTGTATTACCTTATCTCAATTACCTTATCCTTGAATTCGCCTTTTATCATCGTTGTATTCACCGTTTAGCGTCTTTAGCTCTTGTTACTTGTCTTTTATTTGAATCTTTTAAGATTGTTAGATTAAAACCACTTGATTTGCTTAGCTTATATAGTTTCTTGGATTCCTAGTGTGGTAGCCTATTACCTCCTTGGTTCGATATTTTAAATACCATAATGACATGAGTGGGATTTGAGTAATTGATTAGTAAAAACCCTATTATCAATATCCCCACAAATAATCAGGTTTTTGGCCTAAATAGCAAAGTGGGTCGGAGGTTGCAGCGGCCTGTAGTTGCCCGATGCAGCTGACCGATGTGGGTTTCTGGTTTTGCTCCGTCTGCACACCAGACGGACATGCACTTGCTAAAGTTGTCGTCTCTCTTGAACCGCTGCTCGGAATGAGTTGAAACACTCCAATTGGAAATCTAACTCGATTTCCTATAACTTTCATCAAGAGCTCCAAAGCTAAATCTAAATGGAAAGCCTTCATATGGCACGATCTTTCAGTCCCCTCGGACGGACTCTACATTTTTGCTCCGGAGGAAACCACAGCGACCACCTATTTCCCGCTGCATGCCCGTTGTGAATCTCTGTGTTTTGACGGGTGAACCCGCAGCGGCCGGCTTTCCCCCGCTGCAAGCTTCAGGTATCTCTTGAACGGATGCTCCAAATGGCGTGACACTACCTCCAAACGAAAGGTAATTCAATTATCTACGACCTTGATGAAGATCCCAAAAGCTAAATCCTAATGGAAACCCTTCATATGAGTCGATCTTTAAAGCACGTCGGATGGCCTCTACATTTTCCTTGATTTTTGGGCATAGCTCTTGCTCCAAACTGGTTCCTTTTGCCCAATGATCTTCCTCCAAGCTCCAAAATGCTTCCATAAGCTCCAAATGGTACCTAAAAGACTATATGATGCAAAAACACATGCAAGAACTTACCTAAGACTCACTAACTCTAAAATGGATGCAAAACCAAAGAAAATCATGAAAGTGCATGCAAAAATGATGTAAAAACTAACTTAAATGAATGCTAAAATGGACTAAACTATGCAACTATCCCACGAACTTGCATTTTGCTTGTCCGCAAGCAAACAAACAAGAACAAGTCGAAGAAGAGGTTGGAATGCGAGAGATCATATCCGAGAATATTAACAAAAGAATTCAAATCAATGCTTTTGAGAGTAGTTATGTAATGCACAAAAAACCTCTATTTCAAAAGATTTAGCCATACTCGTCGCTACACGAATCGGGTCTAAACCTTAGCATCCACAAGCAATCATATCCTCTAACTCATTACCATTCATTAAGTACAAATGTGGATCATGCTTAATACAAATCAAGTGAACTCATTTGGCTTAGGGAAAAGGTTTTGAGATAAAAGTAATCTCAATCATGTGGGTATTCCAATGCAATGGGATCTCTCACGAAAGAATGAACTTTGGCAAAATGCTAAGAGTAAAGAACAATTGATGCGTACAAAGATGACATCCGTCTACCCAATGCCTCAACATGAACTTCACTCCTATTTCTAAACCCATCAAGATCCATTCCTAGACTACCCATATCACAAGGCAATTTGCCTTCTTAAACCCACACTTTCCACCCTTTTTCTTTTCTAACTTAGAGGATACTTTTCTTCTTCTCTTTCAACAAATGGAATGGCTCTTTATCTTATTCTTTTAGCTCTTCTTCACTTTCATAACTAGTCTCCCAATCATCATTTAGATGCCTTAGCCATATATATTTTTTTTTTCTTTGGCTCTTTCTTTCTTTTACACACATAGAAACTTATACTTTCAACACTTAGAACTATTTCACATTTTCATGCCAACCAATCCAAATTTTTGCTATCCCCTATCCTTTTTCCCTATCTTATCCTTACTCCACATTCTCTTTTCTTTACATCAACACCCAAACCACCAACCTATCTATCTACTCCTTGTCGTTCCAAACTCAACCCTTTTTGCTAAGTTCATTCAAAATTAGGCCTCACAACACACACAAGAGATGAAGGCTTGAAGGAAAGGCTTAGTCAAGGGTGTGGTTAACCGTTCCAACGATGGGAATCAGCTATTTGAGCTAACAAGAGAGTGGTGAAAAAGGGTAAGATAGCTCAAATATGTATATGACATCCATGAGTTCAACTTTTCAATGTACAAGTATGATAGTTTCAAGTCAATATTAGAGTTCATGTAGATAGAGTTAAATTCAATTCAAAGCATGCTTCAACCAAGACAAAAACATTCAAACCGCAAGATCAAAGCATGGATCATCCTTAACTTTGTGATCGCTCAAATGCATCAAAGAACTCCTAAAGAGGGCATTAATTCAAGCTCTTAAGTTTATATTCTACATGGATAATCCTCCCAATGCAAGTGAATGCAAACCTATATGCATCTAGACTCAATCTTAAACATGCAAAATGCAACTACATGCTTTTTTGTGTTCAAATTTTCAAATTTTCAAATTTTATGGTTTTTCTATGCACTTATATGTATGTATACTCAAGTATGCAAAAAGAAAAATAAGATCACAAAACACAAGATCAAAAGACATAAATTCTTCCCCCAAACTTGAATTGAAAGGTCTCGGTGCAACAAAAGTCAAAGAGATGGCAAAAATATGCAAGAAGTATGTACAATGAAATGGAGTTTGGACCATACCTTTGGATTGGATAGGAGTGTGACGTGTTGTAGCTCTACCCATTCATGCATTAAGCACCACGGCATTGGACCCATGAAAACTATAAACATCAAACAAAAACATTAAAAGGAACTAGAAAGAACGAAAATATATACAAAGATAGTCTAGGGAATGCCTCCCAATAGCGCTTGTTTAACGTCACTAAGCTTGACGTTTCAAACCCTTTTAGGCGTGGAGAGAAGGAGTGGTGGAACTCCATGGTTGGTCATTGAGCTTAAGCGTGAGGGCCTTGCTCATGATCTCTTGGATTCCCGTTGCACCTTTTTCTTTGAGCTCGGGTGTGATGATTGCTCTAACCATGGCAAAAGGTTTTGACCTTCCCTTACATTTGATCTTGTACTCAACCACACCATCTTCATATCTCCACAGTGTTAAGGTCATGGTGGTGAGTTTGGGAAAAAATGATCTAACCTCATTGTGCTTGCTTGGTACGCCTTTGACAAGGGTGGGAGGGTGGGTGTCTTTTGGTTTCTTCTTCTTGGCCTTAGTGCCCTTACCCTTCTTTTGAACCTTTATACTCTCGACCTCATTTTACATAGCGGTATGGAAAAGAGATTCCAAGCAAGCACCATCCAACGCTAAGGCTTCTTCAACATTACCATAACCCAAAACTTTCTCTTCATGAAAGTCGCTCTTCTTTTTACAAGCTTTTGGGGGTGAAGCCAAATCCATCATCTCATTCACAATCTTGACCTCGTCTTGAGGTTTCATCTCCCTACTAGTGATTGTGCCACAAAACTCGGTGGAATAGGTCTTGATAGGGTAAAAGACCTTTGCATTAATGTTTTTGAACGTTACCCTCTTATTGGGAAAGTTGATGGTTGCACCTACGGTGTTAAGGAAGGGCCTCCCTAGAATGAGAGGACGCTCGCGGCATTGCTCCATATCCACAACCATGAGATCCGTTGGAACCAAGCAATTTCCAACCATGAGAGGATAGTTTTCAATCAAACCAAGTGGATGCTTTAATGAGGCATCTCCAAACATAATTGGGATTGAGTGTTGCTTCATGTCTTTGATTCCAAGACTCTTCAACATCTTATAAGAGATCACATTTACACTTGCACCGAAATCACACAAAGCATCATCAATCTCCAAATCACCAAGGGAGCAAGAGATGGCAAATTTACCGGGATTTCCAAGCTTGGGAATCGATTTGGGCTCACGTGGAGGAGGTTCAATGCAAGAAGTCTCTTCCCTCACAACCGTCTCGGCCTCCACATCTCTTTTCTCAATCACTTCGTTGATAGCAACCACTACGACTTCATCTTTGGATTCATGGAGAACTCTCTTGATCTCTCGTATAGCTTCTTCAATCTCGTCACTTGAGAGGATAACATTGCAATACTCCATTGGGTTTGCATCGATTTTGCCCTTTAGTTTCTCCATGGGTTTGCTAGAAAGGGAACCTCGAGGTTATTGGTCCAAATGTTTGATTATAGAGGAGAGATCTTCAAATTTTGCGTTGAGATCGTTGTATGAGCAATCCACCTTAGTGTGAATCTCGGTCATCTTCTTATTCAACTCATTTTCTCCATGAGCTTGGCCCGTCAAGAGTTGTTGAAGCATACCCTTCGTTTTGACTTCATGTTGTGTCGAGTTGCTTCCTTGCCCTTGTTGAAGTTGCGGTGCAGAAGATGGTTTGCTTTGGTAACCGCCTTGGTTTCCTTGGAATTGGTTTCGAGGAACAAACCCTTGTTGCGGGAAGTTGGATCCTTGAGGTTGAGATCTTGGTTATAGACTTGTCTTGGTATGTTTTGGAAATCGGAGTTGCAACCGCCTTGTCCTCCCACAAAGTGAACTCCCTCTTGGTAATCTATGCAATCTCCTACATAGTTCACTTGTCTTTGTGTGGCCTCCAAGACTTTGTCTAACTTCTCATTAAGGGCTTTCATCTCCCTTCTTGTTCGGTCGTCATACTCTTCACTTCCTCTCAAAGCTATATCATAATCCTCACCATAATTTCCATTGGTTTGGGCAAGATTCTCAACGAGCTCCAACCCATCATTAACCTCTTTTCCGAAGAAGTTGCCACTGCTTGTGGTGTCAAGAAGCATACAAAACTTGGGTAAAACTCCTCGGTATAGAGTGTTTAAGAGCAATTCTTCGGAGAAGCCATGGTGTGGGCATTGCATTGTGTAGCCTTTGAATCGTTCTCACGCTTCACAAAAGCTCTCGTTCCCATTTTGAGTGAAGCTCAAGATCTCGTTTCTCAACCTTGACGTTCTTGTAGTAGAGAAGAACTTGACGAGAAAGGCTTTCTTGCATTGATCCCAAGAAGTGATGGATCCTTGAGGTAGGTTCTTCTCCCATTGGTGGACTTTTTTTCCAAGAGAGAATGTAAACAATCGAAGCTTGAACCCATCTTCCGAGACTCCATTGATCTTGACCATTCCACAAATTCGATCGAATTGATCAAGGTGGTCTAAGGGATCCTCCACCACTAAACCGTGGAACTTGTTTCCTTGCACCATGGAAATGAGACTCGCTTTGATCTCAAAATTATTATTCTCCACTGGTGGTGGATGTATACCGGCACAATTTCCATGGGCGTTGGGAGCATCACCCGCTCTAATCAACCTCGGTGCTCTAACCCTTGGAGAAACCCCTCCTCGGTTCTCATTTGCATCTCCAACAAGTGGTTCTTGAACGATACCTCGACTTTGCAAGTTCGTGCACCTAGAGAGACAAGAGCAAACTAGGTGGAAAGATTAGTAAACAAAGAAAAATAAAACTTAGTCTAAAAAAGAGTCCTAATCTCGATGGCTATTGCTAAACCTCCCCGGCAACGGCGCCAAATTGATAACAGAACTTTTGCAAGTTGAAAATCAATTGCTCAAGCATGCTCATGTCATTGCAATACTTAAGGATCAATCCAGGGAGACACGAGAACAACACACCAAGAATACGAAACGTTTCTTAATCTAAGCTAATCGAAATAAGGTTTTCTAATGATCCTAATCAATTTAAAGACAAGACAAGAAATAACTAAGCAATTAAAAGACTAACAAGTTTTGAACCAAAACGAAAACGGAAACAATTTAGACAAGATAAAGCAAATGAACTTCGGGTAATGGTAATCGACTTAGACATCTTCTAGCTAAACCATGATACTCAAACAATAAAACAATGCTAATCCTTAGGCCTTAGATCACCAATTTAGACTAATCCACTTCCATGGCAATAATCACTTCACTAATCACTTAATTGAGAACAAACTTCCATTTGTAATTAAATGATCAACAAACATTAATCTCAAGTCTAAATAGCCATTAAACACCCTAGACATCCATTTCCATAGGCTAGGAATGTAAAACACTTGCTAAGTTTGGTTGAGAAATTTCATCGAACACATTCTGGACGAGAAATTCTCTAAGTTCTAAATCAACTTAATCAAAGCTAATCTAGCATTCATCACACCTAA
This sequence comes from Eutrema heterophyllum, assembly GCA_002933915.1. NCBI lineage: Eukaryota > Viridiplantae > Streptophyta > Magnoliopsida > Brassicales > Brassicaceae > Eutrema > Eutrema heterophyllum. The sequence goes on along the minus strand of PKMM01026163.1, from coordinate 255,232 downwards.
CAAGTAAGGATTCTTCATAAACTAAGTCATAAGCATCATGATTTAGCAAGAAAACATCTAATCTACCATACCAAAAGTGAAACGACCGCTCTTTATTTTTTTCTTTTTTTGCATTTAAACTTCTGGAAATAATTAAACAATACAAGAACAAGTTCTACGGCTTACACAAGCTAACAGTTATATAACAGCAAAAACAACAACAATGACAACAAAAACCCCGAGTCCTAATCATCCCCTCTTCACTGCCTCGATTCCACGATCACGCCTTATCTTTACCTGCATCGACAAAAGTGATGCATCAACATTTGGCTAACCAAACGCTGAGTGAGATTGATCCTCCCAACAACAGGCTACCAACAAGCACAACAATTAGCAATTTACAACACGAATAATTAATTAACACCAATTAAAACTTCCAACACAATTAGCAATTCAATCCCATGAAAAACTAAACCAACGCCTAGCAATTCTACTCCAGGAAAAGCTAAACACACCGCCTGAAAAGTAAACACACAATACGCTTTCAAGGCACAACCAACGACTGGTATCGATCGATACACCCCTGGTATCGATCGATACTAAAACAACACGCGTCAACCAAAAAGGGACTGGTATCGATCGATACTGAAACAACACGACTGGTATCGATCGATACTGAAACAACACAAGCCTACCGACAAGGGACTGGTATCGATCGATACACCCATGGTATCGATCGATACTCCCCTGCGACTCACAACCTTCACGAAATCTAAACCCAGAAATCGCCAACACAAGCCACAAATTTCATCAATCACCACACAAGCTTAATTGCTAACCTTTGGTCACAACTTACCTTAGATAGGATGGATCGAGCTCTAGAAGACCTCCCTCTCTTCCCCCTTGGCTCACGCCAAAACCACGCTCTTCCAACCTCTTCTTCAAGCTTCTCTCCAAGCTCAAACTCTCTTGATCTCGCAAGATCCAAGCTTCACCAAGCTCTTCTTTCCCTTTCTCTCTCCCCCTCTCTCTCTCTCTCACGACCAATTCTGATTTTTCCCAAAAGAATGGTTTATCCACCGTAAGAAGAGAAGAGGAAGAAGACAATAAGGAAACCCCGACTGGTATCGACCGATACAGGCCAGTATCGATCGATACTACCCCCGACAGGTATCGATCGATACAAGGCTAGTATCGATCGATATTACCCCGGAACAAACCCGAATTAATTATTTCCCCCAATAATCAATTCTTCCGGAACGCGGGCATTACAAAAAGTTCTAAAGAAACTACTCACAAACCATGATAATCTCAACAAATCCTATGTAGGAGGTGTTGAGATTCATGTTAGATGATTAGAAATAGATAGATAGATGAAAACAAACAAGAACTTGCATTAAAAACAAAGTATCATTTCAAAATCTCCAAACTCTCTCTAAGAAGAGTGTTTACAAAAGGAAAAATGAGATATCCCCACAAATAATAAGTTTTTTACCCTAAATAGCAAAGTGGGTCGAAGGTTGCAGCGGCCTGTAGTTGCCCGATGCAGCTGACCGATGTGGGTTTTTGGTTTTGCTCCGTCTGCGCTTGCTAAAGTTTTCGTATCTCTTGAACCGCTGCTCAGAATGAGTTGAAACCACACCAATTGGAAAGCTAACTCGATTTCCTATAAGTTTCATCAAGATCTCCGAAGCTAAATCTAAATGGAAAGCCTTCATATGGCACGATCTTTCAGTCCCCTCGGACGGACTCTGCATTTTTGCTCCGGAGGAAACCACAGCGGCCACCTGTTGCCCGCTGCATGCCCACTGTGAATCTCTGTGTTTTTGACGGGTGAACCCGCATCGGCCGGCCTTCCCCCGCTGCACCACCCCGCTGCAAGCTTCATGTACTTTATTCGCGCCCCAGACAAACATAGGCTCACTAAATTTGCCTTATATCTTGAACGGATACTTCGATTGGCGTGAAACTACCTCCAAACGAAATTTAATTCAATTATCTACGACTTTGATGAAGGTCCCAAAAGCTAAATCCTAATGGAAACCCTTCATATGAGTCGATATTTAAAGCACGTCGGATGATCTCTACATTTTCCTTGATTTTTGGGCATAACTCTTGTTCCAAACTGGTTCCTTTTGCTCCATGATTTTCCTCCAAGCTCCACAATGCTTCCATAAGCTCCAAATGGTACCTAAAAGACTTCATGATGCAAGAACTTACCTTAGACTCACTAACTCTAAAATGGATGCAAAACCAAAGAAAATCATGAAAGTGCATGCAAAATTGATGTAAAAACTAACTTAAATGAATGCTAAAATGGACTAAATTATGCAACTATCAACGTGTTATGAATGCAATCTTTAGTGGTGTCGATGAAGATGAGTTTAAACTCATTCAAGGTTTTAAGTATGCTAAACAAGTTTGGGATTGTCTTCAGAAGTCTCATGAAGGTACTTTAAGCGTTAAGAAGACAAGACTGGATCAACTAGCGAATCGTTGGGAAATCTCATCGTGGACCTAACTGAAACTATAGTTCAGTTCAGCTCGAATATCAATGCTATTGCGAATGAAGCTAAAGTCTTGGGAAAAAATTACAATGATCAAAGACTTGTTAAGAAACTTCTACGATGTCTACCTCAAAAGTTTGCTGCTCATAAGGCTGTGATGAGAGTTACAGGAAACATCACCCAAATGAAGTATGAAGAACTAGTGGGAATGCTGAAATCTAAGGAAATGGAAGTCGATGACGATAGAGTGAAATATCCAAAGGTCATTGCCTTTTCAGTAGAAGGAGAAAACAACATGGCGGTGTAAGAGCTGAAAGATAGTATGGCGTTAATGGCTATAAACTTTGGTAAAGCTCTCAGGAAGGTTGAGAAAGGTCTAAACAGAGATTATGTGAGATGGAACAAGGATGACAATGAGAAGACATGAAATAGAAATTTCTGAACTGAATCTGACAAAAACAGAAAGAAAAATGACATTCAATGCTTTGAATGTGGTGGAATAGGACATATCAAACCATAATATCTTGTTGCCAAAAGGAAAGACATGAAATGTCATGAATGCAAAGGGATGGGTCACACTAAGTTTGAGTGTCTGAATAAACAAAAAGGAAAAGAAAAAAATCATTTTTAAGCTTTAGTGAGTTGGATTATGATGAGGAAGATGAAGAAGATGAAGAATTGCTGAATTTTGTAGCATTCACAACGAGAATAGAGGAATTTTCAATTGAGGACGAGTCTAACTATGATGGTGAAGGTGAGGTGGAACCTAAAGAAGCATATCGGGTTCTGTATGACAGTTGGGTTTAACTGAGCAAGGACAAACTTGGTCTGGTCAAAGAAAAACTAAGGCTGGAAGCTCAGGTTTGTATGTTGCAAGAGAAAGATACTAAAGAAAGATCTTTTGTGGAACTACATGGATCTCTAACATATTAATTCTTCTTGAGAAAATTTTTTTGTGCTCTTCATGAAGTATATTAAGGAGAAGAAGAAATCTGCTATGTTGGATAAAGAGCTAAACGAAAACTTCAAGAAGATCAAAATGCTTAACACAAGGTCAACAAAGAGTTTAAATCAACTATTAACTATGGGAAGAGTTGGCACAAAGGAAATGAAACACATGTGCTTGGGATATCCAGAACTTGATCCTTTCTGCCCAATGTGGAGGCTCATGATGGTTCAATAAGCAGTCAGTTCATTAACTTTGTGAGTGTATGGAGTTCAACATAAGCTCAATCTGAAAAAAAGTATCACTGAAACCATAGCTGTTTCTCCAACAATGTCAAATTATGCGGCAAACAGTGCTCTGTGTCCACCAAAGTCGAGAGATTTGTCAATCCAAGACTTTCATCTCAAACAAGACAGACCGTGTTGAGGTCAATCAGTGTCAGGAATCCTCACAAGAACAACAGATCATAAGTCAAAAAGAGTAAACCCAGAGGATGTGGTCACTGTGGAGGGGTCAGTCACATAGGACGATTTTGTTACAAATTTAAGGAATGAGTTAGAAAGCTATATGATTTACGTGTTTTACCACACCAATTAATCTAATGTGTGTACACTACCGCAATCATAACGGTATGTCGATGTAACACTTTATGATCGAATCCACATGGAGAATGAATAACACACTAAGAATTCAAAAAACTATTTAAGCTAAGCGATTTAGTTTTTTTGGGTTTTTGGTTTTAGAAACTAAATAATTAAAACTATTAATTTTAAAAGAGAAATTAAGATGAAAATGATTATAACAATTTAAGGGACAGAATTTGAATCACAATTATAAGAATTCTAGAAAGCACAAATAAAAATCGGAATTTAAATCAAGAAATTACAACAGAATTTAAGACATGGGTTTTCGGGTTTGGTATTTCGTAAATGTTTGATAATTGATAGATGATGTTTAAAACTATTAAATAAATTTATTTCCTAGATCATGATCACTTAATTTAGATTACCTCATTTCCATGACACTAATCCTTTTATAAATCATTTATTTAAACTTATTTCCCAATTGCAAATAAAAGATTTATAAACTATGAACTCAAGATCATTTTAATCACAATTCACCTTAGACTTCTATTTCCATATGTTAAGAATGAAAAGCATGAGATGAAAATTACAAGACAAATCGCAATCCCCTTCCGGGTAGTGATTTATCTAAAATCAAGAAATGGTTTTCCAACTCACTTCTAGCTTTAAGATTATTTTCAAAACATGAGGATAAATTAAATTCTAGATTTAAACATCTCCAATCTTTTAAATCAAAACATCATAAGCTACCAAACCCTTAACCCATGATAGAATTACTCACACATAATTAAATAACAATAATAGATGATAGAAATGAAAAACATAATTTAATAAATAAGAAAATAGGAATAGTTTTAGAGAAAATCTTCTCTATATGAAAATGATGAACACTCCTTCGCAAGCATGAAAGGAAAAACGAAAATAAGAGAAAAGAGAGAGTGTTTAAGCTTTGAGTAGAAAATGTGTTTGTATTGTGAGTTGATGATTTTAGGTCTTCCCATTACATTGATATTTATAGAAGATGTGAGGGGTTGTTAAGCTTCCATTGTTGATACATCCAGCTTTCATTATTGACAAATCCAGCTTATTTTGTTGACACATTCTTTTGTTGACAATTTCCATATTTGACTACCAAAGGTTTGGTGAAGGTGGGTTTGGTGAAGGTTGTGGGGGTTGGTGAATGTTTGATACGTCTTCACCAAATCGGCCATAACTCTTGAACTAGATCTCTGAATGATATGAATCCGACGCCCACCTGAATCTAACTCAATTTTCTACAACTTTGATCAAGACCTCATATTAAACTGGGCGCGGGAAGACCTTCATTTGACACGATCTTTCAGCCGCTCCAGATTACCGCTGCATTTTCTGGTAAAGACATGTTCTCAGTAAATCGCTCGGATTTCTTGGAAATCTGATGCGAATGACATGGAACCACTTCCGTTGGAAAGATAACTCAATTTTGTATAACTTTCATGAAAAGCTCCCAAGCTAATTCCAAACGAAAGGGCTTCATCCGATTTTATCTTTTAGATCCCGCAAACCGATCAACTCTCGTTTATGCTCCATTTGCTTCGTTTTTATATTCTCTTTCAAGCTCCAAGCATCTCTTTTGATCCAAATCACTCACAAGTACCTAAAAAAACTCCAGCAAGCAAAAAAAAAGACACAAAACAACCTATGACATCTAAAATGCTAGACAATACAAAATAATTAAGACTCCAATGCATGAAAACATTCAAAAAACTATACAAAATGGGAATAAAGTCAATGAAATAAACACACTAAAACATGCAAAATATGGTGTTATCACTATGGTAGTCAAAAAAATTATTTCTTGAACCAACTCGGTTCTGCCAAGTGTGGGTTGCTAAACGTGATATATATGGAGCTGCATCTCACATAATTGAAAATCTCAAGCTTGGTGAGATATATGATGTTACAAAGGAAATTGATTTAGCTTGTAAAGTGACAGTGCTCGAGTCAGATAAAGAAGAGTCATATGTGGAGGAAGTCAACCTGAGATGTAATTTCTCTATGATCGAGATATAAGAGAAGGATCTGGATGGAAGTCTAATAGATATGTCTACCCAAAGCATATACATCATGGATTTGTACTGTGACAGTGGTTGTTCAAGACACGCTGCATGAGATCAAACCTTGCTAAAAGACTACCCAGAAGCATCTTATGAACAAGTAACTCTTGGTGATGGAAGTATTCAATCTTGGGTATTCATTCAATTGAATTTTACAGAGAGTTTGAGAAGTGGTTCCTAACACCATATCACATTAATTATATGATAAGCTCCTTCAAATTCAGACAGCACCGATCGAGTTTAGCTATATAGGCTACAAACTCAAAAACAACAACACATTTTATTTAAACCATCGTAAAATCGCACAAAGACCAATCTACTTAAAACCCCATTACTTAAGCCGCTTTTTACAAGAGTGCTCATTAGAAGCTTTTCCCACAAAAAAATTTCCACCTACTATAAATGGAAGAAAGAAGTAAATGATTTTTATCAACAAAGTATTGTTGAGAAATCAGAGATAGATTAACAGGAGGAGAAGACGGAGGAGAAGACGAAAGAGATCCACATACCAAGACATGATGATAGATCTCAACCTCACCATATTCCTCTCGATCTAACCTTGGAGATACTCTCAAGACTTCCCGCATAATCGATTAAAGCGCCTATGGCCGGCTGTTACCAAATATCACCACCACATTTTGTTTCAAATCGTTACGTTTCATCCTCTCCATAATTTAGATCGAATGATTATGTGTAATTACACTTTGCTTTGATTCTTTATAGTTGCAAGGCTTCATCAAGCATGAGATGGAAAGAAACGAGATCACATCGGCTCTTGCAAACATAGATTGGTGTTTTTATGGTATGTCGGTTGGTTTTTTCATATATGGTAAATGTGACAAGTCGAGATATTTGATTTGTCTGATCCTTAATCAACAAATCTGTAAAATAAAATCTCCAGGCATCTGCACTGATTACCTTCCCGGTATTTGGAGCATGGATTACTCTCTTCCTAGTTTGGTTTCTAGAAGACATGATCAATTGATGCGTCAACCATGTTCATATTGGTTTTGCTTCTTCTTATGACTCAAAACATTGTCTAGTTTTAAGCTTTTGAGATCCCCACAGTTGTATCAACAGTTCAATTTTTGGAGAAGAAAAGAAAAAGTGTTGTGTTTTGTTATCGAAAAAGAGACACAACCAAAGAGACTTGTAAGTAGCGATAGGTTTTTTAGAGTTTAATGTAAGATGATTTCGATATGTTTGTTAGTGCTTAAAAATTGATGACCAAATTAAACCGCTAGTAGGTTTCATTTTGTTTGTTTCAGATTTGTTAGTTGAGAAAAGGACAAATCACATAGATAAAATTGCGGGAATTAGCTGTGAAATTTTTTGTTTTTATGACAATTTTTTTTTACTGAAAGAAGTTCCAAAATTCCATATTGCATTATAATAGTTTGATTACTTTATTCATTTATTGTGTGAAAGTAGTATGAAGGATCGACTTCTTTCCGCTAAAAGACTATCCAAACGACTAAACACACCGCATATCACTCTATTCTTCTAACCCGGTGTTACTCGACCATTTATTTACTCTATATGTTCCGATCTTCTCATTTCCATGATTTTTTACTAACTTAAGCGTCAGAAAATTCTCAAAAACACATAATCTAATAATCAAATCCTCTTTAAAAAGGATTTTTGTATCTATATCTTAGTATGGAATTACAAAATTATTACATTTCGACAAAATATACTTATAACTTTATTTTTATAAGATATTTTGTCGAAAGATACATGTATAAACTATTTATTAAAGATAATTTTAGGGTTTTCCATTAAATTGTTACCTTATCTTTAGATGATTGACTGACACTATGAGGATGAAGAACAACATGTGCACATGTAACGATTGTGGTATCTACATCGATAAAAAAAACCCGAACCTAACAAATGATCTGTTTTAGGACCTGACATGTGACAAAGTCAAATGTAAGTTCAAAAAAATCTCTAAATAACCTATTCCAAAATGAATTAAAAAAAAAGCAAACGAAGAGTGTAACAACCGATGGGGCAACAAGTGCAGCTGCATCTGCTATGGAATTCGGAAGGGTTTGAAGCAGAGGTCTCGACGCCAGAAGACGTCGCCGTTGTACATGTCCTTCTCCAATCGCGAGAACTAATGATCCTATCGAATGCCGGAGTAGTTATCATCGCAATGTGCGTCCTCCACAGGCTAGAGCTCTCAACGCCGGCCGACGTCGGAACAGTCATTTTGGTGCGGACCTTTGAGAGTTGTTGAGAACAGGAAGCCAATAGACAGCGGCAGTTCGTCATTGTCAAAACTCTAAAGATTCTTCACTCATCCTAATTCTTTTCTTTTGTTTTTAACGGCCATTCACCCTAATTCTTTTATTAAAGAATTTACAACATTCATTCGTATACATTTTTAGTATTACTTTTCACTCAATACTCATGCGTGCAATATTTGAGCATAGCGTTTTGAACATATTTTTCTTCCAAGATCAATTTCAAACTTGTAATTGTGATTTATATTTCTATATTTTCTTATCCAAGTTTGAAACTTCAACGCTTTCATATTCAATAAATCTTCAAACAAAGTGAAAATATCAAAAATGAGTAATTGATGAATTTTTTTAACTTTAAACAAAAACATACATATATATATCTTTTATATATTATTTTAAATCCCATCATTTGTTTATGTAAAATCTGTAATAGTTTGATGAAAGAATAAGATGTTTGGATAGTAGTAAACACAATGTGTATAATGTGTTTCGTAATTTTATTTATTGATAAAACAATTTCATTATTGTTTTTTTTTTCACATGGGATAATCTCAGGCCTATGGAAGGATACAGACTAATCCCCATGGAGAGTGATACCGCCGAATACTTCACTCTCATGTTTTTTTAATAGGTCTAAACATGACACAATTTCGGCTAGCCAAATGGAATGATTTGATAATTCCGCGCTTGGAGAAAGTCGATCGCTGGCCTAGACTAACAGAGCGATTCTTCCACCAAGTGGGAACCACCCCACCACCACCATTTGGTTAGTTTCATTATTGTTGATTAAAAAAAAACCGAAATCGTAGATTTCTTTGATCGGCAAAAAGTATGAAAAACAATTTATATGAAGGTGTCAAAGTTTTTTTGGTTAACTTTTACGTTTATATATATATATA